>JAPXFY010000023.1:41529216-41534216 GCA_030674185.1 Monoplex corrugatus | reverse complement strand
TGTATATAACGTGTGTGTGCATGTACGCAAGAGAGAGAGAGAGAGTGTGTGTGTGTGTGTATGTGTGTGCGTGCGTGCGTGCGTGCGTGCGTGGTGTGTGTGTGTGTGTGTGCGTGCGTGCGTGCATGCGTGTGTGTGTGTGTGTGTGTGTGTGTTATTCAACGAAACCTTTTACCATTTGACGTATTGAAAACACGAAAAAAAAAATCAGAACGCGTGTTTAATACAACAAGACAAGACAGGCGCAAATTTTCGACCAAATGGCCTTTGTCAAGCGTAAGATCGCAAACAAACAAACAAACACCAAACACAAAAATTAGGAGAAAAAGACTGAAACTTCCCTGCTGATGACGTTTAATTTTTTTGTTTTTGTTTTGTTTTCGTTTTTTTTTTTTTTTTTTTTTTTCTTTTCTCTTTTTTTCTCGTTTTTTTTCCTGGTTTCTCTTTGAACGCGGACAGTCACACTTATTTTGGATTTCATTTTACTTTCAGTTTCCCCTCTTCCACGCCAGCCTCTTTCTGATAATTATGGTGAGGGCTGTTAGCCTACATCATTAAAGGCTCTAACCTGAAAGCCGATCGTGCTAAGGACCCACTGAGAAGAATGCCACCGCACAATCGAGGGTCATTCACTTCACGGATGCGTCACTGGGGGGTGTTGCTCAAATCTACTGACCAACACTGCAGGTATCTGTATCTCTCTGACTTGGGTTGACGCCAGATAAATTATGACAGTAAACGTAGAGTACAGCCCTCTCATGGGATCTCAATCCTATACGGAACTCCATAACATCATGAATGTCGTCGCACTTGTTTTCGTCCAAACATTGTGAATGAAAAATGCCTCAGACCATACGACCAATGGGAGTCAATGAAAAAGTGTTGCTTTTTTCTGTGCATCTGTCTATCTGTGTCTGTCTGCCTCTGTCTGTCTGTCTGTCTCTCGCTCTCTCTCTCTCTCCCCTCTCTCTCTCTCCCTCTCATTTTCTCTCTCTGACCGTATTTTAAACTTTACATAACAGACTAACGAAGACATATATATATATATATATATACACACGCACACATATATACACAAGCCACACACACACACACACACACACACACACACACACACACACACACACACACACACACACACAGCGAGTGAGTAAGAGGGAGAGACAAAGAGAGAGGGAGAGAGAGAGAGAGCGAGGGAAACACACACACACACACACACACACACACACACACACACACACACACACACACAGTGTGTTTTAGCTACATTTTTTGATATAACGAAAGCATACGATCAAGTGTGGCACTCCCGATTGTTATTCAAATTTAAAAGTATTGGGCTGACAGGTCACATTTTTGGCTATGTTAAGTGTTTCTTAGAAAACAGAGTATTTCAAACGAGGATTGAAAATGTATATTCCACGAAACGAATTCTTCAAATGGGTATCCCTCAGGGATCCGTTATAGCTCCCCTTCTTTTCATGATATTAATGCATGACTTACCCAGTAAAGTATCTAAGCATGTAGTTTTAGCTCAATATGCTGACGATTTATGCATGTGGATGCAGGTAAATATGAAAAAGAAAACTCCTTTGCGCTGTATCAATTATACACGCAAATGCTACCAATTAGAACTTGATAAAATAGCGCGATACATGGTAGAAAATGGGTTACATCTATCCCTGGAAAAAACAAAAATAGTTTTATTTAATAACGGAGCTAACCCAGTAAATATTCCCACTTTCAAACTGGGAGATACTCTTCTTCAGTTTAACGAGTCGATTAAATTCTTAGGAATTTTCCTTACAGCAAAATTATCTTGGAATCAGCATATTGAATACTTATTAACCAAAGCTCAAAAAAGTTTAAATTTCATAAAAATAGTTCGCAAACAGACATGGGGTCAAGATTCATCAACACTTGTTCATCTTTGTAAATCGCTTGTTAGATCTAAATTAACCTATGCTCAAGAAATCTTCTTCAGTGCACCGAAACACTTACTAAAAAAACTGCAGAGCATAGATTGTAAAGGTTTCAAACTTGCACTGGGTCTTCCAATGCATGCTTCCTGTCTTCGGACATATAATGAAATCAAACTGTTGCCACTTGATGAGCAAAGGAAAGTCGCTTCTACTAAATTTTTGTTAAGAAACACTACCGTAGAAAACATCTCAGAAACAGAAATTAAACTGAGATCAGATACCGACTTTCCAAAACGAGCTAAATCAATATCTTCACAGGTCACACTTGCAACATACACATCTGACGTCATGAAAGGCTCAGGAATTGATCTAGACGTAGATCCTGTATCTATACGACCTTCCTTTTCGCCAGTACCCAGTTGGGAACTCCAAAGAGCACGATTTGACGTACACCACACTAATTTAAAAAAAGGAGACAATATAAACTTACTGGCAAGTCAGGTTAAATGTCATATAAACGACGTATATTCTGATCATTTGAAAATTTACACTGATGGGTCAGTAATTGAAAGAAAAGCAGGCTCAGCGTTTTTAATACCTGCTCTCAAAATTGAAAAATCTTTCTACATAGGACTTGATAAATCTATCTTTACAGCTGAACTCTTTGCAATATTAATGGCTTTAAACTTTCTGATAAGTCTTCCTAGGACAATTTTTCAGATACTTCTTTGCGTTGATTCAAAATCAGTACTTCAGGCTCTTGAATTATCAAAATTACAAACAAGATCAGAAATGATTCTGGAAATAAGTCACTTGATTCATAATTTATCTTTAAGAGGCACTGATATTACTTTCTGCTGGATACCTTCTCATAGTTCTTTTAGTTATAATAATAAAGTTGACAGGGCTGCCAAACGGGGAGCTAATAACTCACCAGATTCAAACAATATCCAGCTTTCTCTCTCGTTGCACGAGAATTACACTTTAGTGGACAACTACGTCTGGAAGCAGTTCCAATTAAAACAGAAAAAGTATGATAAATGTCACATGAACTTTGAAGTTAGCAAAATACTTAAGCAGCTTCATGCCAGCAGAACTATACAGTCCCTTATGTACAGATGGAAACTTGATGCATTCAAAACAAAATATACCAATAACATAGTGTGTCTGTGTGGAAAGAAGATAACACATAGTCATATTCTTTCTTGCGTTAGGGTAAAACGACATATTCCAACACTATCTGTGAGTACAGTTTCTGACATATTTGCCTCATCATCATTACTGTATGAATTTTTTGTTAGCCTGTCAAAAAGTCCTATAGCGAATTACCTTTAAAATGTTATTTGACTTGTTCATTGTTGTGGTTAGTCAATTATTAGTTTTACTTTTTATTCATTTCTTCCGGATATTTACTAATTTTGTTTGTCAGTTTGTTTTTTTAAATCGATAATTATGGTAACATTATTTGTTAGTTTTACCTTCCCCTCTTCAAAACAGTTGTTTTCTGGATCATCTTTTCTCAAATTCAAAATTGACAATTTTCAAATATCTTCTTCACTCCTCCTCTATCACTCCCCCCCCCCCCTTTTTTTTTTTTGTTTTTGTTTTTTATTTGTTTTTTTTGGTCTAAAATCACTTTAGTGAATAGACATTAAATCAAAGACCACCACCACACACACAGTATACGGGACGATCCGAATGAATGGTCCCTCAGACAGACAATGCATACACCTCATCACATCTCCAACCCCAACCCCCATTCCCCCCCCTCCATCACTAAGGACAATGAACTTTCAGCGACCTGAATTATATAAGCGTTGACCGCACCTCCCTCCCCCCTCCAACCCCTTCTCCCACACCCCTACCTCCTCCCCCTTCGTCTTACCACTTGTTCACTTTTTTATTGACAGCCTATCGTGTTACTGGTAGGGTAGGGACTGTTGTGGATCGCATGCACGAGCAGGTTGTGGATCGCGTGTGGCAGTAGTACAGTCTGGTGATGTGTGTTCGTGTATGCGTATGAATACATCTGTGCGCATGCGCATCTTTTTTTTAACTATTTGTTTTGTTTTATTCGTGGGTTGCAACTTTTACGTGCACTTTTAAAGGTTTTCCATCTGTCTGTTCTGGGATAGCCTGTGTAAAGCATGCCAAATATTTTCTGTTTTGTTTTGTTTTGTTTTGTTTGGGGATTTTCAGAACTTCCTTTTTCATTTTTAATTGTTTCTTCACCATTTTTGTTATTGTTCGTTTGTTTTTACCTTGAAATGTATTTGATTGAGGTGTGTCTGCCCATCTCTCTCTCTCTCTCTCCTCTCTCTCTCTCTCTCTCTCTCTCTCTCTCCAATGTTTTTGTGAAATGATTATGGCTCTTGTGTGATGAGGCGCTTTACAGTTAATCATAATGATGATGATGATAGTGATAGTGATGATGATAAGGATAATAAAAACTATATTACTAACGATAGTAATGATAATACCTTAATACCGCTGTAAATAATGACGATGATGATGATGATAATGATGATGACGATGACAACAGCAACAACAGCAACAATGATAATAATGATAAAAAATAACAATAATAACAATAATAATAATGATGATAATAATGATAATCATAACAATAATATTAGTAATAACAATAGTAATAATAATAACAATGACAGAAGAAGAACGGTGATACTAAGACTACTGCTAGAGTTCTTAAGTACTAGAGTCTTCACCACTCGTATAAATACTTCTCCTACTGATAAAAATCAGGATGCTAAAGAATGAAAAAAAAACCCAACAACAACAGAGAGAGAGAGAGAGAGACAGAGAGAGAGAGAGAGAGAGAGAGAGAGAGAAACAGAGAGACAGAGAGAAAGAGAGAGAGAGACAGAGAGAAACAGAGAGAGAGAAAGAGAGAGAGAGAGAGGCAGACAGACACAGAACCAGAGAACGACAGCGACAGAGAGAGAGAGAGAGAGAGAGAGAGACAGACAGACAGACAGACAGACAGACAGACACAGAGACAGAGACACAGAGACAGAGAGACAGAGACAGAGACAGAGACTAACCTAATCGAAAAAGGAA
>JAPXFY010000023.1:41521716-41524216 GCA_030674185.1 Monoplex corrugatus | reverse complement strand
CTACTGCACACATCTGCTTTTGTTTTTAACACATCTCTGACTACAATCGACACTTTGTTCATCATTATCATCATGTGCCCTTCCACACGGCGTTGGCGATCGTATCCCTTGTTGCCACAAGCACACCTTCCACCCTCTCTGTCCCTAGCCACTCTGCAAGTCCGTCCAATATTTTTCCTTGGGTCTACCTGGTGATCTTTTCCCTCCAGCTTTCCTGTTGTGACCAGGTGCTCTAATTCCTCTTTCCTCATAAAATAGCCTATAAATGTTGCCTGTTTTTTCCTAATCTTCCTTATGAATGATCTTCTTGTATCTGCCTCCATCAAGACTGTCTCGTTTGTTTTCTTTGTTGTCCATGGAACTCTCAGTGTTCTTCTTAGAAACCACATCTCAGCTGCCAAAATCTTGTTCTGACTTTGTTAGACACACGAAGTTCCACCTATAATGCGCAATTGATAGATGTCAGTCAAGACCAGCACGTACGGTTTAGGGCTGTAGCTACAGAGAAGTGGGAAAAGGTAGGGATTTGCTACGCTAGATTTCAGGGGAAACTATCTCTGAATTTCCTGTCATAGTAACATTCTTTTGTTTATTCGAAATGTACGTCAAAACGATATTTTATATACAAATTGAAAAAGAAATTAAAAAAAAAAAAAGGGGGAGGGGGGGGGGGAGAAAATTAAGTACATCAATGCATTTGCACACATAAACTGAGGAGATGAAACTACCGAAGACCACTCCATCCAATTCATCGCACAGGGGATTTATTAAAAGAAAACTTGCCTGAATACCAATTTAAACATAACTAAGGACACTAAAACATATAAAGACGGGCACAAATTCCTTAAAACTGCTTCCACATATCTCATTTCCCTAGAACAAAAAATGCACTTAATACATGAACCCAATTACCAATCCTAACAGAAAGTACGTAAGACTTTATCGAACACATAATAGATGAATGGACCAGCAAGGCAGAAATTGATAAGAAGAAATGGCAGAAATCAAAGGAACAAGGCAGAAAGAAAGAGAGTATCAGAAAAGAGGAAATTTCTAGCATAAAATTTCCAGAAGGTGGGGGATACCATTTATACTGAAAGAGCCCCCAGATTTCCCATGTGGGAGGGGGATTCTTTCCAGTACATACAGCTTTTTTTTTTATCAATTCATTGATTTAATATGCAGTCTCTGAATTCTTTCCAATGTTTATGGCTTTTTTGCTTTCATATTCTATATAACTAAGAACCCTTTCTGAAAATTACAGAAAGGAATGGGTGGAGCGCATAAGGGTTTGCACAATCATTAATTTAACTTTTTCTTTTAAACAAAAAAAGTTAGTGATCACACAAATCCTAAGTTTTTTGGTACAAAGAAATTCGTGATCATGCAAATCCTGAAAATATACCAAAAACGGTAAATGTTGTCTCACAAAACGAAGATTGTAGAGCCTTCACTACTGTCTGATTACATCCCCTTTTGAGAGCTGGTGTCTTACCTCTGTCGTGTTGCTTTGTCATCCCACATCTAAAGAATTACAATCGCAAGATCCTTTGACAAAAAGCAAAGCCCTCAGACACACACTCATTAAAATGATGCGACTGAGAGAAGACTATGAACACCCGTATAAGCTCGCTGAGTCCTAAGTCCCCTGAAGCAGATTCCAGCACGTGAATCAAAGTGGAAGTCTTCATCCATCTTAGGTTAATTAAGGCTTCTTACCTCGACAGACATACCGAGTGACTGACCGCATGTGTCACGTGGTTGACCACACAGGTTAACAACCTTGGGACTATAGAGGAAGAGATAAGGACGGGGCAGAGAGGGGGGGGGAGAAAGAGAGAGAGAGGGAGAGAGAGGGAGAGAAAGAGAGACAGAGGACTAACAGACACCCAGACAGAGAAGACAAAAGATTTGACAATTCATTTCACCAGTTTCAGTTTCTCAAGATGACGTCTCCACGCTCGGAACGATTTCCATATGCATTAACGTCACAGGTGCCATGTGTATGGTGATCATGGGACAAGCCTTAAGCTTGCACATAAAACCCATGAGCTGGCCAGGTCCTGAGGCCCTACCTAGACTAAGTTTTACCTAGTCTATATCTTATACCGGTATTTTATCAGTCTTCCAGTGGCATTTTACCAGACAAGCCTAAAAGAGCTGATCAATACAACTGGGTCAGTCAGTGAGAAAGAAAAGAATGAAGATGACTGGACTTGACGGAAACGCAAAACAAGGTTTCTCTCCCATCCCAAAGGCTTTAATTTGTCTCTCACAGTTTCTGCACCTGCGCAGTAGACGCTGAGCACGTGAATTATGCACAGATGATTCCGCCTCACTTGCAGGCGCTGACAGGCACTCGTGCGCAAAATAGGGATGGCCCCATGGTCAAGCCACAATGACTAATCTCTTCCCATCATGCTATATTTGAACTGTTCTTTTCTGCTGTCACTGTTATTAATATTGCAACACATTTGCAATTCTGATATAATTTCTCTCT
>JAPXFY010000023.1:41504216-41516716 GCA_030674185.1 Monoplex corrugatus | reverse complement strand
TATCATTTATTTTTTTTAAATTAAAACGACATTTCTTTACTAAGCTAAATATAGGTCAAAATTTAAAACGTGCAAATTCAAACAGACGAGCAAGAAATTAGCGCTTAACGATTTTCCTGCACTATACCACTGTGATTCAGAAGCCCACCAACGTAGTTTATTTCAATGTATTCTCTTCTTGCCACTGGTAAAAGCTCTGGTCCAAAGCTGGTAAAGGTCTATAAACAGCTGAAAAACTGTACAGATACAACGTATGTAGTTCACATCCAGACATTCATACACGAAGAACCTCATTCTGTCCAACATGTTGAATCACTATTATTAATATGTGCTGAAACTGGCAACACTGTTTGTCTTAAACTGTTCCATGTTTTCTTGTAAGCATTCAAGCAAAAAGCTTACAGTTTCACCCAGTCTTTCTTTCATCGCTTGACTGGTTCCACAAACTGTGCACCCAAGCATGACCTGCCAGTCTGACAGTCTAGCATCATGATGCAACAGACTGGAACCATGCGACTAGTAGAAGGTTTTAATTTTGATTCGTTAAGAGATATTGTGCTGTAGTCTTTTCTAATGCATTGCTGGTTCTGAATTGATTCAATGATTGATTCTGGTGTGGACAGCATCTCTGTTTTGTTTATAAATGGGTTTTCTCAGAAAAACAACAACAAACAAAAAAGCACGTTTTATACAATTCTAAGCCAACAGGATCATGACAATAAACACTGCTTACATACCAATTCCAGCCTCACACCCTTGTAATGATGATTTATAATAGCGTGCGTGCTGAACTGGACAGCATCTCCGCTTTCATATTATTTCAGATTGATTTTCTGTCTATGCTTGTAGACTAATTCATGTCCTGTGTCCTCTGTGTGTGTGTGCAGGCGTGTACACAAACACACACACACACACACACACACACACACACACATACACACACACACACACACACGCAAGCATGCACGCACACACACACAAACACGTGCATATGCACACATCCATACATATACAACTTGGGAATAGAGAGAGAGGGAGGGTTAGAGGGAGAGATAGAGGGGGAGAGAGAGAGTGAGAGAGAGAGAGAGAGAGAGAGAGTCTAGTATTTCAGAATCATAAGGTCAATGGAGGATCTATACCAAAGCATTTTAAATCATCATAGAAAAAAGTGAAGAGAATGAAAAACTTGGAACATCAGTTATATATCAGAGAGGACAGACAGAGGGGGAAGAGAGAGGAAGACAGAAAGAAATGGAAAAGAAAGAATGAGAGATGGAGAGAGAGGGACAGAGAGAGGGGAGAGACAGACACGAGAGAAAGAGAAAGATATATATATATATATATATATAATATATAAAATGGAGAGAGAGAGAGAGAGACAGAGAGAGAGAGAGAGAGAGAGAGAGAGAGAGAGAGAGAGAGAGAGAGACAGCGAGAGAGAGAGCTCAGATTTGAGACATTATCACTTGCCATCTTCATAACAACACCACTGTCATTCTCATGACCTTATAATTACCACCATTGTTATTCACAGAACATGGTATCGTATCGTAATTCTCATCATCATGACATTGGTCATCACAGTCATTCTCATCCCAAAGCATCATCTTTGCCATTATAATCATCAGAACATCACCATAATTATCATCTTCACAACATTATCATCACCACAGTGAAAAAGATGGAGAGCGAGCCAGCTAGACTGATCGATTGGATTGAGTTTTACGCTAGTACCCATATCAAATGTTACGATCGACAGGAATAGCCATCCCAGGGAGGTAGGGGAAAAGGGGTCTTATCTAATCTTACGGTAACAGGAACTAGAAGAACAATTAAACCAAAAAGGACGCGTATTCAATCAACAAGACAAGACATGCGCAAATTTTCCGCCAACCGGCCTTTGTCAAGCGCGAATGCACGATCACAAACAGACACCAAACAACGGATAATAACAAAAAGACTAAAACTTCCCTGCCGCCTCGTCCAGTAGATAAAAAGGTTGTCTTGTCTTGTTGATTGAATACGCGCCCTTTTTGGTTTACTTGCTCTTCTGGTTCCTGTTTGCTTGGGCGCGGGCAGTCGCACTTATTTTGGATTACAGTAACAGCACCAGAACAACAATTATGATAAGATGGACAGTAAGAATACCAGTGTAATGTATTCCACCCAGGCTTCAACCAACAACCACTCACCTGCCAAGACCACTCTCGTACTTATTACATCACCACCACTGCCATGCTCTTTGATATCAATCATTATACCAAATATGTTGTCATCAACACCTTTATGAATAATATCACCATAATTATTATCTTTATATTGTCATTTTGATCATATCTTTAGTGTGTGTTCTATGAAAATGAAATGTAAAACTGCATCAATTCTTTCCTCATCTTCAATAGAAAAAAGGAGAAGAAGAAAAAAAATATGCAAAATTATTTGTGAACTTCCATCATCACATGAGTCATTTGTCACTTCAAAGTGTTTGCTGCTAACATCAGAAATTGGAGATCAGGGTGCCAGGGCTTGCTTTTGAGATTTGGGGTTCATATTTAAAATGATGTTACAAGTCTTCCTGCACTGGTATTACCTTTTCACACTCTAATACGGTGGTTCTTTGCAGTTAAAATATTATCAGAAATATTACTTAACAGAATACGGCTGTATTTTAAATTAAGAACAAAAAAAGCACAATAACACATCAAAGATGCCTATTTCAAAGAATCGTCAAAAGGCACGTATGTGATTGAAATGAGTGCAAAAAATAAATGGAGACTGGGTTATGGTTGCTATGGAAAAAAATACTGCTGATATTGTGCTTTGAGTCTCTCTCTCTCTCTTTCTCTCTCTCTCTCTCTCACTCTCTCCCCTCTCTCTCCCTCTCTCGTTTTCTTATTTGTTTGTTTTGCTTTTTTGTCCAAATGGCGAATCAGAACGGCGCTATATTCCAAAACCTATGTATCAGAAAGCAAACGTGACTAAACATGATTTTATACCGATTTCCACCTATACAAAGATCACCAGGTTCTGCAAAACTCTGGGGAAAAAAGACCATCTGGTGACACACGATCTTTTTTGTGAAGGAAAGTCACATTTTGACATAACAAGCCCTGAGCTCCTATGGTACTATTTCCACATGGATCGAAGTGGGTCTAGTCGTCCATCTTCAGATTAATTAAGCTCTGTACTTCAACGCACGCATTAGGTGACTGACCGGTGGAGTCAAAAACATAGGAGAGAGAGACACAGACAGACAGATAACATGCAGATGGACAGAGGCAGAGAGAGGAGAGAGGGGGGAGACAAAGAAAAGGTTTGAAGAGGAGGGAGAGAGTAGACGGAGAGAGAGAGAGACAGAGAGACAGAGAGACAGACAGACAGACAGACAGAAAAACAAACAGACAGACACAGAGAGAGACAGAGAGAAAGAAAGAGATAGGGAGGGAGGGAGGTAGAGACATTGAGAGAGAGAGACAGAGACAGTGAGAGAAAGGACAAATGAAAAAGTGGGGGGAGGGGGTGGAGGTGGGCGCAAGTCCTTAAATGTACAGATTGGCTTTGCACTGGAGCCACGATCGGCAACTTCCATCTGGGATGGTTTGGCCATGTAGTTGGAATAGTAGACATATTCAAAGGTAGCACTAGGAAAGAAAATTGGTGCCAGACCAAGCACCTTAAAGATGTCCTGAAGAATACACAGATAGCCTGCAACATGCCTGTTAGTAACAAGGAGAACACTGAAGCCCAACGTCGCAGTAGAAATACCGTCAATTCATATTAGAGAGGAAAGGAACCCTAGCTTTCAATCTATATCTGGGTCAACTGGGATGGTTTGTTCAACACTGATCATAAACCTATACACTCATCGTTCTAGACAACCACGATCTTTAATACCAAAACCTCAGTTTTGGGAAGTGAGTGGTCTAAACGCTTTGCTATAAGTCCTCCCAAGTCAAAAGATGGAAGCCGGTGAGCTGCTATATTCGTTGTGCTCCATACACTGTTATTGAATACTGTTAGCTGTGGTTTGCAAATACCAACAACATAACAAAAGTAGCAGCACTCACCACCGCCATAACAGCTGCAACAGCATCACTACCACCACTAACAACAACAACAATAGCAACACACACACACACACACACACATATACACACACACACAACACACAACACACACACGTATATATACATGTATATATATATATGTATATATATATATATATAGAGAGAGAGAGAGAGATGAGAGGAGAGAGAGGACAGAGACAGACAGACAGACAACAGACAGATGGATAGATACAGAGATAGATAGATACAGAGATAGCTAGCTAGCTAGCTAATTAGATAGATAGAGAGAGAGAGAGAGATAGAGAGATAGCACTGTTCATAAGACTGGATAGTCACTACTAAAAAGGAAAAACAGAGGCATGATCGACCATAGATACATAGATAGATGGATAGATAGACAGACAGACAGACAACAGACAGACAGATATAGATAGATAGATAGATAGCTAGATACATACATACATACATACATACATACTACATACATACATAATACATACATACATACATACATACATATACATATAAACGCTGTTCATAAGACTAGATAGCCACTACTAAAAAGGAAAAAAAACAAAAAAACAGAGGCATGATCGACCATCTGAATTTGACATGATAATTATTTTTCTATTTTCTGCTTGCCCACCTCTCTCCCCCTTCCCATCTCCCCATCATTGCTTTAACTCATTTTTTTTTATTCTCTTTTCGCCATTTTCCCCCCTGCCGAGCCGTAAGTAAAATGAATCATGACAAAGCCTGGAGCACTATATCAAATTAAAGTAATGCCGGGGCGACACAAAGCAGAGGCATGACGTCATCCGCATGCGCAGGCTTGGAACATGGACCAGATTATTACTCACCATCTCATTTGCTGGCTCGCTCACCCGTCCTCCATTCATCCCTCTACTCTTGTCTGTCTGTCTGTCTGTCTGGCTGGCTGGATGGCTGTCTGTCTGGCTGTCTGTCTGTCTGTCTGATGTTTTGTACTTTTGAAATCTCTCTCTCTCTGTCACTCTGTGTCTGTCTGTCTGTCTCTCTCTGTTTGTCTGTCTGTCTGTCTCTCTTTGTCTGTCTGTCTGATTCTCTCTGTCTCTCTGTCTGTCTGTCTGCTGTCTGATTCTCTCTCTCTCTCTCTCTCTCTCTCTCTCTCTCTGTCTGATGTCTTGTACTTGAAATCTCTCTCTCTCTGTGCCTCTCTCTCTGTGTATGTGTCAGTTTGTCTGTCTGTCTGTCTGATGTCTTGTACTTGAAATCTCTCTCTCTCTCTCTCTCTCTCTCTCTTCTCTCTGTCTGATGTCTTGTACTTGAAATCTCTCTCTCTCTCTCTCTTCTCGTCTGATGTCTTGTACTTGAAATCTCTCCTCTCTCTCTCTCTCCTCCTGATGTTTTGTACTTGAATCTCTCTCTCTCCTCTGTCTGATGTCTTGTACTTGAAATCTCTCTCTCTCTACTCTCTGTCTCTCTGTCTGATGTCTTGTACTTGAAATCTCTCTCTCTCTCTCCTCTCTCTCTTCTCTCTTCTGATGTCTTGTAACTTGAAATCTCTCCTCCTCTCTCTCTCTCTCTCTCTGTCTGATGTCTTGTACTTGAAATCTCTCCTCTCTCTCTCTCGTCCTCTCTCTCGTCTGATGTCTTGTACTTGAAATCTCTTCTCTCCTCTCTCTCTCTGTCTGATGTCTTGTACTTGAAATCTCCTGTGTCTGATGTCTTGTACTTGAATCTCTCTCTCTCTCTCTCCTCTCTCTTTTCTTCTGTTCTTCTGATCTTTCTTTCTCTCTCTTTTCTCTCTGTCTTGTCTTGATTGAAATCCTCTCCTCTCTCCTCTCTCTCCTTCTCTCTGTTGATGTTTGTATTGAAATCTCTTCCTCTCTCTCTGGATGCTTGTACTGAAATCTCCTCCCTCTCTCTCTCTCCTCTCTGATTCTGTACTGAAATCTCTCTCTTCTGATGTCTTGTACTTGAAATCCTCTCTCTCTTCTCCTCTCCTCTGTTCTCTTACTTGAATCTCTCTCTCTCTCTTGATGTCTTGTACTTGAAATCTCTCTCTCTCTCTCTCTCTCTGCCCTCTTCTCTCTGTCTGATGTTGTACTGAATTCTCTCTCTCTCTTCTGATGTCTTGATGACTTGATACTTGAATCTCTCTCTCTCTCTTCTCTCTGTCGATTCTTGTACTTGAAATCTCTCTCTCTCTCTGATGTCTGTACTTGAAATTTTCTCTCTCTCTCTTCTGATGTCTTGTACTTGAAATCTCTCTTTCTCTCCTCCTCTCTTCCTCTGATGTCTTGTACTTGAAATCTCTTCTCTCTCTCCTTCTCTGTCGATGTCTTGTACTTGAAATCCTCTCTCTCTCTCTCTGATGTCTTGTACTTGAAATCTCTCTCTCTGTCTGATGTCTGTACTTGAAATTCTCTCCTCTCTTCCTCTTCTGATGTCTTGACTGAAATCTCTCTCTCTCTCTCTGATGTCTTGTACTTGAAATCTCTCTCTCTCTTCTTCTGTTGATGTCTTGACTTAAATCTCTCTCTCTCTCTCTCTTTCTCTCTCGTCTGATGTCTGTACTTGAAATCTCTCTCTCTTCTATGTCTTGTACTTGAAATCTCTCTCTCTCTCTCTCTCTCTCTCTGTCTGTCTGATTCTTGTACTTGAAATCTCTCTCTCCTCCTCTCTCTCTTCTTGTCTGATGTCTTGTACTTGAAATTCTCTTCTCTCTCTTCTGTCTGATGTCTTGTACTTGAAATCTCTCCTCTCTCTCTCTCTGATGTTTGTACTTGAAATCCTCTCTCTCTTTCTCTCTGTCTTCTGTTCTGTACTGAAATCTTCTCTCTCCTCTCCCTCTCCTGTCTGAGTCTTGTATGAACTCTCTCTCTCTCTCCTGTTGATGTCTTGTACTTGAAATTTTTCTTTTCTCCTGTCTCTCTGTCTGATGTCTTGTACTTGAAATCTCTCTTCCTCTCTGTCTGTTCTTGTACTTGAAATCTCTCTCTCTCTCTCTCTGTCTGATGTCTTGTACTTGAAATCTCTCTCCTCTCCTTCCTCTCTCTCTGTCTCTGTCGATGTCTTGTACTTGAAATCTCTCTCTCTCTCTTTTCTTGTCTGTATTCTTTTTCTCCTTCTCTCTCTTCTCTCTGTCTGATGTCTTGTACTTGAAATCTCTCTCTCTCTTCTGTCTTGTACTTGAATCTCTCTCTCTCCTCTTCTCTTTCTCCTGTCTGATGTCTTGTACTTGAAATTCTCTCTCTCTCTCTCTGTCTGATGTCTTGTACTTGAAATCTCTCTCTCTCTGTCTATGTCTTGTACTTGAATCTCTCTTCTTCTTCTTCTATTCTGTACTTGAAATCTCTCTCTCTCCTCTCTCTCTGTGATGTCTTGTACTTGAAATCTCTCTCCTCCTCTCTTGTTGATGTCTTGTATTGAATCTCTCTCTCTCTCTCTCTTGATGTCTTGTACTTGAAATCTCTCTCTCTCTTTCTGTCTGTCTGATGTCTTGTACTTGAAATCTCTCTCTCTCTTCTGTGTCTGATGTCTTGTACTTGAAATCTCTCTCTCTCTCTGTCTGATGTCTTGTACTTGAAATATATCTCTCTCTCTTTCTCTGTCTGATGTCTTGTACTTGAAATCTCTCTCTCTCTCTCTTTCTCTTTTCTGATGTCTTGTACTTGAAATATCTCTCTCTCTCTCTCTTTCTCTGTCTGATGTCTTGTACTTGAAATCTCTCTCTCTCTCTCTTTCTCTGTCTGATGTCTTGTACTTGAAATATATCTCTCTCTCTTTCTCTGTCTGATGTCTTGTACTTGAAATCTCTCTCTCTCTCTCTCTGTCTGATGTCTTGTACTTGAAATCTCTCTCTCTCTCTCTTTCTCTGTCTGATGTCTTGTACTTGAAATCTCTCTCTCTCTCTCTCTGTCTCTCTGATGTCTTGTACTTGAAATCTCTCTCTCTCTCTCTTTTCTCTCTGTCTGATGTCTTGTACTTGAAATCTCTCTCTCTCTCTCTCTCTCTCTCTGTTTGATGTCTTGTACTTGAAATATCTCTCTCTCTCTCTTTGTCTGATGTCTTGTACTTGAAATCTCTCTCTCTCTCTCTCTCTCTGATGTATTGTACTTGAAATCTCTCTCTCTCTCTCTTTCTCTCTGTCTGATGTCATGTACTCGAAATCTCTCTCTCTCTCTCTCTCTCTCTCTCTCTCTGTCTGTCTGTCCGATGTCTTGTATTTGAAATCTCTCTCTCTTTCTCTCTCTCTTGCTCTCTGTCTCTGTCTCTCTCTCTCTGTGTCCCTCTCTCTCTCTCTCCATTTCTCTCTCTTTCTCTCCGTTCTTGTATGTCTTTCCTTGTCTCTCTCTTTTACACACACACACACACACACACACACACACACACACACACACACACACACACACACACACACACCACACACACACACGCACACACCATTATGTGCCATGCCCCATGGCGTTGGCGATCATGGCCCTCCATAGGAATCTATCTTTTGTCATTGCAAGTATTTCTCCTACCCTTCCATTCCCCATCCACTATGCAAAACTAATATTTTCTACCCAAGTCTACCTGGTGCTCTTTTTCCCTTTCTAATTTTCCTTTGGTAGGTGCTTACATTTCTCTTGCCTCAGAAAATGTCCTTTAAATGTTGTTTGGGTTTTCCTACTCTTCTTCGTTGATGTTCTTTTTGTGTTTGCTTCTTTTAAGATTGTTACTTTTTAGTAATTGGTTTTGGTTTGGTTTGGTTTGTTTTAACAATTTTCGCTGTCCATGGAACTCTCAACATTCTTCTAAGAAACGACATTTCAGCTGTCTCAACTTTGTCTTGACTTTGTTCATTGTCCTGGCATTGCATCTCTGAAACAGTATTGGTTCTATATAACACTGAAGAACTCTCTTCCTGATGTTAATTGATAGGTATTTGTTGGTAAGAATGCTTTTTCGTTTTCCTGAATGCTCTTTTAGCTTCGTCAATTCTGTTTGGTTTTTCTAACGTGCGTATGTCGTTTTGTGACATGACTGTTCCTAGAGATTTAAACCTATCAACTTATCTCAATACTTGCTATTTGCTGTTATTTTACATAAGGGGATTTGTTGGGGTTTTTTGCTGAATTTTATTACTTCTGTCGTCTTTCTGTTTAGCTTTATTTCTGCTTTCTGTGTCTTTTACATTCACAATATCTTATAGGTCATATTACATTTTCTGCAAATAGAACAGTGCCATTTGCATAATGAAGATTGTTTATCATTTTTCCTTCAACTTTTGTTGATCATTTTTCCTCCAACCTTTATTCCAGGGCATTCATCGACGTTTCACAAGATTGCTTCGCTGTAAAGTTAAAAAAAAATCTGGAGATAGAACACATCCCTGCCTAACCCCTTTTGATATTTTAAAAAGAGCTTATACCATTTTCTATTCTCTTGCTGCTGTTCTAGTAGATATTCCATATTATTCTTAGATCTTTTTCATCAATGTTGTGCTTTTCCAGTCGGTTGATCGATTCTCGCGTCTGCCTGATCAAAAGCCTTGGTGTAATCAACACAAATATAAAACGATATTCAACGTAACTGACCATTCAATGAGAATTCTTAGAATATGTATGGCATTAATAGTTCCTTTACCGTCAACAAATCCACATTGATCTCTAGCTATTTCTGTTTTAATTCCATTCTTTGTCCTCATGATTATTCTCAATACAATCCTTGTCACATGACTCATCAAGTTGATTGTAAAATAAAGTTCATATTCCATAGTCCCTGCTTTTTTTTCGAAATGTAATGAAAATTGATTCTGCATATCTTTAGGGATTTTTCCAGTGTCATAAATTCAATTAGGGGGAACCGCTACTTTTTTTCCCGCACCAAATTCATCTACAGCTTTAATCATTTCTATAGTGATACGGTCTGGTCATGGGGATTTTCCCTGTTTAATCCTTTCTATCCTTGCTCTAATTTCATCCTTCAGTGCTGGTGATTCTTCAACGTTCTTTCTAACGATGTGTTCTACCTTCTGTCATCGCCAAAAAAAGTCTTCAATGTACTCTCCCTATCTCTGTAATTTTTTGTCTTTGTCCATAAGTGTAACATCGTTTGATTTTAAGCAACCAGTTCTTCTGCGAGGCTTTTTCCTGTGATCAATTTTTAAAATATTTCTTTGTATCAACTCTCTCTTTCTCTCTATCTCTGGCTATGTCTGTCTGTCTGTCTCTCTCTCACTCTCTTTTCCATAATTGTAACATCGTTTGATTTTAAGCGACCAGTTCTTCTGCAAGCCTTTCTCCTGTGATCAATTTTTCAATATTTCTTTCTATCAACTCTCTCTCTCTCTCTCTCTCGCTCTCTCTCTCTCTCTCTCTCTCTCTCTCTCTCTCTCTCTCTCTCTCCTTCTCTCTCCCACTCCCTTCTTCCTGCCATCCTTTCTCATTTTCTTCATCTGCACAAACCTTTCTTTCCACAGCGCCAAAAGTGAGCAAAATCCAGGTATTTGTAATGCATCTGTGTGTGTGTGTGTGTGTGTGTTGTGTGTGTGTGTGTGTGTGTGTGTGTGTGTGTGTGTGTTGTGTGTGTGTGTGTGTGTGTGTGGGTGTGTGTGTGTGTGTGTGTGGTGTGTGTGTGTGTGATGTGTGTGTGAATTGTGTGTGTGTGTCTGTGTATGTGCGTGTATGTGTGCGTGCGTGTGTGTATATATTTGTGTATGTGCGTGTGTGTGACTGTGTGTGTGTGTGTGTGTGTGTGTGTGTGTGTGTATGTGTGTGTGTGTGTGTGTGTGTTTGTTTGTGTCAGAGAGAGAAGGAGAGACAGCGCCAAAAGTGTTCAAAGTCCGGGTATTTGTAACGTATCTCTCTCTCTCTCTCTCTCTCTCTCTCTCTCTGTCTCTCTCTCTTTCTCTCTCTCTGTATGTATGTGCGTGCGCGCGCCTATGCATGCGGGTGTGCCGGTGTGCGCGCGAGCGCATATGCGTGTGTGTTTGTGTGCGTGCGCATGTGCGTGCATGCGTGCTTCTCATATCCATTTTCCATCTATTTCCCTTCATCTTTTCACTCGCTCATGCCTGGCAGAAACAATGAGAGCGTTGCTTCGAAAGTTTAATCAAAAAATGCAATGATACTTGTTAGGGTCTTTTGAATCCGCTAAATTTGAAACTTGGGGAAACTAATTAATCAACCTTGGAAGAAACTGCGCTCAATCAGATATGTGTGTGTGTGTGTGTGTGTGTGTGTGTGTGTGTGTGTGTGTGTGTGTGTGTTCGTTCGTTCGTTCTTTGATTTAACGTCTTTTCACTATAAGTGATATTAGACGGGTGTGTGTGTGTGTGTATGCGTGCGTCTGTGTGTGTGTGTGTGTGTGTGTGTGTGTGTGCGTGCGTGCCTGTGTGTGTGTGTGAGAGTGTGTGTGTGTGTGTGTGTGTGTGTGTGTGTGTGTGTGTGGTAGCTATTCCTTGCTATTCCTTTTATATATGTAAATCCATAGACAAATTTATACATGTACCAAAAGTATGACACACGATAAACGTAAGCATACACAGTTTGTGTACTGTTTACTCGACTATCTGCAAAAATAACCCATACTTACTTTTGAACGCAGACAGTTCTTGAAACAATAAATAAGACAAAATCTGTATAAAATGACTCAAATATTGTTGAACAAACGCAGGTTCTCAAACAGCAAGCAAACAAAAATAAAAACAAGGAAAAATACTAATTCCGTTTCATTTCGCTCAAGAAGACCCAAAAGGGGTAGCCATAGTTGAATTGATATATACTATACTATACAACACAACTTACGCTATAGAATGGAAAATTCATAATCTATGACCGAGGGAAGGTGGGATATGACAATGTGTTTTGGCCAGACGTGTTTTAATAGTTAGAAATGCCCAACATTTCTTTACATGACCTACGTTTTGAATTAATATAATTACAGACACAAGAAAATGCAATCAAGGCTCCAATGCCTTACGCAACGCATAGGAAATCCACTGAGCTTTCCTTTGAAATCTGCATAATACGCTCTGCAGGTTGCAATCTTTCCCTTAGTCAATATCAATGTCAATGTCAATCACAAAACACACACACACACGCGCGCGCACGCACACACACACACACACAAGAGAGAGAGAGAGAGAGAGAGAGAGAGAGAGAGAGAGAGAGAGAGAGAGAGAGAGAGAACTGTCTGTCCTTCTGCATGGACAACAATCCTGACAGCATCACATTTCACGCGACACGCCAGCGCCTGTGGAAAGCTTTCAGCAATTTCATTCATTATTTCACTGCACTGCACTGTGTAATCTCCCCTGGCGTGCAACTGGCAGTCCTCCCAAAATGGCGGCTTGTCACAGCACGAAGTAGTGCAGACTAGCTATCATATTATCTCTCCTTCCCCTTCTCCAATCCCACACTCTGCCAACAGACAATGTAACATTTTTCTCTCCGCCAAATC
>JAPXFY010000023.1:41489216-41499216 GCA_030674185.1 Monoplex corrugatus | reverse complement strand
GGGACAGGACTCACCAGACTTGTACCAATGTCAGGACTGTGAAAGTCTTGATGCTCAGGAACCAGCACACGGAGGTGGAGGAATTCCACGGAAGTTCTGTGACTCCACTCGCGTACGCCTTGTGTTCCACAGCCCTGCAATCCCATAATGATCATTAAAACATGTGGTAAGATAACTTATCAATGTGCAAAGAAAAGACAAACGTTGTTGCAAAGAGACACATACTTCGCAGATCGCCATAGCAATAGTCACTGAACAACAAGATAGCGTCCTTTAAATCATAAAACCAAAAATTGGAAAGAAACGAATTTAATAAAAATGTAGCAGAAGATACTTTAGGTGTAGTTTCAGTTTCTCTTTCAGTATTTTTAAGACAGCTATCAATGCTCGGAATATTTCCACGTGCCCGGCAACGGCAAAGATATGTGATGTAAAGGGAAATCCAAAATAAGCACGAGAGGAGTGTTCTGAGCTTACTGTTTTTGTACTTTGTTTCTGCTTCTATGCTAGCTGAATGGGTAGCGCAAACTGTGTTAGATTTGAGAAGTTCTAAACAACATGGGAGATAATTCTCAAGAGTTATGTCCTTTGATTATATAGCACGAGATATGTTAAAAGCCTACGCACAAATCGCACACGTTGGCAAAGTCTAGAGATTCTATCATTACACCATTATCTTAGTGTCATTCTGCCACTGAATCAGATTCAGGATATACTGCAGTGTTAAGTGTCGTTCCGCTCGTAATGCCCATTTAAGCCTCACAAGAAAACTAAAAATTCTTCCCAATAGGTTTTTAACTACTCACCTATCCGTTTCCTAGAACAGACCACTCGTGCACTCTGTGAGGTCTTTTAAAGATTCATTGGTATGCATGCCGTTTAGCTCCTTTTTGTTTTGTTTTGTTATGTTTTTTGTTTTGTTTTCTTATTTCAGTTTCTTTTTTGAGTTATTCATACGTTCTTCTTCATTGGTATTTGCTTTGTTTTATTCTGTTGTTTTTTTTTTTTCTCGTTGTTACAGACACAATGACACAATATGCTGTCGGGATATTTGCCTACAAACGAACAGTTTAATATTTCCGTTAATGTTTTACAACATGGAATCATTTAGATTTTTTTATGATTAATGTACGATTTGATATTTATGCATAAGTATACGCAAACGTGCGCGTACTTTGATCGTACAGGCATAACGTTTTTTGTTGTTATTTTTTTTTTCTCTCGCCACTTTTCTGTCTTTTTCTTATATTGTACAATTCCTCCGACAGTGTAAACATAGTACGCTCTCCAAAACAAGTGTGACTGCCCGCGTTCAAGCAAACAGGAACCAGAAAAAACACGAAAGAAGAATATGAACGCGTATTTAATACAACAAAACAAGACAGGCGCAAATTTTCGGCCAACTGGCCTTTGTCAAGCGTAAGATTACAAACAAACAAACACCAGATACAAAAAATGTTGAGAAAAAGACTGAAACTTCTCTGCTGCTGTGGCCAATGTGAGAAAAGGAATGCCATGAATCGTATTGTTTTGATAGGTAAAAGTGAGTAATGATATTGCAAGGAAAAAATCACCGTTAGACATTATATTTGATCAATAATTACACATTAGCACGCTCTGTTTGTCAAGTTCACACCCAGTGAAACATATCGTTTTCTAATCTGTAATTATTGATCAAATATAATGTCTAACGGTGATTTTTTCCTTGCAATATCATTACTCCTTTTTACCTATCAAAACAATACGATTCATGGCAACCTTTTCTCTTTTTTTTTGGAAAGATCACATCCTTAGGTTACAGATGAGCTCTATGTCTACTCTTAAAACGAATAGTCCACTGACTCAGTTGGTTAAAACACTGTGCTGATAACTTGGAGGTCGTAGGTTTGATCCCCGTGTCGACACTAGATTTCCAATGCTTATTAGGTTATCGAAGAAGATTAGGAAAAGACAAGAAACATTCATGGGACATTATATGAAGCAAGAATAATTAGAGCACCTTGTCACAACAGGAAAGCAGGAGGGGAAAAACAGCACCAGCCAGACCCGGGTAGAAAATACTGGACGGACGTACAGATTGTTTGAAGACAGAGAGACAAAGGATGGATTCGTATGGAGGGCCATGATCGCCAACGCCATACAGAAGGGAACATGATGATGATTAGCTTAGCGATTAGAACGCTGTGTTGACATCTCAGAAATCGTAGAATCAAATCCGCTCCTCCTTTCATTTGTGATACAGGTTGTGCCCCCCCCCCCAACACACACACACACACACTCTATATGGTGGTTTCATGGTGTATTGATAGCGTTCTGAGCTCACCTCATGAATATAATTATTGAAATGAATGGATTTTTTTAATTGAAAAGAAAAATGTATATTGCAGAACTATACCATGTTATTTCTTCATCGATATTCGGTATATATATTCGATATTCTTTGCTTTCGATAAATTAAAGTTGGATTCAAAAATTGAGAGAGACTGTTACAAGGTAGAAAGTGAGTATAGTGGACTATGCAGTGTAAAGTTAAACAGATAATAATAATGCTGTCATTTCTGGAGTTACAGATATTCGTGATTTATGGAGATGTGACTGAACACAATATTTTGTGATATGCTGTTGTCTAATTTTCTGCGTCATGATCCCTCTTGCTGCATACAGATTTCAAAATCAAAGAGAAGTCTAAATTTTGAAAAAAAGATCCAAAATACTTGCAGTCAGAGCCTAATATAATTGCATGTTCCAAGAGGACGAGTTATAGACCTTTGTGTTGATTAATGAGAGGTTTGGGGATATTAAAATTGATGAGAGGTTTGGGGATATTAAAATTGATGAGAGGTTTGGGGATATTAAAATTGATGAGAGGTTTGGGGATATTAAAATTGATGAGAGGTTTAGGGATATTAAAATTGATAACATCTGAAAGGATAAATGCAAAGGCAATTTGATCGTACACTCATGTACATGGAGGATGAATAATGCTTTTGTTGTGATGTTTAAACACGATTTTTTTACATTTAAGCGAAGTATTGACGTACGAATAAACATCACACAGTTTTCCACATTTTTTCATGATTTAGTTTATATAGATCAGCTTCTGTTGTCATGCATATGCTTTGAAATAATGAATGTATTTGACTATAATGTTGTTAATAAAACTAGGCTATATTTTCAAATGTGCATTTTGTTATTCACGCACGCACACACACGCGCACACACGTATATCCTCATCTCTCTCTTCTCTCTCTCTCTCTCTCTCTCTCTCTCTCACACACACACACATACAAAACACACACACAAATAAATCAACATACTTTCCATCATCAAACCATGTCTACAACAGGCGGTACATAAGACTGGATCAGTCAGCACGAAATGACCAAGAATATTGGTCCTGGTGCAAACTGTTCTTTTTTTCCTGTCTTTTCACGCCTAAAAACATTGGTTTTAATATTATTTGCGCTTGAGTGGTAAGCGCCGAGAAAATGAATTATGCATATAGTCCATTCTTTCTCAGTTGCACGCGACGGGAGTAACTTGCGCGAGAAAGGCATGGCTTAACAATTAACCCAGTCAAACATAAATAATTTTGCACTTTCCGTTTTAATGATGTAGGTAAAAGTTCTTTTACAGTTTCTAATTTCGTGATGGATTTCTATTTCTCTTTTAGTACACTTCTCGTTCGATATCTTATTTAACGTCTATTCACAACGTGCTTTTAGAAACAGCATGTTTCTTTTGTCCATTTGTTTCTGTCACATTTGTAGTGTATTCTGTTTCTTTCACTCCATGACGACCAGTTTCTTAAGTGAGGATATTTTTTCTCGGTTATAGCAGTTCACAAATAATGAATATGAAACAAACCATGAATAACGAAGGATAGATTTAAAGATTCAATACTATAACTATCCGACATTAAAGCATGTCTTTTTTTAAACAGACCATAAAAAACGAAGGATAAATTTAAGAGTCAATATTATTACTATCCGACATTAAAGCATGTCTTTTTTTAAAAAAAACATAAAAAAGAAGGATAGATTTAAAGATTCCATACTATCACTATTTGACATTAAAGCATGTCTTCTCTTAAACAAACCATTAAAAAAACGAAGGATAAACTCAAGATTCAATACTATCACTATCCGACATTAAAGCATGTCTTTTGTTTAAACAAACCATAAAAATGAAGGATAGATTTAAGGTTCAATACTATAACGATCTGACATTAAAGCATGTCTTTTTTAAAACAAACCATAAAAAAACGAAGGATAGATTTATAGATTCAATGCTATAAACTATCCGACATTAAAGCATGTCTTCTCTTTAACAAACCATGAAAAAAACGAAAGATAAATTCAAGATTCAATACTATAACTATCCGACATTAAAGCATGTCTACATTGCTATGGAGTCTGTCATCAAATAATCATCTGAATTATTTGTTAACGTTTGTCGATCAATATGATAGGAAATGGTCAATACATGATAACAGCCTCCCATTTATTTAGTCTCTTTTCTCCCACTGGACGAAGCAGCAGAGAAGTTTCAATCTTTTTCTCCTATTTTTTGTATTTGGTGTTTCTTGATTTGTGAACTTACGTCTACGCTTGACAAAGGCCAGTTGGCCTAAAATTTGTGCCTGTCTTGTCTGGTTGTATGAAATACACGTTCTGATTTTTTTTTTTCGTGTTTTTTTTTTCCGGTTCGTTTGCTTGAACGCCAGCAGTCGCACTTGTTTTGGATCTCTCATTTTCTAAAAGACATGAATTCCCCAGGACGTCAAAGGTGAAAATTCTAAGCCAGATGAACACGTCTTCCACTGCCATGAACGATAATTTGACCCATATCACTGCTCTTTGTTTTTAAAACATAAATATCACAAATTTCTTCTGAACATGTGATCCCAAATATACTTAAACATCAGTTTCTGAACAACTCGTCTATTGCAACTCAAGTCTGGCCATGCACATTTATCATCATCATCAGGTGCCCTGCCGCATGGCGTTGGCGATTATGGATTTCCATCTGTTTCTATCTCTCGTTGCCCCTAGCATCTCCCCCACCCTCCTCGTCCCCAGCCATCTGCAAGTCCGTCTAGCATTTTCTCCCTGGATCTACCTGGTGCTCTCTTTCCCTCCAGCTTTCCCGTTGTGACCAGGTGCTCCAAATCCCCCTTCCTCATAAAATGGCCTATAAATGTTGCCTGTCTTGCACATTTATATTATATGCATAACACTGTTCCCATTAGGCATGACTTCTGGTCCACAATAGATGATTTTGTTTGAAGGTAAGATACACACATGCACATGTCACTTACATATAACCAAGATCATTCCAGCGGTAAGCTGATAAAATACCAGTGTAAGATACAGACTAGGTAAAACATAGGCTAGGTAGGGCCTCGGGACCTGGCCAGCTCATGGGTTTATGTGCAGGCTTGAAACTTATGCCATGATCACCATACACATGGCACCTGTAACGTTAGTGCATATGGAATTCGTTCCGAGCGAGGAGACGTCATCTTGAGAAACTGAAATTGAAACTGAAGTGGATGATGAACCATCTTTGACAGCTGAAAAAAAAAAGAATCAAAATCAGAACTCACCCCATTTTCCCCTTATTACTTATTTATTTATTATTTATTTAATTCATATCATTATCATTTTTAATTCACTTGTTTAATAATTTCTACTAGCATATTCAACGTTCATGCTTGCAATCGATGGCAGGCTTGGTGGTCCCTTCCAACTCCCAATTTTCCCTCGCAGTGCCTCAAGTGTGATCTGACGGACAGTCTGACAGTCTGGCATGCCAGAGCAATAGAACGGAACGACACTATCCATCAAAGCTCTCTCTCTTCTCTCTCTCTCTGTGTCTTTTCCTTTGTCTCCTCTCTCTGTCTCTCTGTCTCTCTGTCTCTCTCTCTCTCTGACAATCTGGCATGCCAGAGCAATGGAACGGAACGACACTATCCATCAAAGCTCTCTCTCTTCTCTCTGTCTGTCTGTTCTCTCTCTCTCTCTCTCTGACAATCTGGCATGCCAGAGCAATGGAACGGAACGACACTATCCATCAAAGCTCTCTCTCTCTCTCTCTCTGCTAATCTGGCATGCCAGAGCAATGGAACGGAACGACACTATCCATCAAAGCTCTCTCTCTCTGTGTCTGTCTGTCTCTGTCTCTCTCTCTCTCTCTCTCTCTGACAATCTGGCATGCCAGAGCAATAGGAACGGAACGACACTATCCATCAAAGCTCTCTCTCTCTCTTTCTCTCCTTCTCTGTCTCTGTCTCTCTCTCTCTCTCTCTGACAATCTGGCATGCCAGAGCAATGGAACGGAACGACACTATCTATCAAAGCTCTCTCCTCTCGTCTGTCTTCTTCTCTCTCTCTCTCTCTCTCTTTCTCTGACAATCTGGCATGCCAGAGCAATAGAACGGAACGACACTATCCATCAAAGCTCTCTTCCTCGTCTCTCTCTGTCTCTCTCTCTCTCTCTCTCGTCTCTCTCTCGTCTCTTGACAATCTGGCATGCTAGAGTCAATAGAACGGAACGACACTATCATCAAGCTCTCTCTCTCTCTCTCTCTCTCTCTCTGACAATCTGGCATGCCAGAGCAATAGAACGGAACGACACTATCCATCAAAGCTCTCTCTCTCTCTCTCGTCTCGTCTCTCTCTCTCTCTCTTTCTCCCCCTCTTCTTCTGTCTGTCTGTTTGCCTGTCTGTCTGTCTATCTCTGTCTGTCTGTTAATCTTTACCTTTTTGTCATCATTTGTAAATTACTGAAGGTCTCTGGCTGGTTGACTGACTGACCGACTGCTCTCTCTCTCTCTCTCTTTCTTTCTATCTTTCTTTCTTTCCTCTCTTCTCTCTCTCTCTCTCTCTCTCTCTCTCTCTCTCTCTCTCTCTCCTCTCCCCTCCCCCCCCCTTTTTTTATTTTTATTTTTTGTTGATCTTTAGTTACGACTATCACAAGTGTTGTACGTTCTTTTGTGTTCAGTCGTAATGCTATACGATTGATTCCGACTTGCAAGCAGGTGTCTCTGCTTTCGTTTTATACACGATTTACACAGGAAACATATTAACACTTTGAAAAATCAACTCATGTGCATGCCTACATGCATACGTGCATACATACATACAACACATACATATATACACATACATACATACATACATACATACATACATACATACAACACATACATGTATACATACATACATACATAATACATGCACATGCATACATGCATGCATACATGCATACCCATATAATACATACACATACATACTTATACACATGCATACACACATACATGCACACATACATGCACAGCGCAAATACGTACATAATACATACATACCATATATACACATACACATGCATACACACATACATGCACACACATACATACATACATAACACCCATACATACATACATACATACATAATAATATATACACATACATCATATACACATGCATACACACATACATGACATACATGCATACATACATACATACATATAATCATATGCATACATACATACATACATACATACATACATACATACATACATACATACATACATACATACGGCATCCATGAATCCATACATACACACATACTTACACACATAACATACAGAGAGAGAGAGATGGGGGGAGAGAGAGAGACAGAGACAGAGAGACATAGAAAAGACAGAGAGAGACAGAGAGACAGAGACAGAGCGGACAGCGAGAGAGACGAGAGGGAGAGAGAGAGAGAAGAGAGAGAAGAGACAGAGAGAGAGAGAGGAAGGAGAGACGAGAGAGAGAGAGAGAGAGAGAGAGAAGAGAGGGGAGAGAGAGAGAGAGAGAGAGAGAGAGAGAGAGAGAGAGAGAGAGAGAGAGAGAGAGACAAGCCACACACACACGAACAAAACAAACACACACAAACACATATAGAAACAAAAAAGCAAACAACACTAGCCACCCTCCCACCTACACCCCCCCCCCCACACACACACAAAAGCATTCACCCGAACACAGTCAATAGCCGGACAGACACTCAAGTAGTAAACTCCCAGCACATCAATAAAGCTCACCCTGGCACGCAAGTCAACCGTTTTATAAATAGCATCGGTTTAATCAACACCAGCTTTTAACCAGCCGCTGGAAAACGATTACCAAAACCCTCGGAGACATAAAGCTGCTGGTGAAATTGGCAGATTGAGTAGGAACACCAAATCGTCAGGACATATGAAAACTTTTACCGTTGACATCATCAATCATCATCATCATCATCATCATCATCATCATCATCATCATCAGGTGCTTTGCCGCATGGCGTTGGCGATTATGGACTTCCATCTGTCTCTATCTCTTGTTGCCTCAAGCATCTCTTCCACCCTCCTTGTCCCCAGCCATTCTGCAAGTCCGCCTAGCATCTTCTCCCTTGGTCTACCCGGTGCTCTCTTTCCCTCCAGCTTTCCCGTTGTGACCAGGTGCTCCAATTCCCCTTTCCTCATAAAATGGCCTATAAATGTTGCCTGTCTTTCCCTAATCTTCTTTATGAATGATCTGCTTGTGTCTGCCTCCATCAAGACTGTCTCATTTGTTTTCTTTGCTGTCCATGGAACTCTCAACATTCTTCTTAGAAACCACATCTCAGCTGCCTCAATCTTGCTCTGGCTTTGCTTGCTGACTGTCCACGCCTCGCAACCGTACAACAGTGTTGGTGCTATATAACATTCAAGAACTCTCTTCCTGATGTTAACTGACAATAAAACGGATAATGATTCTTTTTTTTTAAGTGAATAAGAAATACCACGAGGGTGCGGATGGGATCCGGAGCACCAATGCCTCGCTAGTCTCAGGACCCTCACCTCCCGATACCAACGGACAGTCATTTCTTCAATCACGTTG
This sequence comes from Monoplex corrugatus, assembly GCA_030674185.1. Classification (NCBI taxonomy): domain Eukaryota; kingdom Metazoa; phylum Mollusca; class Gastropoda; order Littorinimorpha; family Ranellidae; genus Monoplex; species Monoplex corrugatus. Next base: position 41,490,304 of record JAPXFY010000023.1, on the reverse strand, counting down.
GGTCAGATGATGGAGAGTTCTATACTCTTTAAGGTAGCTTTGTGAGAAGACACAAAGCTTTCTTCTTTGTTTTTCTCTCTTCCATAACCCTTCTCACAGAAAAAATGCCGCACGGAAAACAATGATTCTCATACCATCATCGAAATCAGGCAATGTAAGGATTTTAGCAAATGGGGTGAGTTTTGTTTTGTTGATGATTGTTGTTGTTGTTTGTTGTTGTCATGATGATGCTTTTATTTTGTTTTGTTTCTTTTGTATATTGCTTTTAGCATTCTTTTTTAAAAAAACAATTACATGCATGTACGCATGTTGTTTCGGCCTGCACTGCGTAGGAGGTGTGATGCTGCACAGTCTGCATACTCCGTCATCAGTGGTGGGCATGCTCATTGTATTTATGTTTCTGTAAAGACGTCAGACACTGAATGACACACAAGAACTTATAGCGTGGACATTTTACGTTCTGCATGTGTATACACACAAACAGGGCTTTAGACACAGACTCAGGTCTCCCACACATGCTGATTGTGGGGATCAAAAAAAACAAATCTCCAGCCTTTATACCCACCAGGCGGGTGGCATCCTGGTAGGATCGAACCCCCAGACCTTCTGATTGGGAATCTGGCTTCTTAACCACTTCACTGTGTTGCACCATTCAAGTTATTGCTTAACCCTTTTCCTACAAAGAAAATAGGTCACTGTACTAACTATTGACCAAGTAATGTTAGGAGAGAGAAAGGCCGGAAGGGGGTATTGTCAGGAAACAAGGTATTTTTTTTGCCGCTTCAAACGTCGTGTAAACGCAGAAAGGAAATGACAAGAGTATACTCCCTTTGCCGGAAAAGGATTCACGTCAGCAATGCGGTCATTTTCTATTTATATACTCGAAACTGAAACTACGGTTCAGGGCACGAAATCCTCGTGAACGCGGTCCAAGGAGAGAGAAAGCTGAGTCACGAGGATCTCGTGACACGGTACGGAATGTGTTAAAAACACCAGCTGCCTTAAGACTTAGTGTATATGTGATAAGAATTGATCATACTCGTCATGAATTTGTGATTACCTTGACAAGAGACAGTTGTATGAAAACT
>JAPXFY010000023.1:41481716-41484216 GCA_030674185.1 Monoplex corrugatus | reverse complement strand
ACATGCGCAGTACTGGTAACGGGGATCGCGGCTCACCAGTTCGTTTTCCGGTTCCCTCACACTCCATCTCTCTTTATCCCATCCCATCCCACCCACCCTCTCTGTCCTCTCTCTGTCTCTCGTCTGTCTCTCTGTCTCTGTCTCTGTCTCTCTCTTCTCTCTCTCTCTCTGGTCCTCCTCAGCCCTTCACCATACCTGCTCTCCTTGTTTTTTTTTTTCTTCTCTGACCCAAATCATCTCTGCTCCACACCATTGATAGTGTTGCCCGCCAAAACGGTGTAGTTTGTGTGTATGTTTCTCACCTCTTTTCCCGACAATTAACTGGCAACTGCCTCTTTCTCTTTCCATCAGTGTGTGTGTGTGTGTTGTGTGTGTGTGTGTGTGTGTGTGTGTGTGTGTGTGTGTGTGTGTGTGTTGTGTGATGTGTGTTGTGTGTGTGTGTGTGTATGTGTGTGTGTGTGTGTGTATGTGCGCGCCCGCGCGCCCGCATGTTTATTTGTTTTTTTTTTTGTGTGTTTGTGTGTGTGTGTGTGTGTGTGTGTGTGTGTGTGTGTGTGTACTTCGCGTTGTTTTTCCTGCGTGTGATAAGGTGGGTCCCCCGTTGATCGTAAGCATATGACGGGTGCGGGGTGCGCTTTGATTTGAATTGTCAAGATTTGGCGCCATATACATACTGTAATCCTTATCTCCACTCTATTGTTTCAGTATATTTACTGGCACACGCCTTGAGGTTTATGTAGCTCATGGAATTGTTCCTCCAGTGTTCAGGAAATCGTCATTGCTTTCACTGAAATAGAACCCATCTAGAAAAGACTCCACAGAAAAAGACATGAAAAAAAGAAACATTTAAAAGAGTTTGTGCCTGCACAGGCTGTACATTTGAATACGCTCCATTTTAGTAGTATTAAAAAATAAAAACAGTGAATGTAGTGACTGTAATAGTGATGGACTACTGACTAAGGTTCTTGCTAGTGTTTGCTGTTGTTGTTGTTGGTGGTGATATTGTCATTGTTGTCGTTGCTATTGTCTTCGTTGTTGTTTGTTGTTTGTCGGTGTATTTATTGTTTTTCTTCCCAATGACATGATAAACTGAATGTCCATGTACAGCATGAACTTAGGTCACCTAAAATAATTCATGACAACACACGACATTTCAATAACAAAATTACTTAGGAAAAAAAATATCACTCTAACAGAGAGGGTGGTAGATATGCTTGCAAGAAAAGGTAATAGATTCGTATAAAAGGCCATGACCACCAACGCCATGCGCAAGGGCACATGATGATGATGATGAACACGTATATAAAAACAGACAAAATACAAAGAAACAAACGAAAATAAAACAACACACATTACAAAAAAGATAAAATAAATATCACTAATATCCCTGAAAACACACAAAAGCAAAAACAAAAAACAAAACAAAAGAAAAACCACACACACACACAAGAAAAGAAAGAAACCAAAATACGTTACAGCCAAGAGACTTGCTCTCCTTATTGAAAACACTCTAAAATGTCCTACAGAATACCTATCATTAGAATACACTAACACATCAGAAAACAAAGAGAACAACACAAGATATGGTGGAATTCAACACTCTATACAACATTTTTCTTCTATATGTTTGTAATCAATGAACTGATCATAATCCTCTAATACAACACTCGTATACGACATCTGTTTTTATCATTATGTTCGTAATCAAGTGACTGATCATAATCCTCCAATACAATACTCGTATACAACATTTTTTCTACACGGTGGTAATCAATCAACTGATCATAATCCTTCTTCAGGCGCCTATGCCAACAGAGAGCTGTCAGTCGTTCCGCATGGATGACGCTCCTGACAGCATCGCATTTCACGCGACACGCCAACGCCTGTCGAAAGCTTTCAGCAATTTCATTCATTATTTCACGGCGCATGCGCTGCACTGCATTGTGTAATCTCCCCTGGCGTGCAGCTGGCAGTCCTCCAAAGATGGCGGCTTGTCACAGCACAAAGAAGTGCAGGCTAGTTATCGTATTATCTCTCCCCTCCCCCTTCTCCAATCTATCTGTCCATCAAATCTGGCCTTGCCACATCCTCACCTCCCACTCTCATCTAATGCATCGCTATAAAAAAAAAAAAGAAGGAATTTGCAAAGAGTGATTCAGATTCATTAATTAAGGCAGATGTCATTAAAAATGCATTCTTGCTCATTCACACAAAATCGACATTGAAAGATGAAATAAAAAAAAAGAAAGAAAGAAAGAAAGGAAAAGAAAAAAAAACAGGAAAAAGAAAATAAATGAATAAACACACGCACGCACACAAATAAACAAATGAACAAAATACCAACAAGAACAACAGGACGTTCCACTGAAAAAAACAAACAAACAACAAACAAACAAACAAACAAACAAACAAACAAAACAAACTAAATGAAACGCATTACACACAAATACGATAACGTTCAGAACAAAACAAAATGAAAACAAATCCAACCTGAAATCAA
>JAPXFY010000023.1:41471716-41476716 GCA_030674185.1 Monoplex corrugatus | reverse complement strand
TGTTCTAATGTGTAGTTTGTTATTTTGTTAGTGGCTGTCAATCTTGTTCTTTAATATCACTGATAGTTCGCTAGCTGTTAATTTTGTTTTTATATGTCATTGTTTCTTTTGTAACGCATTTTGATCACCCCTTCAGTACAGGTTGAATTTTGACGTGGTGTTAGCCCTGATATGGCTCTAGTAGTCGGTTGGGCTGCAAGCAATATGAATTGAACTGAAGTAGGGGTTGATGACCTGTTTGAAAAAAAATGTCTGCAGTTTGACCTCTCTCTCTCTCTCTCTCTCTCTTCCCCCTCCATCTCTCTCCTTCTCCCTCTCCCCCCCCCCATCTCTCTCAGTGACCCTTTCTCATTCTTACTGTTTTTGTTCTCCTTCTCTAATCAACAGTGCTGTGTTTTGTTTACAGTCATTTCTCCTCACTGCTTCATGGTAGTTTCCTCTTTTATAGGTAAATTGCTTCTGTTATCCCATACTGACTTTGCTGTGATTACAGAATGTAGTTCTGGCTTTGGGCTACTTGCTGGCTGCGTTGAATTTCTTTTGGTTCACTTTCAGGCGACGACGGTTCCCGTAGTTCACTGTTCTTGAGAGCCTGTGCTGCCATGCCAGCCTTGCTGGACGTTTGCTGTGGCTGAGATGCTTAAATTCTGGTCTTTTTCTTACACAAACAGCATCCAAGTATTATTTAACATTTGTCCGTTTTCCAGTTATTAACACAGTTATCACCCAGACAGCATTTCAAGAAAATTAAAAGCGCTCTTACCAACAAATGCCTATCAATTAACATCAAGAAGAGTTCTTCAGTGTTATTAATAGAACCGATGTTGTTGTACGGATGTGATGAGTGAACAGGTCAATACCAAAATCAGAACAAGATTGAGGCAGCTGAAACGTAGATTCTAAGAAGAACGTAAGAGTTCCATGAACAGAAAAGAAAACAAGCTAAACAGTCTTAAAAGAGGCAAATACAAAAAAAAATGAATGAGACTAGATTGTTAACCATGCTAGCAAACCAAAAACGCAACCCTTTGATTCACTCACCCTAAGCACCAGCTTCCAGCAGGAAGCTGGTGGATAGGTGAGAGATTTATAGGGTTAAGGTTTTTGCAGTTGGTTGATAGGATGCAGGAGACAAAGGGTTAAGTTAGCTGAAGAGTATATTTCAGTTTTATTTCACCATCTGTGTGAAAGCCACTGTCAGCTGATCTCACAAGTCACTGGTGAAGATTTAGCTGTTACGTTGTTGATATCCTAATAATTCCTTCATCCATGTGGTTTGTCTTTTTTAACTAATAATTACGCGGCACTTGTGTGATTAGACATGTGTGTGTGTGTGTGTGTGTGTGTGTGTGTGTGTGTGTGTGTGTGTGTGTGTGTGTGTGTTGTGTGTTTGTGTGTGGTGTTGTGTGTGTGTGTGTGTGTATGTGTATGTGTGTGGGCGTCTCTGTGTGTGTGTGTGTGTGCGTGCGCTCGGGCGTGTGTGCGCGCGTGCATGCGTGTGTGCATGGGTGCATGCGTGCGAGCGCGCACCCGCGCGGCGTGTGTGTATTTTGTGTGTATGTAAGTTAGTGTGTGACAGTGTGTGCGTGCATATGCGTGTGAGAGTGCATATACGTGAGTGCGTGAATGCATGCGTTTGTGTGTGCACGCGCGCGCGCGTGCGTGTGTGTGTGTGTGTGTGTGTGTGTGTGTGTGTGTGTGTTTGTACATGTGTGGTATGCGTGTGAGCGTGTGAGCGTGCGAGCGTGTGCATGTGTGTGTGTGTGTTTGTGTGCGTGCGCGCGTGGTGCGTGCGTGCGTGTGTGTGTGTGTGTGTGTGTGTGCGTGCACTATCGTATGCGTGTGCATGCGTGTGTGCATGTGTGTGTGTGTGTGCATGCTCGTACGTATTTCTGCATCTGTATATGTGCGTGTGTGCGCGCATGTGTGCATGTCCGTGCGTGCGCATTACTGGCTCCTCTCTATTTATGACACTCTTATAATTGTATATCACACACATAGTTTGGAAAAAGCGTTATACAAGGAAGACATTATTAATCACCGTGATCCCTCTGTCATGCCGAGCATCATTAGGTAAAACCATATGTAGCTGTGGTCTGAAGTTGAATCCTCTGCAAATAAGCACAGAAAGCAGACAGCAGCAGCAGACTAAACCGCAGACGCTGGAATGCTATTAGTTCTCAATAGACAATGCCTCGAGACTGCTGAACCCTTGCCGATTCCAAGTCCAAAGCGGAGTTGTCTTTTCTTCCCTCCGCCCGCTCCTCTTCCCCTCCTCCTCCCCTGTTACTCCCCCCTCCCTCTATCCCTCTCTCCCTCCCTCTCTGTGTTTCTGTCTGTCGGTCTGTCTGTCTGACTGTCTGTCTGTCTGTCTGTCTCTCTCTCTCTGTCACTCTCTCTCTCCCTCTCTGTCTGTCTGTCTCTCTCTCTCTCTCTCCCCCTCTCTGCCTGTCTCTCTCTCTTTCTGTCTGTCTCTGTCTCTGTCTGTCTGTCTCTGTTTCTCTCTGTCTGTCTGTCCCTCTGTCTCTATCTATGTCTCTATCTCTGTCTGTCTGTCTCTATCTCCGTCAGCCTCCACGTCTGTGTGTGGTGTGTGTGTGTGTGTGTGTGTGTGTGTGTGTGTGTGTTGTGTGTGTGTGTGTGTGTGTGGTGCGTGTCTGTCTGTCTGTCTGTCCGTCTGTCTCTGTCTGTCTGTCTTCTCTGTCTGTCTGTCTCTGTCTCTGTCTCTCTCTCTGTCTCTCTCTCCCTCTCTTTCTCTCTCTCTCTCTCTCTCTCTCTCTCTCTCTCACTCTCCATCAGCTGTCTTAGTCAATTTACGGTTATGTTTGGTTGTACAGTTTGGGATTTGCTCTGTAATGTCAGGCTGGATTCGTAGAGCAACTTGTTGAGTTTTGTCTCGTTCACCAGTTCCTGACAATTTGAAAGGAGATAAACACCGTTGACATCGCCTCTATATATCTCTGTCTCTTCTCTGAGTGCTTAGATGTAAGAAAAGGAATAAGAAAGAGAGGGGACAAGATAGACAGACAGACAGACAGAAACAGACGGGGAGAGAGAGAGAGAGAGACAGACGACAGACACGAGAGACAGGGAGACGGAGAGAGCGAGAGAGAGAGACAGAGACAGACCGAGAGACAGACAGAGACAGACAGAGACAGGACAGAGAGACAGACAAACAGAGACAGAGGACAGAGACAGACAGACAGACAGACATGAGACAGACAGGCAGACAAATTGGTTAGAATAGAAGAAAATGGATGGTTCATTTGTACGTGACCAGCTAATCTGAGAATCTCTCTTAGACTCCAGAAATACCGAAAAAAAAAAATCAATTAACTAATATCATACATAAGAAAATGGACGACAGAGCCAATGAAAAAAAAATAGAAGAAGAGAGAGAGAGAGTGAGAGAGAGAGAGAAAGAGAGAGAGAGAGAGAGAGAGAGAGAGACAGACAGCAGACAACAGACACAGAGACATACAGGCAGACAGAGGACAGGGAGAAACACAGGGACAGAGACAGACACGCAATGAGACAGACAGAGACAGACAGACAGACTTGGACAGAATGGAAGAAAATGGATGGCTTATTTGTACATGACCACCTAATCTGAGAATCTCTCAAGAACCAAGAAATACCTAAAAAAAAACAACAGGTCAATAAACTAAGATTATATGATATCATAGTACATAAGAAAATCGAAGACAGAGCCAAAGACAGAAATAAATAAAAAGAAAAAAAAAAGAGAGAGAGAGAGAGAGAGAAACAGACAGACAGACAGAGGTAGAGACAGAGAGATACAGACAGAAAGAGAGAGACAGGCAGAGAGCGAGAGAGAGAGAGAGAGTGAGTGAGAGAGAGAGAAACAGACAGACAGACAGAGAAACAGACAGAAAGAGAAAGACAGAGACAGAGAGACAGGCAGCGAGAGAAAGAGAGAGAGATAGAGACAGAGACAGAGAGACAGAGACAGAGATAGAGAGACAAACAGACAGAGACAGAGACACGACAGAGACACAGACAGACAGAGACAGAGACCGAGAACACTGAGACAGACAGACACAGACACAGAGACGAGCAGAGATATAGACAGAGCTAGAGATATAGACAGAGACGAGAGACAGAGAGAGACACAGACCGAGAACACTGAGACAGACAGACACAGGCAGAGAGAGAGAGGCAGAGAGGAGAGAGAGAGAGAGAGAGAGAGAGAGAGAGAGAGAGACAGACAGACAGACAGACAGATACAGAGAGACAGAGAGAGAGACAGATACAGGAGACAAGAGAAGAGAGACAGAGACAGAGAGACAGAGAGAGGCGCAGGTTTTTGTATTTGTCTCTTTCAAGACTGTCGAGTTTATTTTCTTTGCTCTCCATACTTTGACATAATTCCAGTGAACTATACACTGACGGACATTTCGTAAACCATGACACCCAGCGACTGACGAGACTCCGGTAAACCTACTTTTCTGTCTGTGTAAAATATATAGTCACGATATAATCTGAATAAGCCAAATCCATGAAAACGTTCTCACCCCATCATCTTATTCTTATTTATTCTTATTCATACTCTTTAAAGCCCAGTCGACTGTGCAAAGTCATATCAGGAATATAACCATTTCAAAACGCCACACAACATCTCTTTGAACAAAAAAAAACTGCAAAAGAAAATTAATCACACGTATCAATGCATTCGCGCACATGATTTAAGGAGATGCATTTGGAGCTGATCATTTGGTCCAATTAATCATGAAAGGGTTTAAAAACAACTGAATACAAATGTAGATATAACAAAAAGTAAAACATGTATCAGGATGGCCTAAAATATCTAAATTGCTTCTGCAGATCAGCTTTCCTTGGAGCCGAAAGTTCAATCAGTACATGTACATGTAATTAATTATCAGTCCTAAGAGAAAGTATATAAAACTTTATTTAGCATATACAGGAGAATGAACCAGTAAGGTAGAAAACGACAGGACGAGATGACAAAATGGAAATGT
>JAPXFY010000023.1:41449216-41464216 GCA_030674185.1 Monoplex corrugatus | reverse complement strand
TTAAATATCAACTAAGTAACATAACTCTTGAGAGTCACGGAGTTATCTCCCATGTAGAATTTCAGGAATGTTCTGAGCTTACCACTTAATGTTTTGTGGCTGCGTCTATGCTAGCTGAATGGGTAGCGCAAACTGTGTTGGGTTTGAGAAATTCTACATGGGAGATAACTCCGTGACTCTCAAGAGTTATGTTACTTAGTTAACACTCTATAATGCCGCATCTGTAAAGTGGATGAGACTTGACGATGTGGTTGCAGTCTTCCCCATAGTAAGGGTAAAGGAGCTGGCAGCTATGCGAGCTGGTGGCAGAGCGGGCTGCCCGAAAGAGAGACGAAGACTCAGAGTGGGGCGAGAGAGTGGTCTTCCATTCTCTCTTGGTCCCGGAGGCTGGGCTGGACCTGGTTGACGCGCGTTGTGTGGCTACGTCCCGGGGTTTGTCATCTCCCGACCTTGACATTCGGTTTGTAAACAAGGTAACTGATGACTTCGACTGGGTCCGAATGGGTCATGCAACGCATGGGCAGGGACCCTCCCCCTCCCGGCCCCCTTTGCTTGAGGAGATGGATGGCGAATGGTGTCGGGAATTTGGGAGGGTGATTGCACGGAGAGTGGCGAGGTATTGGTGCTCTGGGTCTCATCCGCACCCTCGAGGCGTCCCTTGCTAACTTGGTCACAAACTTTGTGCAACACTCTGAACGACGCATCCCGTGAAGTGGATGAGACTCGACAGTAGGGTCAGAGTCTTTCCTACGACTCCATCGTTCGCTCAGCTTTGGACAGAAGCCAATCGAGTCACACACACACACACACACACACACACACACACACACACACACACACACACACACACACACACACACACACACACACACACACACACACACAACACAGACACACACACACACACACACACACACACACACACACACACACACACACACACACACACCACACACACACACACACCACACACTCTCTCTCTCTCTCTCTCTCTCTCTCTCAACAAACCCACAACATTTTTTTTTTGCATTGATTGATGTTCAAACTCATGCCCTCACAGCCAGTAGTCCACTGCTCTGATCACTTCACCACAGTCTGGTATCTTTCCTGTTCTTATGTATATGTGGGAGGGATCGTGTTTTTCTTTCTGCTTCTGTTCCTTTTCTCTTCCAAGTTTCGTTTAGAAGCCAAATGGAGATGTTAAGAGAATGGACAAAGCGGTTCTATAATTCGATTTAGAGTACAAAAGACAACGGACAAACTGCTTCAACTTTTTATGTTGTTGTTGCATATCTGCTTTTCTCGTCCATTTCTTTTCTTTTTTTCTTTCTTTCTATCTTTCTTTATTTTCTGTGAAGTTTTAGAGGTGCTTTTTGTGTTGTTGTCGTCCAGGGAGCACATGAAGATGGTAGAATAACAGGGAAAAGAGGTTTCTTGATTTAATTTGCCATATACAGGATGACAGTGATTTGCCCACTATGTGTCTTCTGTCTTTTACTCCTTCCCCCTTCTTTTTCTTTCTACTTTCTCCCTTTTCTGGTAACACTTTCTTTTTCCCTTTCATCTCCATTAGTTTCAGACATTTTTTTTCCTCTTTCTGTATTTTCTTTTTCTCCTTGTGGTGATGGCTTTGAGTTCGTGCATATTGTCTGATCTTCTTTATTCTTTCTTTCTAGTGGTTCCTAATATTCAATATCGTTTCAAGTTGTGTCAATGTCTGTTGTTAGTGGATTCAAAGTTTCATATTTTGTAAAGTTAACGAGATTGCTTTTTGACGTGGATCATTCGAGATAATATAAAATAAAGCGTGTTATCTATTTTTTTTTAATCTGACCCTTTTCCTGTTTTTTTTAGCCTATCAGCTTCTCAATTTCATTTTATTTTGTTTCATTTATTTCATTTTTGTTTTAAGTTTTGTTTTCTTTCGTTTTGTTTTCTTTTATTTCATTTTATTTCTTTTCATTTTACTTTATCTTATTTCATTTCATTTTACTTTATTTCATTTTATTTCATTTATTCTATTTTATTTTGTTTTATTTTTCATTTTATTTCATTTTATTTTATTGTATTTCATTTCATTTCATTTCATTTCATTTTATTTTATTTTATTTTATTTTGTTTTATTTTATTTTATTTCATTTATTTTATTTTGTTTTGTTTGTTTTGTTTGTTTTGTTTTGTTTCATCTCTTTACTTTTTGTGCTTTTTTCGTGTTTTTTTTTTCTGAAGGGTGTAATGCAGGGCGACATCAGGAATCGGACTGTTGCAGTTGACACTGAAAAGAAAGGAGCCAAAAGTAACATATGTTTTAGTTTATATTCTGCTAGCTAATAAACAGAGTCTGAAAACCTCCCTTTGGATTGATTTCTAGATCATAATTATAAAGTGTTGAGCGGACGACGTGGCGTTCCTTGGAATGGACGAAAAAAACAAAGAAAACAGTTTGTTGAAGACAACAAACTTGAGGTAGAATTTTATTCTATCTTTTTAAATTGAAGCGGGTTTACTTGACCATAATCTCTCTCTCTCTCTCTCTCTCTCTCTCTCTCTCTTCTCTCTCTCTCTCTCTCTCTCTCTCTCTCTCTCTCTGTCGTGTCTGTCTGTCTGTCTCTGTCTCTCTCTCCCCCCTCTTTCCCTCTTTCCTTTATTTCTCCTCTTTGTCCTCTCTCTCTCTCTATAGCTTCCCCTCTAAATAATTAAAGGGACATTTGTCTTAATGACGTACGCAGCAAACCTTTCGAGACTATTATCAGTAACACATTACAAGAATGGACAGAAGAAAATATCACCCACAATCATCTAGCAGGATTTAAAATGGTATTCTACTGTGCATCATGTGTTCACTTCGTTAACTCTAGTGCAGAAACAAATCTCATATAATTGCAAACTGTATGTAGTTTTATAGATTTCCAGAACGCATTCGATTCCATTAATAGAAACTTACTTTGGCCTACATAACGTAAAAATGTATAAAAGGTAAAATGTACAAACGTGTTAAAAGCATGTATAATATTGTAAAATCCCGGGTAAGATGTGATGTTAAACTGACTGGCTGTATCAATTGTACGGCTGGAGTGAAACAGGGTGTGACGTGTGTTGACAGTAAACAGCGTGCGGATAGCAGCACGGCATGATATTCGTTTAAATGATAACTGATTGCTGTTCACTGTGATATGTATATATATATACTGTAGTCAGTTGAGAATCAGACAGCGACGAGTAGAGACTAAAAAGAAGCATTGCCCTGTCTTCCGAGTTGGCTGTAGAAAGAACGAAACATGGTGTCAGAATCGTGATTACGAACTCCAACAAAAATCCAGAATATTGAAGACTAAAGTTCAACCATGAAAGATGAACAAGAAGAGAGAAGAGCCAGTCGACGACATGCCAAGATTCCCTTGCCTCCTAAACTTGATGTGAATGGAGGAAATCTGCAGAGCAGCTGGAGGAAATTCAAGAGGCTTTGGGACAGCTATGAAATTGTGACAACACAGACAGAAGAAGACTCAACATACAGAACAGCAGTTTTTCTTTCTTGCATCGGGCTGGATGCTATGGATATCTATGAAGGATTGGCATTTGCTAATGAAGCTGAAAGAAATGACATTGACACTGTTCTGCAGAGATTCGAAGAATACTGTGTGGGTTCAACCAATGAAACTTACGAAGCATTCAGATTCAACTGCAGACATCAAGCAGCAGGAGAATCTATCGAACAGTTTATAGCAGAACTGCGGAGACTGATCAAGACCTGTAACTATGGTACACTGGAAGACCGACTGTTGAGAGATCAAATCGTACTGGGTGTACATGACGAGACTCTGCGATCAAAATTACTGGAAGTGCGACAGCTGACATTGACTGCATGTATTGATATGTGCAGAGCGCATGAATCAAGTCAACATCAAACCGTCCAAATGATGAGAAAAACGCAGGACACGCAGGAAGTCCAAGCTTTCAAAGAAAAGAAGACAGCAAAGCAGTATAGCAAAAAACCAAAGTACAGAGAGAAATGCGGATATTGTGGTGGAAAGCACCCAAGAGCAAAAGAGAAATGTCCAGCATTTGGAAGAAAATGCAAAGCTTGTGGAGGAAATAATCACTTTGCTTCATGCTGCAGAACAAAACCCAAGAAAAATCAAAAGAAAACAAAGAGTTCGGCACTTCGAAGAAGAGGAGACTAACACTGAAAACGATAATGAAATCCTCGGGATCAAAGACAAAACCAGAAAAAAGGAGAGAAACATACGAGCAAAAATGCTGATAAATGAGATGCCGGTAACATTTCTTCTTGACACAGGTGCAACAACAAACGTGATGTCTGAGAACCTGTACAGAGAAGTAACAGGAGATGAAAGAAAGTCTGACCTGCAAGAGACGAAGAAGAAGCTGGTGATGTTCAACGGAACAGAAATGAAGCCTGTGGGGGAGATAGTGCTGCGAATGAAAAACCCCAAGAACAGAAGGAAATACAAAGTCAACTTCGCGATCACCAGAACACAAGTGCCGACGTCAAAGACATTACTCCTACCTACAGTTGTACCAATCAAGAAAGAACTTGAGAAAAGGAAACTGAAGCAAGCGCACTACTACAACAGAAGCGCAGTAGAGCTGACAGAACTAAATCCGGGACAGATTGTGAAATTCCAACCTCCAGGATCCAAAAAGTGGATCAGCGCCAAAGTAGACCAACAGGTGAACATCCGGTCATACAACATTCGCACAGAGGACGGACGTCAGTATAGAAGGAATCGTCGTCAGCTACAAGACACAACAGAAACGGAGCTTCAGCAGACAATCAGCCCTCAACGACACACCGACTAACAAATGTTCGTGTTGTTTTAAACGAATAAGGGTTTGGATATGTGTGGCTAAATCAAGGAATTGGTATCTTAAATGACTTTAGATGTGTTTTTTCGTCAACGATTGATAGATAGTAGATAACAGAATTGGAATCATCATATTGATATCGAATGATTTCGTCTGTACGGAACATTTTGTAGTATGCCTGACGCGAAGCTATATTTACGATTAAATATCCAGCCGTCTGAAATATGTAACAAAAAGATTCGATGTAATACTTCTACTACTAATAATAATTGTCACTATTATTACTATCATTATTATCATTATCATTATCACTATTATCATTATCATTATTATTATCATTACTACTATTATTATTATTATCACTATTACTATTACTATTATTATCACCATCCTCATCATTATCATTCTTATCGTTATTATTTTCACTATCATCACCATCGTCATTATATCATTCTTATCATTATTGATATCATCATTACTATTTCATTCATTATTACTGTGTTTACTTATCTATCCGTTTACTTATTTGTTTATTTACTTATTTATTCCTTAACTGTTTTATTATTTATTTGTTATTTATCTTTTATCTATTCTCTTATTTATTTATTCATTTATTTATTTATTATTTATTTATTTATTCATTCATTCATTATTTATTTCTTCATTCCTTTATTTATTTTTAAACGCAACAGATTCGAACCGAGACACCCAAGTCAACAGTTCGTTGCCCTAACCACTTCTACCACGTTGAAATGCAAACCTGCCCATTCAAAGATATCGCCCTCGTTCAAACATCCACATCCGAAAGACTATCACCCAGACCACCTCTCAAGGTCAAGCAAACATGGAGGAGTGGGGAGAGAAAGTAAACCCGTATCTGACAGGAACCAGAAGACAAGTAAACCAAAAAGAACGCGTATTCAATACAACAAGACAAGCCAAGCACAAATTTTCGGCCAACCGGCCTTTGTCAAGCGCGAATGCACGATCACAAACAGACACCAAACAATGGATAATAACAAAAAGACTACAACTTCCCTGCCACCTCGTCCAGTGGATGGATAAAAAGGGGACTAAAATCCCGTATCTGACAATTCAGGGAACTGAACTCCAGCTCTTCACACCTTCAAGCGTGTGTCTTATCCATTAGGCCACAGGATCCTTTTCAAAATGGGCAAAACCTATAGACGGATGTTTTCTTTCTCTGACGGACACAAGCAGGTCAACGACTCCGTATAATCCACAGACGTGTTTGACGAATGGTGGGTGATTGTGATGGCTGTTATGGTGGGCGGGACAGACTCACTGCTGGCTAAGCCTGTTTTGTCTCTTCTAGATCCGCGGACTTTGTTCAACAAATAACCGGACAGTGAACTGTCTGCCTTCAAAAATATAGGAAAAGAAACAGGGAGGGAGAGGGACGGAGAGAGAGAGAGAGAGGGAGGGAGAGACGGAGCGAGTGTGTGTGTGTGTGTGTGGTGAGAGAGAGAGAGAGAGAGAGAGAGAGAGAGACAGACAGACAAGACAGACAGACACATCTACAGAGACAGACAGACAGACAGACAGAGACAGACAGACAGAGAGAAAGAGAAAGACAGACTGACCAACAGACAGACAAAGCAAAAGACACACACACACACAGACAAATGAGAGAGGAGAGAGAGAGAGAGAGGAAGAGGAGAGAGGAGAGACAGACAGACAGACAGACAGACCGACCGACAGACAGACAGACAGATACACAGCCAGCCAGCCAGCCAGACAAGACACACAGACACATCCACGAGACAGACAGACAGACAGACAGACAGAGAGAAAGAGAAAGAGACAGACTGACTGACCAACAGACAGACAGAGACAAAGCAAAAGAGAGAGACACACATAGAGAGAGAGACAGACAGACAGACAGACAGACAGACAGACAGACGGAGAGAGGGAGGCAGACAAAGAGACTTTCAGAGACAGGGAGAAACAGAGACAAAGAATGGTATTGATACTTTGTTTTCCAAAAAGAAGAAGTTACGAACAGACAGTCGCCTTTTATTCATTTTTGTTTCCAAAACTATCATTTCTGACTTTAATTTACAGTATCCTTAACATTCATATTTCATATTCTGTAAGTGTATTTTTCAGAAGTAGATCACTATAAGGAAGATTAGGAAAAGACAGGCAACATTTATAGGCCATTTTATGAGGAAGGGGGATATTGGAGCACCTGGTCACAACGGGAAAGCTGGAGGGAAAGAGAGCACCAGGTAGACCCAGGGAGAAAATGCTGGACGGACTTTCAGAGTGGCTGGGGACGAGGAGGATGGGGGAGATGCTAGGGGCAACGAGAGATAGAGACAGATGGAAGTCCATGATCACCAACGCCATGCGGCAGGGCACCTGATGATGATGATGCGTATTTTTACGAAGGGCTTTTAGAAGACACTGACAGGCCGTGCCTATGTCGGTCTGGGAGATCAAGGAAAATCTCCATCTTTTACCCAACAGATAGAATGTCAAGAGGTAGAGAATCTGGAACATTAAGACTAGATTTTCAGACATTTCCCCACTTTACTACCGCACTGGTGTGTATGTATGTGGGTAAGAGAGGACAATGGCAGCGAGGATGACAGAGAGAGAGAGAGAGAGAGCGAGAGAGAGAGACAGAAGACAGACAGACAGAGACAGAGACAGAAATGGAGAAACAGACAAGAGACATACAGACAGACAGACAGAGACAGAGACAGAGATGGAGAAACAGACAGCGAGAGGAAGAGAAAGAGAGAGAGAGAGAGACAGACAGACAGACAGAGACAGAGATGGAGAAACATACAGACAGACAGAGAGGAAGAGAAAGAGAGAGAGGACAGACAGACAGAAAGAGAGAAAGAGATAGCGACAGAGAGAGAGAGAGAAAGAGAGACAGACAGACATACAGACAACAGACAGACAGATACAGAGAGACAGCGATAGAGAATGAGAGACAGAGACACTGACAGAGAGAAAAGGAGAGTAGAAGAAAGACGAAGAGCGACAAACACACACAACGACAAAGAAAGTCAAAGGAAGATGATCCTATTCATCTATACTAAAAATCCCATCACTAATTCCTGGTCCTTTACGGGATTAGTCTGTACCTGTGGACAAAAGCTACACAGTATGTGAGACGGTTGTTGTACTAAAGCAACGCAAAGCAGTCCCCGATATTTTCTGAGATAATGTATTGCGTCTGAGCTCCTTGGGCCTGCGTGTTTTTTACTGAGAGTTTAGCAAGTAAGATTACGGCATACATCGTATTACAAAGAGAGTGAGAAGAGGGGGGGGGGGGAGTTAAACTGGGAGGGAGGGAGACAGAAAGAGAATGGCAGAAAGAGAGGAAGACAGAGACAGAGACAGACAGAGAGAGAGAAAGTGGTGTGTGTGTGTGTGTGTGTGTGAGTTAGTGGATGTTAGTATGTGTGGGTGAGAGAGAAAGAGAGAGAAGAGAGAGAGAGAGAGAGAAGAGAGAGAGAAGAGAGAGAAGAGGAGAGAGAGAGAGAGAATGAGAGAGGAGAGAGAGAGAGAGAGAAGAAAGATATGTTGAAGTTCGTGTAAGTTCTTTTTTCAAGGGGCTGTTGATACGCTTTATTTGTATGTCTTCCTTGTTTTTGTTTTTATTGTGGAACGGCTGTTCTGATAACGCGAGCGCTAGGAAAATGAACGGAAACCTCAGTGCTGAGCTGTGTTATAGGTGGTGTTGATGAAAGGAAAAAGAAAGGTAGAGAGAGAAAAAGACAGAGGGAAAGAGGGGAGGGAAAGAGAGAAAGAAAAAGAAAGAAAGGGAGAGAGGGAGGAGGAGAGAAAGAGAGAGGGAGGGAGAGACAGAGTGACAGACAGACAGACAGACAGACCGAAAACAGAGACACAGGAAGGCTGGCAGGACGACGCACAGAAAATGGAAGAAGAAAGAAAGAAAGAAAGAAAAGGGGAGAAGAGAGAGAGAGAGAGGAGACAGACAGACAAACAGAGAGAGAGAGAGAGAGAGAGAGAGAGCGTGCGTGCGTGCGGTGTGGTGGTGTGTGTGTGCTGGGGAGGTGTGTTTGTGTGTGTGTGTGTGTGTGTGTGTGTGTGTGTGTGTGTCGTGTGTGTGTGTGTGTATGTGTGTGTGTGTGTGTGTGTCGGTGTGTGTGTGTATGTGTGTTACGTGTGTGTGTGGGGTGTGTGTGTGTGTGGGGTGAGTGTGTGTGTGTGTATGTTGTGGCGTATATATGTGGCAAAACAGCGAAATGTCATATATGCACGAACCAGCAACCAACAGCATAATCATCCATTCTGTTACAAACACAATAATTCACAGTTTCAATGACTTTGCAAACGTTGACATCAAAGAATATACTCACACCCAGCAAGCCAGCCACCCAGACATACACAGACACACAAGCGACAACAGAAAGTCACAAGATGATGATCCTATTCATCTATATCATAATCCCATCACTAATCCCTGGTCCTTTACGGGATTAGTCTGTACTTGTGGACAAAAGCTACACAGTATGTGTGAGACGGTTGTTGTACTAAAGCAACGCTAAACAGTCCACGGTATCTCTGAGATAATATATTGCGTCTGAGCTCCTTGCTTCGACCTGTGTGTTTTTACTGAGAGTTCATTAATCTTATGATTAAAGTCAACTTCACCTTACGAAGAGACTGCGAGGGGAGAATGAGAGGGAAAGAATGAAGGATGGCAGTAAAGGAGAGAAAGAAAAAAGCAGAGAGAGAGAGAGAGAGACAGAGAGAGACAGAGAGAGACAGAGAGAGACAGAGAGAGACAAAGAGAGAAAGCACGCACACAGAGAGAGAAAGAGAGAGAGAGATAGGAGACAGATAGAGATAGAGAAGACAGAGAGACAGAGAGAGACAGACATACAGACGGACAGACAGACAGACAGACAGAGAAAGACATAGGAAGACAGACAACGAGAGAGAGAGAATGGATGGGGGTGGTGGTGAGATAAACAGAGAGGGAGAGAGAGTACATCGAGCTGTCCATGCATCTATGTATCTACATAACACAGCATAACATAACATAACATAATTGTATGTATGTGGGGGGGCGGGGGGGGGGGGGGGGGGGGGGGCGGGTGGTACGCGCGTGCGTTGGACACTAAGAGAAGGAGATAGAAATGAAGAGGGAATGACGAAGAGGCAGGAATGAAAGCAGAAAAGGACAGAAAGACATTGAGATGGCAAGGGAGGGAGAGGGAAAGAAATAGAGAAGAAGAAAGGGAAGGGGGGAAGAGAGAGAGGAGAGGGATGAAATAGTGACAAAACACAGGAAGACCAACAGACAGACAGACAGACAGGAAGGAGGAGTAGTCACGCTACAAAAATAGTTGGTGCCTGAGTTCATGTTTTCCTTTGAGGTGTTGGCGTAACAAACGAAAGTACATCTAACCCACATCATTGGGAGAGTGAGAGAGAGAGAGAGAGAGAGAGAGAGAGAGAGAGAGAGAGAGAGAGAGAGAGACAGAGAGAGAGACAGAGAGAGACAGAGAGAGAGAAACAGACAGACAGACAGAGAGGCAGATAGACACAGAGAGATAGACAGAGACAGAGACAAAAACGACCGACAGACAGAAATAGACAAAAACGACAGAGAGAGAGAGAGAGAGAGAGAGAGAGAGAGAGAGAGAGAGAGAGAAGAGAGAGAGAGAGAGACAGAGACAGAGAGAGACAGAGAGAGACAGACAGACAGACAGACACAGACAGACAGGACACAGACAGACAAGACGCTGAGCAAACAGAGAGACAGACAGACTGAGAGACAGACACACAGACAGACACACAGAGCAGGTCAAAGAGACACCGAGAGAGGGAGACGAAGAGAAAGTTGAGAACACCTTATTATTTTAAGAAGAAACCTGAAACTCGAAACGTTTTGTCTTTCAAGAAACAAACTTAAAACCTAAAGTGAAAGAGAGCGAAACAGAAAGACAGACAGATGCACATGTAGGCGGAATGAGAGGGGAGGGAAAAGGAGTCATGCAGCAAGAATGTTTTCCAGTCTGGGTTCACGTTTTGATTTGAGGTGTTAATTCAACAAGCAAGAGTGCATTGAACCCCTTGCGATTAAGAGAGGAGAGAGAGAGAGGAGGAAGAGCGGATTGACGGAGAGGAAGAGGGAGAGAGAGAGAGAGAGAGAGAGAGAGAGAGAGAGAGCGAGAGAGAGTAGGAGGAGGAGTGAGACAGAGCACAGCACACAGACAGGAGGAGAAGAGAGAGAGAGAGAGAGAGAGAGAGAGAGAGAGAGATCAGATGATAGGCAGATATGGAGTTGCAACGAGCGTGTGGAGATTTAATCACAGAGAGACAGACAGACAGACAGACAGAGAGAGAGACAGACGAGACAGAAACAGGAGAGACAGAGAGAGAGAGCGAAGAGACATAAGAAGAGAGACAGATATGGATTGACAGACATCAGGCAGGCAGATAGAAGACAGAGACAGAGACAGAGAGACAGACAGAAGAGACAGAAACAGAGAGACAGAGAAAGAGCGCAAATAACACTAAAAAAAACACATGTTCATTTTCGAGTAGTGGCATTGCAAGTAATGCATTTTCGTATCCAGCAATCGCCTATATAGCGTTTACACTACTACAAATACTTTACACGTATACATAGATAATCTATATAGTACAATGGTACTATAAAAATCATAAAGACATTAACATCATATAAATCTGCTTTAACATTGATATTACGGTAAACGAAATGTATGCGGAGAGAGAGAGAGAGAGGAGACACAGACAGAGACAGAACAGAGACAGAGACAGACAGACAGGCAGAGAGAGAGAGAGAGCGAGAGAGAGAGAGAGAGAGAGAGAGAGGAGGAGAGAGAGAGGACAGAGAGAGGAGAGAGAGAGAGAGAGAGAGAGAGAGATGAGGAGAGAGAGAGAGAGAGAGGAGAGAGAGAGAGAGCTGGACAGAGTTTAAGACTTTGACTTCAGATGGCTTACTCATATAAAAGCCATCATCATCCTCATGTAGGGGTACAAGTATATCCGCACGAACAGTTGGTATCACGACAAAAAACATAATGTCAATATAAACACAATTTCTTGCGAGAAAGGGGTTCGGCCATGGACCCTTTTCAAGCAAAAACAACAATAACATGGCTACTCGCTTTGACATTATCAAGTTCATCTCACTTCCTTGATTTCATCGCAGTTCTCTCTCCCTTCTTTCCGAGTTACTAAAATTCGCAATTTATTATCTCATTTCAGTCCTTTTTTTTGTTTTTGTTTTGGTTCCAAGTCAAGGAAAAGATAATCGAGTGTGTAAGCGTCGGACATTGAGTCGGACGATCCTGGGTTCAATTCCC
The DNA here is from genome assembly GCA_030674185.1 of Monoplex corrugatus. Lineage (NCBI taxonomy): Eukaryota > Metazoa > Mollusca > Gastropoda > Littorinimorpha > Ranellidae > Monoplex > Monoplex corrugatus. The sequence continues at coordinate 41,452,040 of JAPXFY010000023.1, read as the reverse complement.
ATAGATACTTACGCGTAGTGGTAAAGGAGGAAAGCTGGAGGGAAAGAGAGCACCAGGTAGACCCAGGGAGAGAATGCTGGACGGACTTGCAGAGTGGCTGGGGATGAGGAGGGTGGGGGAGATGCTGGGGGCAACGAGAGATAGAGATGGTTGGAAGTCCATGGTCGCCAACGCCATGCGGCAGGGCACTGATGATGATGGTGATGATGATGATGATGATGAGTGGTAAAGGGTGGAGATAGTTCGAATCCCCCAAATCAGTATATATACAGACAGACCTTCAAGTGCTTAAATTCACTTTGCGTGTACATACGCGTGCACAGTATCAACTATACACGCTAAAGGTAACGTAAGTCACATGTGAGTGACTGCATTATCTTCAGCGTGCACATTTGACCGGGTTATGGAAACAATGAAAACACCAAGCATACGGGCTTATGAAAGATGCATACTGTGCAAAAACATAGTGGAATGTGATCAGCACGCCTACCAGCACGGGTTCTCTGTGCTTCATTACAAAGTCTGATTATGTGTAAAGCGCAGTGAGCCACAATGGGTTTGGACAATAACGTTGTGCAAGACCAGTGTATGACAATATCAGCAAAGTTTTTGCTGTCGTTTGTTTCTGTTCTAAGTTTTGTTTACTTGTCCATTTGCTGTTCTTTTGTGTATGCTTGTCAAAGGACATTTGGCAGAAAATCTCTGCCTGTTTTTTGGGGGAATGAAGTATGTTTGACTGTTAAACTGGAAGGATGTGTGAGCCGTAGGCAGTGTGTTAACACTTTGGCTCCCAAACACTGTATATACACACCAGCATCCTGCATTGTCAACCATGCTATCAAAGCAAAAGCGTAATGCGTTGATCCCTTCACCCTATGCACCAGCTCCCTGCAGGAAGCTGTTGGATAGGGTGTTGGAATCAAAGGGTTTAAGTTTTTGCAGTCGGTGGATAGGGTGTGGGAATTAAAAGGGTTAAGTTTTTGCAGTTGGTGGATAGGGTGAGGGAATAAAAGGGTTAAGTTTTTGCAGTTAGTGGATAGGATGTGGGAGTCAAAGGGTTAAGACGGAGGGAGAGTTATGGGTATCTGACAGAGATTGATCTGCGAGCCTTTCTTGCCGGCGAGTTGGTTCTTTTGATGCAGTCATGGACTCAAGATCTGATGTCTAGAATTCAGTCTTAGCTTCATCATCAGCATCATCATGTGCCCTGCCGCATGGCGTTGGCGATCATGATCCTCCATACCAATCTATTCTTTGTCGCTGGAAGTACTTCTCTCATCTAGTCTGTCCTCATCCACTGCACACGTCCGTCCAGTATTTTCTCCTTGGGTCTATCTGTGCTCTTTTTCCCCTCCAGGTTTCCTGATGTGACTAGGTAGTGTAATTTCTCTTGCTTCATAAAATGTCCTATAAATGTTGCTTATCTTTTTCTAATCTTCTTCATCAATGTTCTTTTTGTGTCTGTCTGCCTCCTTCAAGACTGTCTCGTTTGTTTTCCCTGCAGTCCTTGGAATCCTTAATATTCTTCTTAGAAACTACATTTCAGTTGCCTCAATCTTGTTCTGACTTTGCGTGTTGACTGTCCACGCTTCACTTTCATACAACCTACGACATCAAAAATATGATCACCAATAACACAACAACAAATGACCTGTTTTCTGCTCATCTTAAATGTTTCTATCATTCTAGTGGTGTCAGTTTAGTGTTTCATACATCTCTCTCCTCCCGTCCCCATTACAAGACCTTGGTAATTCATGACATTTTGTGCAGGCTTAAGGAGTCTGCCTGATAATTGCTGGCAGATCTAGATGGACAACATGGGATTGTCCTTGTTTGACGTATCCTTCTTGAACAAGATCCAAACTCTACAGAGGTGGACATCAGAAGGTCATCAGAGGAGAACCCTTAAAGTAAGCTGGACGAGGCTCAGGGAAGTTTTTAGTCCTTTTCTTATTATCCGTTGGTTGTGTATGTTCGTGATCGTGCATTCGCGCTTGACAAAGGCCGGTTGGCCGAAAATTTGCGCTTGTTTTGTCTCATTGTATTGAATACACGTCCTTTTTGGTTTGCTTGTTCTTCTGGTTCCTGTTTGCTTGGACGCTGGCAGTCGCACTTGTTTTGGATCTCTTAAAGTGTTTCCGCCCTAACCGTCTTGCTTTCTAAGGGGTCCAGACCATATCAAGGTCATGACTCCTGGATGCCCTTCTGCTATGGCCATTTTTTTCTCCACTTGGCTTCCAATCCGCGCCTTCGAGGTGGTCGGACGCTTCAAGACCAAATCATCTTTAAGACATATTGTAAAATCATTCTGCTTAAGACATATACCTTAAAATCACTCTGCTATCGGGCACATGCAGTATATTGGGACATTTTAACCATACTAAGTTCACTTTTGTTCCTTTTCGACCAGATCCAACAGTAACACTTTTCAGCTGCTTCTGCCATTGCCTTTTGGGCTTTGGTCCTCTCATTCCAATAAATCGGAAATCTTATATATATTTTTTTTTGGGGGGGGGGGGGGGGGGGGGGATCTGGTCCTCTCCTTCCCAGTAATTGAAAGTTTACGGAATTTCTTTCATAAGATCATGGGCAGATGAGCTTACCCAACCCCTTTTGCCACTATGGTGATGGCTTTGGCTTGAGGCCGGATTTCATGTTGCTGACATACTTTTCAGTCTTGTACATATGGGCTTCCTCCATCCTACTTTGGTACGGCTCACTGAGCTCTGTCACAATCATTTCGTTATGATGAATGGGAGTGGAGCAGTATATAAGGATTTCACGCTGGTTTTGTTTTTTTTTTCAGGAAGCTCTGCTGTGAACT
>JAPXFY010000023.1:41434216-41444216 GCA_030674185.1 Monoplex corrugatus | reverse complement strand
TGCATTGCCAACCAGACTAGTAAAGCAACAAAGTAAAGCTTTGATTCCCTCACCTTATCCAGGAAGCTGGTGGATAAGTGAGGGAATCAAAGGGTTAATTTTTTGCATTTAGCGGAGAGGGTGCAGGAGTGAAAGGTTAAAGCCCAACCCACTGCGCAGAGCCAAATCAGGGCTATAACCATTTCGATACTTACACAATACTTCAAGAGAAACAACAACAACGATAATAAGAAATGAAGCACACATATTAATGCATTCGCGCACATAATGTACGGAGATGCCCCTCGCGTTGACCACTCCATTCAATTTATCTCATACGAGATTTAAAAAAAACCCATACCTGAATACAAATTCAAAAATAACTAAGGACACTAAAACATGTATAACAATGGGCCTAAATTACCTAAAATTTCCCTCACGTATCACATGTCAATGGAGCCAAAAATGCACTTAATTCATGTACCCAATTGTCAACCCTAAGAGAAAGTACAAAAGAGTTTATCGAACACACACAGGTGAATGGACCAGTAAAGCAGAAAAAAAGATAGGAAGAAATGACAGAAAGCAAAGGAACAAGGCATAAACAAAGAGAGTGCCAGAAAAGAGGAAATTTCTAGCACAGAATTTCCAAAAGGTGAAGATATTATTCATACGGAAAGAGCCCACGGCATTCTCACCTAGACCCCTGATTTCGCCCTGTCCTGGGGCAAGGTATTAGCTAAAACTAATCAGACGGCAGATGCACATCAGAAATAGCCAGCAGAATCAGCCAACCTAAAACAGCATTCAAGAAAACGGAAAGCATTCTTACCAACACATGCCTATCGATTAACACCAGAAAGAGAGTTCTTGAGTGTTACATAGAGCCTATACCGCTGAACAGATGTGATGCGTGGACAATCAACATGCAAATTCAGAACAAGATTGTGCAACTGAAATATGGTTTTAAGAAGAATGTTGAGAGTTCCATGGATAGCAAAGAAAACAAACGAGGACAGTCTTGAAGGAGGCAGACACAAGAAGAACATTAATGAAGAAGATCAGGAAAAGACAAGCAATATTTACAGGACATTTTGTGAGGCAAGAGAAATTAGAGCACCAAGTCACAACAGGGAAGCTGGAGGGAAAAGGAGCACCAAGGTAGACCCAGGGAGACAATACTGGACGGACTTATAGAGTGGCTGAGGACAGAGAGGGTGGGAGATGTACTTGCAGCGGCAAGGGATAGATTCGTATGGAGGGCCATGATCACCAAAGTTATACGGCAGGGCACATGATGACGATGACGATGATGATGATGATGATGATGATGATGATGATGAGATGAGGATGAGGATGAACTGAGTGATCTCATCGATGCTCTAACGGACAGCTATGCTTTGCGCACACACACACACAATTTGCACTTGTCATTTGTCAAAGAAAAAACAATGCCGCTAGGCATACAATACGACCGTCAATGTACATGTAGACTCTTTCCCGAGCTCAACCTTAGCCGGAGGTGCTGTTTTCCTTTTCCCTTCAAACATAAAATTTGCACACGTAACTTTCCAGTACAGTGGGTGGCCTGTGTCGAGGTTTGTGTGAGGTGTTTTAACAACCTCTTGCAATCCTGTTTTGCTATAAGGACGCATCGTTTTATCTAAAACAATGGCATATGTCCACCTATTTTTCCAATATCATATGCTTGGTTTTCTGGCTCTCTCTCTCTCTCTCTCTCTCTCTCTCTCTCTCTCTCTCTCCCTCCGACTCTCTCTTTCCTCTCTCCTCATTTCTTCCCCTCTCTCTACCCCTCTCCTCCCCTTATCTTCTCTCTCTCTCTCTCTTTGTCTCTTTCTTTCACACATTCTCACTGACCCCAATTTCCCTCTGCCCCTCCCTCCCCTCTCTCTCAACCCCCTCTCTCCTCATTTCTGATTCTTTCTTTCTCTCTCTCTCTCCCTCTGTGTGTGTGTGTGTGTGTCTGTTGTCTGTCTCTGTCTCTCTGTCCGTCTCTCTGTCTGTCTGTCTCTCTGTTTGTCTCTGTCTCTCTCTCTCTCTGTCTCTCTGTCCTCTCTCTCTCTCCCTCTCTCCTCTTTGTGTGTGTGTGTGTGTTGTCTGTCTGTCTGCCTGTCTGTTGTCTGTCTCTGTTCTCTCTGTCTCTGTTTCTCTCTCTCTCTCTGTCTGTTGTCTGCTCTGTCTCTCTGTCGGTTGTCTGTCTGTCTCTCTGTCTCTCTGTCTGTCTCTGTCTCTCTGTCTCTGTCTGTCTGTCTGTCTGTCCTCTCTCCCTTCTCTCTGTGCGTGTGTGCGTGTGTGTGTGTGTGTGTGTCTGTCTGTTGTCTGTCTCTGTATTTCTGTCTGTCTGTCTGTCTCTGTCTCTCTCTCTGTGATTAATCCACACGCACGCACTCCATATCTGCCAAAGGGTTGATGAAGCTGTTCCAACATTCGCCCTTTATTCAGCATTGAGATCATGCTTGAAACCTCTAATAAAGACGTGTGCAAGCTGTTGTTATAATCTCTCCTCTTTTTTTTAAAAAAACCTTTCAAATTACAATGTATATAACCATGCCCTCTATTACAGACTCTTTCGGGATCACGCTAGTCAAGGATGCATCATTTTATTTAAAAACATAATGAAGTAGGTTGACGATCTTTTTCTGACATCATAACGTCTCTCTCTCTGTCTCTGTCTCTGTCTCTGCTCTCTCTCTCTCTCTCTCTCTCTCTCTCACACACACCATACACACACATTCTCTCTCTTTCTCACTATCTCTTTCTTTTTCTCTTTATGTCTCTGTCTCTCTCTGTCTCCGTCTCTCTTTCTCCCCTTTTATCCCTTCCTCCCTCCTCTCCTCTCTCTCTCTCTCTCTCTCTTCACATACACACACACATTCTCTCTCTCTCTCTCACTCTCTCCTCTCTTTCTTTCTCTCTTTATGTTTCTGTCTCTCGGTCACTCTGTCTCTCTTTCTCCTCCTCTCTCCTTTCCTCCCTTTCTCACTCTTTCTCTCTCTCTCTCACATTCTCTCTCTTTCTCACTTTCTCTTTCTTTCTCTCTCTATGCCTCTGTCTCTTTCTGTCTCTCTGTCTTTGTCTCTCTTTCTACCCCTCTCCTCCCTCCCCCCCCCCCCCTCTCTCTCTCTCTGGTAACGGACAATTTCCTCTTCATTCACCTTTAAAATAGCAGTGTGTATAACGGCAGACTCTAACACAGACATGTGCAAGCTATTGTAATATCCCTACCCCATTCATCTTTCAAATTACAGGATATTTAACTGCACCCTCCCATGAAGACTCTTTCAGAATCCTGCTTTACAGCAAAACACAGTTGTTGTTGCTTTCAAACACAATGAAGTATATAACATTTTTATTTCAAACAGAATGAAGTATATTAACAATCTTTCGTTTTTCTCTGGATGTTGTGTTTAATTTGTTGATGACCATGTGTGGATAATTCTATGAATTATTCGCTCCATTCAAATCTACCAGCAGAGCGTTTGGATTTACTCAGACCGTTAATGTGCAGATTCAATCCTGTAAAGTGGAGAGGGAGGAGAGATAGGATCTATATAAAACAGTTTTTATCCAAACACCAAAACTTACTCACGTAAAGGTTTAGGAATACATAGGCCCCGTAAAAGTTCTAACATTCTTGTTCTTAATTAAACTTTCAACATCACAACACATGTGAATGAGATCTCTGATATACACAGCCTTTTAAAGTCCGGATTTCGCAATAAGCGCGGCTTTGTTCGAACAGAAATCGCTTGTTCCCTTCTCTCTCTCTCTCTCTCTCTCTCTCTTTCTCTCTCTCTCTCCCTCTCTCTCTCTCTTCTCTCTCTCTCTATCTATCTATCTCTCTATCTCTCTATATCTCCCCCTCTCTTTCCGTCCCTCTCTCTTCTCCTTTCCTCTCCCTCTCTTTTTAACATCATCTGTCTTAACACACAAACAAACAATCACACAAGAGAGAGAGAGAGAGAGAGAGAGAGAGAGAGAGAGAGACAGAAGACAGACAGATAGACAGACAGACACATAGACACAAGCACATATCAACTGATCTAAATCATTCTTCTTTCAAAAAAAAAAAAAAAAAAAAAGAAAGAAAGAAAGAAAAAAAAAAGAAAGAAACACAAAAAGAAAGAAAAAGAAAGAAAGAACGAAAGACAGAATGAAGGAATGAAATAGAAATGGGTTATTCACATTTTCAGTCCAGCAAATCCACATCATACTTAAGACAAACTGTGCCACTTGCTTCAGGCCAAAGCATTCTCATAACTTGTAGCCAAGTCCCCAATGGACAAAAATATGATAATGACTCCACAGTAAAAACACTATGGAAGCTCCCTTTCGCCCAATTTCAAATCAACGTGTGTTTTTATTATATTTTTAGTGATGGAATTGCCATGGGGGACTTGTAGGAGTGGTGGGGATGGAGTGGTTTGAGGGAGTTAATTACCTTGTATAGGACAAGACGTCACAGAGAGAGAGAGAGAGAGAGAGAGAGAGAGAGAGAGAGAGAGAGAGAGAAAAGAGAGAGAGAGAGAGAGAGAGAGAGAGAGAGAGAGAGAGAGAGAGAGAGACAAAGACACACACACGCACGAACACAGAAACACACACGTGTGCAGACAACGCACACACACACACACACACACACACACACACACACACACACACACACACACACACACACACACACCTTCCAAGCACAACTATAAAATATACCACACACCTTCCAAGCACAACCATAAAGCATACCACGCACCTTCCAAACAACACCCATAAACTATTGTCTAAAAGCACTTATGTGAATAGACGTTAAAAGAATAAACGAACGAACAAACCCATAAACTATATCACGCACCTTCCAAGCAGCACCCATAAACTTCTGAGCAACTCGCATAAAAATATATATTTTGCATCTTTCAAACAACACCCATAGCGACCCTTCTGAGCACAAACTATACCACGCAGCTTCCAAGCACAAACGTAATCTCTACCACGCAGCCTTTTTCCAAGCAACACACATAAAAGAGGGCTACGCACCTTTCCAAGCATTACTCATAAACTTCTGGGCAACTCACATAAAGATATTCACGCATGTTTCAAGCAAAACCCATACACGATGCCCGGCTCAATGCAACACTCATCAGCAGTTCAACAAGCTGCCTTGATGGAATAAAAAAAAATATGTTGCATTTACAAACTCCTTCTCCTCCCCCCCCCCCCCCCCCCCATCCCACCCCAACTTCGAGACGTCTTCGTGGCCACTGTGAAGAAAGAGTCTTATGCTAAGCTTACAACAATATGCAACACTGCAAGTGCAAACCAATCTCGCCAGCGTGCACTGACGCGTTTCAAGTTGAAGAAACGAATCGCTTCAGCACAGAAAAAGCCATAAGACCACTAGCGTTGATCAATTGCTGATCCCCTACAATGCTGTTATCAGCAACTGTTGATGAGTGCTGTTTGGATTCTGTAATGATAGTGGAGGCTGGGCCGGGGTTGGGGGTGGGTGGAGGCGGAAGAGGGATTTGGGATTTTTGCTCAAGAGAGATTCATCGCACTCATGACAATTCCATACACATTCCGCCAGAATCTGCCAGCGATTATCGATCCGAAGCTTTAAACCTGCACAAAACTCTCTATCTCTTTCAGCCATGGAAAGTCCGTTGTTGGACGTAGGCCTTCCCCCATCTGCTTCCATTCACTTCGTTCCAGCGCTTTTCCTCTCCAGTTCTTGTCAAATCCACCTAAATCGTCTCTCCATCTAGTTTTCTGTCTTCCTCTATTGCGAGTGCCGTCTCTTGGCATCCAGAAAGTGGTTTTTGTTGTCCAACGATTGTCCATTCTCCCGGGTGAGATGTCCTGCCCAGTTCCATTTCAGTTTGTTGATGGTTTCCAGGATGTCTCGCACTTTCGTTCTTTCTCTGATCCCCTGAGCCCTTTTGCGATCTTTCCAAGTGATACTACGCATGATTCTTACAAACGAGTTTTTTTCATTAGATTCTACGTTTCTGCACCGTAGATGACTGTGGGCTGAATGCATTGGTCGTATACTTTTCGTTTTAGGACAGTTGGAATTTTGTCATTCTTGAAAACTGAATTTGCTCCTCCAAACTCTTGCCAGCCAAGGGTCATCCTACATTTGGAGGAGGATTCCGCTGAGAAGCGTTGGCTTCAGTATATATATGTAGTGGTCAACCATTTCGAGCTTTTCATTTTCGATCTTTACTTTTCCGTCGAGGTCTTCGATGTAGGCTACTTGTTGACCATAATTCTTATTTTCTTCAAGTTTACTATTAGGCAAAAACTCTATGCACTGGCAAAGTCTTGAAATGGGACGGGACTTATGGAACACCCACACCCAAGAAACAAAAGCTTAGAAAACAATCAAGGGAAAAAAAAAGAAAAAAAAAGAACAGACAGAGACAGACAAAAGAAGACAAGACAGACAGAGACAGAGACAAGAAGACAGAGACAGAGACAGAGACAGACAGAGACAGAGACAGAGACAGAGACAGAGACAGAGCAGAGACAGAGACAGAGACAGAAGAGACAGAGACAGAGACAGAGACAGACAGAGACAGAGACAGAGACAGACAGAGACAGAGACAGAGACAGACAGACAGAGACAGAGACAGAGACAGAGACAGAGACAGACAGAGACAGAGACAGACAGAGACAGAGACAGAGACAGAGACAGAGACAGACAGAGACAGAGACAGAGGACAGAGACAGAGACAGAACAGACACAGAGGACAGAGACAGACAGAGACAGAGACAGAGACAGAGACACAGACAGAGACAGAGACAGAGGAGAATAATATATGCACTACCTCTGTCCATCTAACTTTATCATCTTCGAATTATATAAAAGATAAAAAGCAAGATTCCCTGTGCTCTCCCACTTTGAGGGAAACAACTCAAACTCTGATCTCCACACACACACACACACACACACACACACACACCACACACACACACACACACACACACATACACACACACACACACACACACACACACACACACACACACACACACACACACACACACACACACACACACACACACAAAACCCAAAAAAACTGAAACACCCACACAACTGAAGAAATAACTGCAGCACTATGATGGGCTTGCTAGCAAACAAACACGTTTTGAAGTGGCACGCTGGGATTTGAACTCGAGACACGAACCCCACAGTTTTTCCGAAAGACCCAACCTGCCCCAAAACTGTCGCCTGCCTGGAGAGTCGAACCTACTGCTTCTGCCTTATCAACATGGCGCGCTAACCGACAAAGCTAACATGACCAGTTAGGTTCGGTTCGTTCTGCTCACAGCCATATCAGGGCTAACACGACGTTAAACACACCTCCAAGATTTCAGTAAAAAGACAACAGCTAAAAGCCAAGCTCACTATTATCCTTGCAAGCTTACATTGTTATTTTTGTTTAAAGCCCAGTGACTGCGTACAGCCATATCAGGGCTATAACCATTTCAAAACGTACATAATACTTCAACAAGAAAAGAAAATAGAAAAGAAAATTTAGGACACATATCAAATGCATTCGCGCACATAATCTGAGGACATGCCCCTGGTGTTAACAACTCAATCCAATGTATCACTTACGTGAATTAAGAAACGTACCTGAATACAAAGTTAAACATAACAAAGCACACGAAAACAAGTATACAAACGGGCCTACATTACCTAAAATTGCTTCCGCATATGTCATTTCCCTAGAGCCAAAATTGCACTTAACACATGTACCAAATTGCCAATCATGAGAGAATGTACATACGACTTTATCGAACACATACAGGTAAATAGACCAGCAAGGCAGAAAATGATAGGAAGAAATGACAGAAAGCAAAGGAACAAAGAAGAAACAGCGAGTGATAGAAAAGAGGAAATATCTAACACAGAATTTCCAGAAGGTGGGGATACTGTTTATATTGGAAGAGTCCACAGCATCCCCGCGGGGGTATACGTTTACAAGACCGGTTAATTAAAAAACAAAAACAAAAAAAAAAACAACACCTGATCATGTAAACCCTGTCCGTTGCAATCGCTGGCGAGTGCTGGAGGAACTAATGCACCAACCCTATCAAACAGCTCACTGGATCTTATGAAGATCTCTTAACATCTCAACAACTTCTATTACCCTTCCCCATACTCATCCTCCACCCCACCTTTTTTTTTCCATTTGTGTGTATATGTGTGTGTGTGGCGTGCGTGTGTCTCTAAAATCACTATTGTGAACAGACATTAAATAAAAGATTCATTCATTCATTCAACATTTTAAATGTAAAGTACATTGGCATGGCCATGTCACAAGATCCTATGGCCTGGCTATTCCAACCCTTCAGGGAACTGTTGAGAGGCGGGGGGGGGGGGGGGGGGGAGATGGACAGGAAGACAGGGAAAAACGACGAACACTACAGAATGGACAGAGAAATTGTTTGCACTGACCAAGGTTTTGGCACACAACTGTGTTACAGAGCTGGAAGAATATTGCGAACAGTTCTTTCGTGCGGCGCCGCAATAACCCCTAACGGAATTCAGAGAGGGGTAGAGAGAGAGAGAGAGAGAGAGAGAGAGAGAGAGAGAGAGAGAGAGAGAGAGAGAGAGGAGAGAGAGAGAAGAGAGACAGACGACAGACAGAATGACAGACACACACACACACACACACACACACATACACAGAGGCAGACAGACAGACAGAGACAGAGAGAATGAATCAGACAGAAAGATAGAAACAGACAGAGAGAGAGACAGCGAGCGAGCGAGCGAGCAAGAGAGAGAGAGAAAGAGAGAGAGAGAGAGAGAATGAATCAGACAGAAAGACAGACAAACAGACAGAGACAAAGACAAACAGACAGAAACACAGAGAGAGGCACACAAGGAGAGAGAGAAACAGAGGGAGAGAAAGACAGACAGACAGACAGACAGACAGACACCCAGACAGACAGAGAGCGTTGACCAGACTTTGCACAATTTATTAGAATTCACATGTCATCCCGTTCCTTCTAGTGAACCTTTGTTTTGTTTTCGAGTTCTTTATTTTGTTCAACAACTGTTCACTCTGTCCCACCCCCTTCCTCCACCATCCTCCTCCTCCTACCATTCCCCCTCCCCCCATTCCCAATTTAAACCACTAAGCCACCTTTTTCAAACACAGTCCAAAGATTCGAATGATGAATTGCTTTTACATGTCAAACATGTAATTCTTTTCATCCTTGGTTAAATGCACTGCTTTACGTGAAAACGTCCGTCAGCACACTAAGGTGACTGAATGCTTTTGATTTAATCCGACAATTGTTATTCTGTTTAAAAAGCCGCAAAAGTTAACAAAGAGTATTCATGTAAACAAAGCGGCTAGAAATTGATGGTGGGGATTTGCACGGGGTGGGTGGGTGGGAGACAAAATAAAAAAGCAAGGGGAAAGATAAATAAGCAGTAAACGAAAAGTGTAAAAAGAAAGCAAGGTATATAAAGAAGGCATACAGTCACAAACACAAATAAGCCTTTTCCACCAAGGACTCAAATAGCTGAATTAAAAAATAAAAATATAGCGTTCAATTTTGATGAAATAATCGAGAATGTAAACACAGCTCACTGGATAGACAAAACTGACGTTCGTCCAAAAGAAAGAGCATAAATAAAACTAAACAAAAGTACACTAAAATAAACAAAACAAAATAAAATAAAAGAAATAAAAGAAACATATAAAATAAAGCAAAAATATAATAAAATAATAGAAAAATACATATAAAAGTAAAATGAAATAAATATAAAATGAAATGAAATGAAGTGAGGTGAAATGAAATTAAAACAAAAATAAACGAAACAGTTGTCTCAAAGGAATGAACATAAACAACCAAACAATCGACAACAACAACAACAACCATAAGCAGGTTCATCTTCTGAACTACAGAAGACGATATTTAAACCACTGTTTTTCCAAGCTACTTTCTTCTACTTTCAATTGTCTCTGTCCTTACAACTTTTCTC
>JAPXFY010000023.1:41411716-41416716 GCA_030674185.1 Monoplex corrugatus | reverse complement strand
TATCATGGCCCTCCATTTGAATCTATCAAGTATCAAGTATATCTGCCATTCTCTGTCTTCATCCACTCTTTAACTCCGTCCAATATTTTCTCCCTGGGTCTATCTGGTACTCTATTTCCCTCCAGCTTTCCAGTTATTACTCATCATCTTCATGTGCCCTTCAGCATGGCGTTGGCGATCATGACTCTCCATACGAATCTATCTTTTGTTTCTGCAAGTACATCTCCCACCCTCTCTGTCCTCATCCACTGCGCAAGTCCGTCCACTATTTTCTTCCTAGGTCTACCTGGTGCTCTTTTTCCTTTCAACTTTCCTGTTGTGACTAGGTGCTCTGATTTCTCTTACCTCATAAAATGTCGTCTAAATGTTGTTTTTCTTTGTTACTCTTCTTCATTAATGTTCTTTTTGTGTTTGCATGTTTCAAGACTGTCTTGTTTTCTTTGCTGCTCAAGGAGCTCAGTTCACCAATTAACAATTCTCACCACTTGTCGGTATTTCATATAGCGTTATTAGAGAAAATGTTTAAATCGAGTAAAGCATTCAGCCAAACTCTTATCTTTTCAATGGTCAAATCATATCAACTGAAATAATATGAGTTCTTTTGAAAGGGTAGTACTTCTCAGCAAGGGTGTGTGTGTATGTGTGTGTGTGTGTGTGTGTGTGTGTGTGTGTGTGTGTGTGTGTGTGTGTGTGCGTTCGTGCGTGCGTGCGTACGTGTTTGTATGTGTGTGTGTGTGTGTGTGTGTGTGTGTGTTTGTGTGTGTGTGTGTGTGTGTGTGTGTGTGTGTGTGTGACCAGTGTGTGTTGCTCATTTACTCTTTAATTTTCCTAACATTGTGTCAGATGCAAGAAACGTTGTAGCAGCTTTATGGTAAAAACAAACTAATCTTTAAATAGAAAGTTTCAAATACAATAGCTGGTTATGTAATGAAATGATTTTCAGTAATGCTGCTTCGCACATTGTCTTTCTAATACAGTTTTATCATCATTTTGCTGCTTGACTGCTGTCATGCTGAACTGGAATGTGTTCGTGTACTCACATCCCGTATCTTTTTCGTTTTTTGTGTGTGAAATCACTGTGTGAAGTCTACAAAACATCTGTCCACAAAATGAAACATTGACACTGCTATAAAGGTGGCATTTCTAATCAGGCATCTTGAGTCTTGAACACTGGCCAGGTATGATAACAACACATACATATGCACAATAGCTAAAAAGACAGAACAAACCACAATTAAACGTCTTTTATTGACGAAAATCAGACACACCAAGCAAGACGTAACTTAATTTGAAGTGAGATCCAAAATAAGTGCGACTGCCCGCGTCCAAGCAAACAGGAACCAGAAGAACAAGAAAACCGAAACAGAACGCGTATTCAATACGACAAGACAAGACAGGCGCACATTTTCGGCCAACCGGCCTTTGTCAAGCGCGAATGCACGGTCACAAACAGACACCAAACAACAGATAATAAGAAAAAGACTACAATTTCCCTGCCGCCTCGTCCAGTGGAAGTTTTAGTCTTTTTCTTATTATCCTTTTTTATCCACTGGACGAGGCGGCAGGGAAGTCTTAGTCTTTTTCTTATTATCAGTTGTTTGGCGTCTGTTTGTGATCGTGCATTCGCGCTTGACAAAGGCCGGTTGGCCGAAAATTTGCGCCTGTCTTGTCTTGTATCGAATACGCGTTCTTTTTCGGTTTTCTTGTTCTTCTGGTTTTTAATTTGAAGTGGCTACTAGCTACAAAGGGAAATCCTTTTCTCTAATCGTTTTCTTCATCCGGTCCAACTCTCCTGAGTCTTCTTCTTCTGAGTCTTCTTCTTCCGCGTGTTCTTCTTCTCCTAGACTTCTTTGAAACCAGATTTTGCCTGTCTCTAGGCAGTCATGATCCAGTAGGTGTTTTTGATGTTGCAAAATACAGCGCTGCAGTTAACATTATATAGAGCTGTAAAAGAATTTCCTACAGGAATCAAAGGGAAAGATGAAACGCTGTCTGTTTATCACAGTCTGATTTCTGCACTTTAAAGCCAGTTTGCTTCCAAGTCATTTTCTTTACACTTAAAACAGCTTCATCTCTTCATTACAAAATGCTCAGAAGTTTAATAACTATTATTCTGTTACCAGCATTAGTGTTTCGATTCATACCCTGAGCAAGTTCTTCAATCTGACTTTCTGAATCATTACCACTTCTGCCATTTAAAGATTTTTTTTCACAATGGCAAGCAAATTACATGCTTCAGCATTGATCAAGTGGAGGTGGCAGTTTCGTAAACAGCTCTAAAAATCTCATTTTCACAATCAGCAAAAGCACTTTTTTCAGCATACATGGCTTATGTGTCACTTTGCGCGCACGTTTTGTGCACATTTTCGAACGCTTTCCATTTGATTTTAAATCAAAAGGCATTCTGGTCACAAACACTTACTGTCCACAACATCACTTTCAAAATATTACTCCAACTTCACATCAAATCGAACAGAAACAGCAGACAACGCAGGCAGGCAGCCATTTGCTATGTAGCATCTTAATGCACAAAACATGGCGAAACAAAGTCATCTCCAGCAAACACATGACCCAATGTTCTTAATGTTCTCCTGCTTATTTTTTTCATGAAAATCTCCCTAATACGCAGCCACATTCACCTTTAAATGTCAACTGAAAAACTGCTATAAACAGAAAAATTCATCTATAAAAACGAAAAATTCAAACTATCTGAAAATCGATACTCTCAGTTTTACAAACATACCTATCTTTTGGGGATACTCGAGAAAAAGTCTGGCTGAAAATAAAATCATATTTCCCAAGGAACATCACGAAATGTTATCTGTGAGATTGATATGAAATGTTTCTGTGTAGTGTCCTGCCAATGACCAGCAATCCAACAACAGGTGCCTGAGGTGTCTGACACTGAGAGACTCATCACAAGGCACTCACAATGGAATATCTCCTTTGAATTAAAACGAAAGGAGCCAGTAAGGCAGATGTGGCTCGTATGAAGCCTACTTAAACTGCTTCGTCCTTGCAAGTTCTCGTGAAACCAGGAAGACGCCCTGAGAGAGATAACGGACGGATCTGAAAAAGTTTGTTATCTCAAGGAGGATTTATCGCAACCGACCAATACTATGATCGCCAACGCCATGCGGCAGGGCACCTGATGATGATGATGATGATGACAATACCATATGCATTACACTTGTTTTACAAAGCATATATTTCAGCAGACTCCTCGAGCATGTGCGGACTCCTGTATGCTGGGGGGGTCTTGAAATTAAAGAGAGAAAGTTGTCTTTGAAATCCTGATATCCCAAGAATGATGGGAGCATTGAGATGGGCAGCCAACAAGTCCACATCCAGGTTGTGGGGTGGAGCTGAACTTGAGACACGAAATGTTGAGCCCACGGCTTTATTAAAACAGTTAGCCCCCCCCCCCGCCCCTCTGTGTGTGTGGTGTGTGTGTGTGTGTGTGTGTGTGTGTGTGTGTGTGTGTATGTGTGTGTGTGTGTGTTGTGTGTGTTTGTGTGTGTGTGCGTGTGTTGTGTGTGTGTGTGTGTGTGTTTGTGTGTGTTGTGTGTGTGTGTGTGTTTGTTTGTGTGTGCGTGCGTGTGTGTGTGTGTGTGTGTGTGTGTGTGTGTGTGTGTGTGTGTGTGTGTGTGTGTGTGTGTGTGTGTTCATTCGTTCGTTGATTTAATTTCTTTTCACTGTGAGTGATATGAGACGAATGTTTCACACGTTCATGTATTATATTACATGTCACGCGGCAGAAATGTAATCACAACGCTGTCGATGCTCATCATCATCCTCAGCATCATCAGCATCAGCATCATCATCGTCATGATCATCATTATCAACATCCACGTTGCTGCATGGCGTGGGCAATAATGGCCCCTCATACAAATCTGTCTTTTGTTGTTTCAAGTATATCTCCCAGCCTGTCTGTCTTCACCCATTCCGGAAATGTGGCCAATATTAATTTTCTCCCTGGGTCTACCTGGTGTTCATTTTCACTCCAGCTTTCCTGTTGTGACCATGTGCTGAGATTTTCCTTGCCTCATAAAATGTCATTTAAATGTTGCTCGTCTTTTTCTATAAATTATTTTTTACTGTTGTTTTCGTGCTTGCCATTTTTAAGACTGTCTCATTCGTTTTCTTTGCTATTTTTGTTTTCTTTGCTATACATGGAACTTTCAACATTCTTCTCAGGAACCATATTTCAGTTGCTTCAATTTTGTTCTGATTTTGCCTATTGACTGTCCACGCATCATCGCATCCTGTAAAACAGTATCGTATTGACTGTCCACGCATCATCGCATCCGTAAAACAGTATCGTATTGACTGTCCACGCTTCGTATCCGTAAACAGTATTGGTTTTATATAACGCTAAATGAAGAGGTCCATGGGAAATGAAAAGCCAAAAAATTTAATAAGTTACTCGCAAGAATACGAAGCCTTGTCCTTAACACGGTAACGTATCTGTCTTCTTCTTCTTTTAATTCCGTGAACATGAAGAGTCAATGCCATGCCGCATTAAAGGATTGTTCATCACATTATCCAACTCTACCGGTCGTTTCCCAAAAGACTGGGTCTCTGCCAATGCTTTCTCTATTTCACAATGTTGTCGGTCCATCTTTTTTCTTTTGGTTTCTTCTGTTTTCCTCTCTGTACATCCATCCCCGAACAGTACACCAGAGGACTAATTCAAAAAGACCATCCAGATCTTTTTATACGGTCATACCAACGTAGTTTTCTTTCCTCAAACGATATCAGCACATTTTTTATACAATATATATATGTACAAATGATAATGGCTAGTCGTACAGTCTATACATCATTCACTCCCAGTCTTTATAACATCTATTCTATGTTTTAATAAACATCAAATTCATTTTTCACGAACATACTTTTTTTTTCAGGCAGACACAAGAAGATCATTAATAAAGACGATTAGGAAAAGACAAAGCAGCATTTATAGAACTTTTCATGAAGAAAGAGAAATTACAGCACCT
>JAPXFY010000023.1:41404216-41406716 GCA_030674185.1 Monoplex corrugatus | reverse complement strand
ATGTTGCTTAGACATCACATGTATAATCATACTGTTTACACAGTAAGCAAGGTGGTTAGGTTCATAATGCTTACATAGTAAGCAAGAGGGGGGGGGGGGTAGGTTATACTGCTGAGATAGTAGGTTCACACTGCTTAGATAGTAAGCAGTGAGATTAGATTTGTATTGCTTTGATAGTAATCAACGTAGATTAGGTTCATTACGCTTAGATAGCAATGTTAGGTTCATTTTGCTTAGATAGTAAGCAAAGTGGTTAGGTTCATTTTGCTTAGACAGTTTACATTGCTTACATAGAAGGTTCATACACTCAGATGGTAGGCGAGGGGGTTACGTTCATATTGTTTATAGCCCATCCAACTTCTAGAATCTCAAGCCTCCAGATCACGACAAGGTGGCGACCCCCCGTCTCCCCGTCCCCCCTGGGGGTGTGTGTGTGAAGGAAACAAGGATGGCAATCATCGTAAAGAAGGTATGTGGCATGGTGATACATGTCCTTCTATACGCCTGCTCTGCGGATCAAAGAGATGTCTTTGCCTGTGGTCCCGTGACATGCATACGTATGTCAGACTGTGGGGGCCAATTCCTCGTCGGCATCGGTAATTGAAATTCCTGGAATCACGGCTGAAAGAGGTAGCGTGGGTGTGCGTCTGCGTGTGTGTTTGTGATAACGTGTGTGTGTGTGGGTGGGGTTGGGGTGTGTGGTGGGGGTGAGTGGGGTGCGTGTGTGTGTGTGTGCGTGTGTGTGTGTGTGGGTGTGTGTGTGTGTGTGTTGTGTGTGTATGTGTGTGTGTGTGCAGGTGTGCGCATACATGTTTGTACAAATGGGTGCTTCTGCGTGTGCGTATGCTCGTGCATATGTGTGTGTGTGTTTGTGTGTGCGTGCATGTGTGTACGTGTGTATGTGTATATTGGATGCGTATGTGTTTATATGTTTGCGTGTGCGTGTGTGTATATACGTTGGTGTGTATATTTGCATTGTGTGTGTGTGTGTGTGTGTGCTTATGTGCATGTGCATGTGCGTGCGTGCGTGTGTGTGCGCGAGTGTGCGTGCGTGTGTGTGTGTGTGTGTGCGCGTGCGTGTGTGGTGTGTGTGTGTGTGTGTGTGTGTGTGTGTGTGTGTGTGTGTGTGTGTGTGTGTGTGTGTGTGTGTGTGTGAGTGTGTTTGTATGCGCATATATGTAATTTGTTTGTGTACCAATGCATCAATTAACTTGATTTAACAGCGGTTATCTTTTCATTAATTTAAAGTTTTATATGCATCAATGGCGGCTTTGAGACACTCTTTTCTCTTCTGGTTTATCGTTCTTTTGTCTTGTCGTCGTCGTCGTCGTCGCGTCGTCGTTGTTATTGTTGTTGCTGCTGTTGTAGTTTTTCATACAAACTTATTTACACGGAGTCCGTTTGCATAGAGGTACACAAAGCACTTTAAAAATCACAAATCTACCTACTCACCCAACTATCGTACGTATATTCAGTAGATTTACGGGGTTCATGGGAAGAGAACCATCAACACACGTGACAACTACCGAGTAACATCGGCAAGTCAGCTGCATCATTTCAGAAGCAATTAAAATTCCTCATGATCGGCAGTCAGCACAACAGATGTGTGTTGTTGTGTGTGTGTGTGTGTGTGTGTGTGTGTGTGTGTGTGTGTGTGTGTGTGTGTGTGTGTGTGTGTGTGTGGTGTGTGTGTGTGTGTGTGTGCAAAGGTGATAGTGGTGGGTGTTTCTGAGAGGGGGGAGGGAGGGAGGAAATGATGGAAAGGACGCAGAGAACGAGAGAGAGAGAGAGAGAGAGAGAGAGAAGAGAGAGAGAAGAAGACAGACAGACAACACAACACACACAGCACAGGCAGGCAGGCAGACAGACAGACAGGCAGAGACAGAGAGAGAAAGAAAGAGAGGGAGAGAGAGAGAAGAGAGAGAGAGAGAGAGAGAGAGAGAGAGAGAGAGAGAGGGGAGATACAGACAGACAAACAGGCAGGCAGGCAAGCAGAGACAGACAAACATAAATAGATAGATAGATGGATAGATAGATAGATAGGTAGACAGACAGATAGATAGAAATAGATTATAGATACATACTAGATAGATAATAGATAGATAATAGATAGATACATAGATAGATACATAGATAGATACATAGATACACAGATACATAGATAGACAAACAGAGACAGACAGACAGACAGATATAGATCGATACAAATAGACAGTCAGCCAGACAAATAAATAAGACAGGCGAACACAAAGAGATATATAAAAACAGAGACAGACAGGAAGATTTAAACAAGTAAACAGAAACGTTAGGAATCAGAAAAATACAAAAACACAACCAGAAAGTGTATTTAATAAAATTAAACAAAACATTACATTTACATCTGATGTGGGTAATGTGCGGAACCAGTATGAAACTTTCACCGTATTGTAACGAGTCTTTTATAACAGTTTATAATAGTTTGTAATTAATGATGGCAGTTGTTTATAATTAATGATGCCAG
>JAPXFY010000023.1:41384216-41399216 GCA_030674185.1 Monoplex corrugatus | reverse complement strand
GAGAGAAACAGACAGACAGACAGAAAGAAGAAGGGAAAGAGACAGAGAAGAAGACAGAGAGAGCAGAGAAGACAGAGATGGAGAGAGAGAGAGAGAGACAGAGAGAGAGACAGACAGAGACCGAAACAAGACACAGAGATAGAGAAATAAAGAATTCACAGGAATCGGTCCAGTATGCACACACTGGACGTAGTGAAATACGTTCAGTACACCCGCATGCACACATAAAGAATTTCCCTAATGTCAAACAGACTACCTGGATCTATTCAAATGTACATCCATCCAAAGGGTGATGTTCTGTATTGTGGACAGACTTGTGAAAGGACGACGCTTCTGGGTACTGAAAAAACAACCAGTGACTTCTACGTTAGGTATCACATAAATATAAACTGACTCAATGAATGAATATAAAAAAAAAATAAACAGAATATGGACAACGTGATTGCACGTGCTTCGAGCTTTGGGCCGTCAGTACGCAAGCAAACCTACACACACATGAATGAAGAGAGAGAGAGAGAGAGAGCGAGAGAGAGAGAGAGAGAGAGAGAGAGAGAGACAGACAGACAGACAGACAGACAGACAGAGGGACAAAGTGAGTCAGATTAGACAGACAGGACAGACGACAGGCAGGCAGACAGACAGACAGTGAGCGAGGACAGAGAGAAAGAGAGAGAAAGAGACAGAGACAGAGAAGAAATAAATGAAAAAAGACGCATGCAGGCACAGGCAGAGAGAGAAGAAGAGAAGATGGAGATGAGACAGAGATGAGAAGGACAGAGAGAGAGAAGACAGACAGACAGACAGAGAGACAGACAGACAGACAGACAGACAGAGACAGACAGTGTGAGACAGACATAGACGCACAGAGAGACAGAGGACAAAAAGAGACAGAGACAGAGACAGAGACAGAGAGAAAGAGGGATAGATAGATAGATAGATAGATAAATAGATAGATAGAGAAAAAGAGAGAGAGAGACAGACAGACAGACATAGATGAGAAGAGAGAGAGAGAGAGAGAGACAGACAGACAGACAGAGAGACAGAGGAAAAGAGAGAGAGAGAGTGAGAGAGAGAGAGCAGACAGAAGACAGACAGACAGACAGACACAGACACAGACAGACAGACAGACAGACAGAGACTATTTTTTCTTCTCTTTCCCCTTTCCTCTTAAAGATGAAGACGGGCAAATACGCTAGAAAATGTCCGAAGTCACAATCACCTCTCCTTAAATCATCAACAGGGCCTGCCCAGCTCATGGCTTTATGTGCAGGCTTAAGGCTTGTGCCGTGATCACCATACACATGGCACCTGTGACGTTAGTGCGTATAGAATTCATTCCGAGCGCGGAGATGTCATCTTGAAAAACTGAAACTGAAACTACGATAATTTACAGTTTTGTGAGTTACTCGACATAAGTCTTCCATACTTTTGAGAACGCAGCCACGAAACGATGCTCATTAACAGACAAGGCGTAACACACCGATGAAATTCAATCAAAGCTTAACCTACCGCGCACTTTTCTTGCCAAATCTTCAGGAGGGAAAAAATGTGCACTTATCTTCAGCTTCATTCCGCCAAGATAAGATTTAATTTAAATGTAGTGTTCGGGGGTCTTTATCAACTCTAGCCGATAATCAGATCAGGGCTTTCGACAAAGTTCCATGCCTATGTCACGAGAAATCTCGAATCCGTTTAGGGAAAAATTCCTGCTGATTGGAAGGCACAGACCTACACACGATTTTCTTTCAAGACCCGAGATTTTCAGCCACTATAATTAAACCCCGTTTCGTTCCGCTAGTGAAAGGAAATTAGACATAGCGACGGGAGATAAAGCAAGAAACACGTGCAGGAGTTACTTACCTTGGAAGCCGCTGAAGTCAGTCAATCGTTACCACTCGAAGCTCTGTCAGTGTGTGGTCAATATAATCTGAAACATACAGAGAAACGGTGCCCATTATTTTGCTTTGCTTTATTTAAAGTAAGATTAACCCATTTCAAGCCATTTCAATAAATATGCAAGGAAACAAAACCTATAGAATCATGATTATGTATAAGACATTACTCTCTCCTCTCTCTCTCTCTCTCTCTCTCTGTCGTCTCAAATGTATTTCTTTGACTGAAGGTGTAATGATTTTGTTGTTGGCGTAACTGTTATCTAAGGAATGATTTATGTGTAGTGAAAACGTAGACCATCTTTGGCGAGACTGAATGTAAAAAAACACAATATGCATTTTGCTTATTTCATTACCCTCGTAAATAACTTGTTCATTGTTCTCTCTCTCTCTCTCTCTCTCTCTCTCTCTCTCTCTCTCTCCTCTCTTCTCTCCTCTCTCTCTCTCTCTTCTTCTCTCTCTCTCTACTCTCTTCTCTTCTCTCTCTCTCTCTCTCTCATCTCTCGCTCTCTCTCTCGCTCTCTCTCTATCTCTCGTTCTCTACTCTCTCTCTCTCTATCTCTCTCTCTCTCTTCTCTCTCGCTCTCTCTCTCTCTCTCTCTCTCTCGCTCTCTCTCTCTCTCCCCGGAGGCTGGGCTGGACCTGGTTGGCGCGCGTTGTGTGGCTATGTCTCGGGGTTTGTTATCTCCCCATCTTGCCATTTGGTTTGTGTACAAGGTAACTGATGACTAGGTCCGAATGGTTCATTCAACGCATGGACAGCACCCCCTTTGCTTGATGAAATGACTATCAACTGGCGTAGGGAGCTTGAGAGATGAGTGTCCGAAGAGTTGCGAGGCAATGTTGCTCCGGGTCCCATGCGCACCCTCATGGTGTTTCTTGGTAAACAAGGCAATATTAAAAAAAGCAAGATCAAAATCATTTTGAAATGAAGATGAAAAACTTGGTGTTTTTTTGTTTTTGTTTTTTGTTTTTCTTGTTTTTTATCTTAAGCTTTAATTTCCTAACATAACTAAGAAAAACAACAAAAATACAGCAAGCAACTTTGATCAGAAAGAAAGAAACAAACCCTTTCACGATAACAAGTTGCAATGTGTAAGCCACCTTCTCGCAAATCTCCTGAGTTTATGCACATATTTTTGGCATTTTGGCATATGCACAAACATTTTAGACATTTTTTCAATCATTTGGCATTTCTGTGTGTGTTTGGTCAGTTCAAGAATAAAAAAACTATGTCAATCTTGAACACAACACCAATATAGTGTATGTATTTCTCTCCTCTCTCATAGTTGTGTGTAGGGTAGTTGCAGAGTATAAAGGTAGGCTTGGGCGCTCCTTTTTGAGGAATGATCTCAGTTTACTGTTTTTGTACTTTGTATCTGCTTCTATGCCAGCTGAATGGGTAGCGCAAACTGTGTTAGATTTGAGAAGTTCTATGCAACATGGGAGATAATTCTCAAGAGTTAATTCCTTTAATTATATTTCTAGGATAGTTTGAGTTATGAAAATATTCAATATCATGAAAATGCAGAGTCCATACAGACTGTTTTGATAGAAATGAAATTGTAAACACGATTCTTTTCTTTCAAATCATGATTTGCCTGAACCGTAAAGTAAAAACAAAAATAATAAACCAAAACAAACAAATGAAATAAAATAAAAAGTAAAGAAAAAGCAAAAAAATCAATAGCCATTGTTTTACAAAAGCACCCAAGAGTTATTCTATTTGATGTCACTGGATTTATTTCCACAGGCCAATTTTCCTCTTGAATATTTCAGAGTTAAAATAAAACGGCTAACTGTTCTGTGCTAAGTGCCAGTGCTCCGTTTGTGCCTGCATTTTTACATCTTGGACGAATGGTGCCAGTCAAACCATTTACGTGTGTGCATGTTTTATTTATCTGTATATCTATTTCACTCACTCATTTATCAACTTCTGTCTATTAATCTATTTATTTATTTGTTTATTTATTTATCTATACGTTATTTATTTATTTGTTGATATATTTATTTGTATGTTTGTTTATCTATTTGTTGATCTATTTTTTATTTATTGCTTATATTCACTCATTTCGTTGATTTATTTGTTTATTTACGTATGTCTTTACTTATTTACATATCTGTTTACTCATTTATTTATTCATTCGTCATTTGTTTATCTTTTTGTTCATCGATCTATTCATCTCGTTTCATTCACTGTCTGTACATTACATCATCAAGCTACTGTTTGTCTAAAACAGTTTACGATACCTACTCATTATATTCATTCATATGTTCTTATTCGTTTACATTATTCCCTAACCCCCACCCCTACCCCAGGCCCACCCAACCACTTTATCTACCTGTCTTTTTCGCTCCCGAAATTTCTGACACATTACCTGCTTCCTGTGGTTTTGTCCGCAGAGTTATCAGATCTTGGAAGGATGGGAGATAAGTGGGTCCCTGTCTGTTTTCAACACCTGCACGGATTTATTCATATCATCACCACCCTCCTTATCCTCTTCTCTCACTCTCTCCTCCATCCTTCCCCACTTGCAAAAAAAAAAAAAATTCCGATACATTCCTGTTCGCCCTTAAAGAAAAAAAAAATGAAGAGCTGTGGCAGGCAGAAAGGGGGATAAGTGGAATAGTTAACAAGTCTGCTGGCCCAGCATTGACAGACTGGCAAACTCACGCTGTGAAACGGCACACTTTCCAGAGCAACGAACGTGAGATTTGGAAACTGTAAAATCTAAAAAAAAAAAAAAAGAAAGAAAAAAAAAGAAAAAGAAACAGAAAAACAAACAAACAAACAAACAAAAACAAAAACAAAATGGCGAAGACTGATGAGTCTCCTGCGTTGAAAGAGAGAGGGACTAAACATAAAAAGTAGAAAGAAGAAGAAGAGGCAGAGGAGAAGGAGAACAAACAACAGGAAAAGGAGAAATAACCTGAACAAGGGGAAAAGACGGAAGAAGAGGAAAAGGAGGAGAATGACGAAGAAAAGGGAAAGGAAGAAAAGGGGCGAAAATGAAAAAGAGAAAGAAAAGGAAGAGGAAGCAGAATAGAAAAAAACGAAGAAGATGAAAGAGAAAAGAGGAGGAGGAGGAAGAGAAAGATAAAGAAGAATTCAGGAAAAGAGAAGGAGGACGAGGAAGAGGAGGAAAACAGGAGGAGGAATAGGATAATGAAGGAGAAAAGGAGGAAAAAAAAAGAATTATTAATTATTATTGTTACCATCATCGTCATCATCATCATCATCATCATCATCACCATCATCATCACCATTATCTTCATTATTATTATCATGTTTTTATTATCATTATATTTTTTATTATTTTTATTATTGTCATCATCATCACATTTATACATTTATGATTATCATTATCAGTACTGATACTATTTGTTCGCTTCCATCACGTACCCTATTCTCCTCTCAGTCTTTACTCCTCCCTTCCCACCTGTCAAGACATCTGATAAATTCTGTTTGTTATAAAAGGATGGAAATGTAGCGTGTGCAGGGCGTAGGATAAGTGGAACAGTGAAAAAGACCACTTGCCAGCTTTAACAGACAAGTAAATTCATGCTGTGAAATGGCCCACTGTTCAGCGAAAAAAAAGTGAGATTTAGATTCTTTAAACAAAATGACAATAAATAAATAAAAACATGCCAAGACTGGCGAGTCTCCTATTGCAAAGGAGAGAGAGAGAGGGAGAGAGAGAGGGAGAGAGGAGAGAGAGAGAGAGAGAGGAGAGAGAAAGAGAAACAAAGAGAGGAAGAGACAGAGAAAGAAAGAAAGAGAGAGAGAAAGAGAAGATAGAAAGAGAAAGAGAAAAAGAGCGAGAAAGAGAGAGAAAGAGAGAGAAAGAGAGATAAAGAGAAAGAGAGAGAAAGAGAGAGCTAGAGTCAGGGCGGTGGGGGAGAGGAGACAGAGACTGATTGCGACAGGCAGAGAGTGAGAGATAAAGAGATAAACGACAGAGAGAGAGAGAGGAGAGAGAGAGAGAGGAGAGAGAGAGAGAGAGAGAGGGAGAGGAGAGAGAGAGAAAAGCAAACCTAAAGTGATGAAACTGAAAAACAAAGAAACAAAACTGAACGCAAAATTACCCATTTTTGTTTCTGAAAGAAATATCATTTGGAGACGGCCAATTTTCAATCACAATCATAGACAACAAGGGAAAACAAGAAGGCAAGTTTCTGAACTTTTAGATACTTAATTTTCATGTGTTCAACCCTCTAGTGATTGTGCTTCTTTTATGCTTATGTTCTGCAATTGTTTCTTATAACAATGTGTAATAATCTATTTGCCTTCATTATATCATAAATTACTGGAAATAAACAATGCCATTTAGTACAACTTATAGATATTTATAATGCTGCTGTTGCTGCTGCTGCTGCTGCTGATGATGATGATGATCATGATCATGATGATAATGATAACGATAATCATCATCATCAACCTCTTCTTCTCATTCTTCTTCTACTTCTTCTTTGTGATAATCAAAACGCTAATCTCGATGTATAAATCAAATTCTAGCACAATGGACATTTAAAACCAGTAATTCAGTACAATCCTTGTTTCGCGATCTTGTTTCTTTGCTGCGTATTTGTACGCTTGGCAAAACTAGCTTCATTACAGAATGCGAACCCAGGGAGCAGGGCCGAAACTATTGCCTCACGCTTTGGAAGCATGGAATACATTCTTTGCGAACGACATAGCGTTCAGCAGTACACCTTGGGAGAGTCATCTAGGCTTTGGTCGCTTGTTTGTCTGCTTCCTTGTTGTGTCCATGTCGAGTGTTTCTCTTTCACTTGGATTGTTATAGACTAATGCATATCTGTATCGGTTTGTTTCTTCGTTTTTTAAAAAATTATTTGTTATTTATTTATCATTATTTGTCCTTACAATTTCAAGGAAGAACAACGTGCTTTATCTTTTGGGTCCTCGCACTTTATTTTAACAAGACATGCGTTTTGTTCCGTCCATCATATGACCCTTTACTTTTTTATTTGTTGCTTATCCAGTTTGTATCTTCCTGCATGGATACGAGTCAGCCCTGGACACTTCCAGCAGAAATACAAAGCAGAACTTAAGCTGTTCAAATAAAACATCTTACAAGAATTCTGCTTATTTCCCAGATTGGCAAAACAGTCACCGAGCTAGTCTGTAGAACCATCCCTCAGTATGTGAAGAAGTACTAAATTCCCTCCCTGATCACGAACACGAAAAGACACATGTTGTTTACCTGCTACAAGAAGAATATTTATTTTCACTCGTCACCTTATCAAGGACCATGCTTTTTCTTTGTCGTTATGATTGATAATGTAGAAAGCTGGGCAACAAGGCGAGGGAATCAGAGTTAACACCAGTTTCAGTTTCGGTTTCAGTTTCTCAAGATGACGTCTCCGCGCTCGGAACGAATTCCATATGCACTAATGTCACAGGTGCCATGCTCAGTTTGTTTTCAACATGGATATGACAGATAAAAAAAATATTTAAAAAAAACACACCAAAGGGTATAGATATGAAGGGTGAGGAAAAAGTCCGTTCGTTAGGTACCCACTAAGACCATCCTTCAAGAAACAGTGCCAAGGGAAAGAAGACAGAACAGACAGAGAAACTGCTGCCATCAGCCGTTTGCCAACAACCATCAGATCTTGGGTGAGCCGGACCATCACCCGTTGATGTAGCATGGCTACAACTTTGGGAGAGGGGGCCACAGAACCTGTAAATGATGGACACTCCCATCCTTCCAACAGATCAGTCAGCATACCACATGTAATCTTCAGCACCAGGTGTGGGTCATCATGTGAGATAAAAAGACGATCCCAGAGGAGCACGTTCTTCCACAGACACTGCACGATAATTAGTTGTGTGGCCCTGGGTTCAGCTGTTGCTGGTCCTTCTTCAAATGACTTGTGTTCTTTTTGTATATATACGGCTGTGCCCTGCGTGTACTGCCATCAACAGCAAGCTCACTTGTGGGCAAAGTCTTCTCAGATGGTGGTGTTGATGCCGCAGATGATGACGATCACCTTCAAGGTATCCTTTATTGCTTTGATTGTCTTGTCTGGTCATAGTGTTTGTATACGTAACCCTTTGACTCCCGCAACCAATCCACCAACTACAAAAACTTAACCCTTTGACTCCCTTACCCTATCCACCAGCTTCCTGCAGGAAGCTGGTGAAAGGGTAAGGGAGTAAAAGGATTAAGTTTTTTCTTCAGAGGTTCAGGGTTCATACTGCCTATAGCCCAGCCGACAACAAGAGTCATATCAGGCTAACATTACGTTAAGAAGGGCACCCAGGTTAAAATAAAAAAAAACCCAGAAAGCATGCTCACCGTTTTCTTTGCATGTCTGAAATACGTTTGAAGAATGACATAGACATAAAATCATATCAGGTGAAATCTACTGATGTCTTGTAAGAACTGGAAAATTGCATCCAGAGGGACGTCTAAGTTTTTGCTTTGCCAGAATGGTTGATAATGCAGGATGCTGATGGACAGGGTGCAAGAGTCAAACGTACAGGAACATCTCTTATACCCCACCCAGCATGCAGTTGTGAAACGAACTATCAGCAAAACAAGCTTCTGATGGTAACCACACTATCGCAACATCCCCCACAGACCCGTCCAGCTAACGGTGTCGAATGCTTCAGTCAGATCTGCACACACCATGTAGAGTTCCCAGTTTTCCTCGAGATATTTCCCTTGCAGCTGTTGTATGGCAAACACCCTGTCGGTCCTGGCCCCATCTACCAGCTCAACAACGATGGGCTTGTCTACATGGGTGATGATTCTTCAAAGGAAAATTCTGACCACGACTTGTAGGTAAGAAAATTGCGGTTTTGATTAAAAGTTGACTGCTTGGAGTGTCTTTCGTTCGTATCTTTAGAAGCCGGCTTAGGTGCATTCTCAAGAAGACTGCGATAATGTAGTGAGAGACCTTATCGGCTTCTAGCCTTTGACCTTTGGCAGGATGGCACTGCCAAATCGGACATCACTCATTCCACTTATCGCCAAGTCTGGTGTGTGTGTGGTATGGTATGTGTGTGTGTGTGTATGTGTGTGTGTGTGTGTGTGTGTGTGTGTGTGTGTGTGTGTGTGTGTGTGTAGTGTGTGTAGTGTGTGTGTGGTGTGAGAGAGAGAGAGAGAGAGACAGAGACAGACAGGCAGACAGAGATACAGAGACAGAAACAGAGACAGAGACAGAGACACGGAGAGAGAGGGGAGAGAGAGAGAGAGAGAGAGAGAGAGAGAGAGAGAGAGACAGGCAGGCAGCAGAGAGGCAAGCAGGCAGAGAGACAGAGACAGACAGACAGACAGACAGACAGACAGAGATGCATGTTTGTTTGCATGAGCGTAAGCGAAGGCCGGCGCGTGCGTGTGTATTTGTATGTGTGTGTGTGTGGGGAGGGGGGGCAGGTGGGGAGGGGGTACGTTTCAATTGAAGTTTTAGATTAAAACTGTTAATATCCTTTTTTTCCAAAAATAATCATTTCGCTGTTTCTGACACGATCAAAGCATTTTGACAAATGTATATATACAGTCCATTTTCATACATAATGTGCTTGGTCTATTTCCCATTGGATTTCTGTATATTTCAAATATGCCAATACAATTTCACGTAACCTAAACATAGATGATTTATGACGTCGATGATGATGATAATGATGATAATGCTGATGATGATGATGATGAGGATGAGGAGGAAGATGCACGTGCGCGAATTCACGTGCACGCACCTCCGTGCACCGGTACATCAACTCTCACATGCGCCTGCGATCTTGCTTTTTGGTGTTTAAAGCGTAAATAGAAAATCAAACCTTTATCGCAGAGCCCATGAATCATTTTGACAGACATGATGGAGAGAGGGAACGAGAAAGAGCGAGCTAGCGAGCGAGAGAGAGAAAGAGAGAGAGTGAGTGAGAGAGAGAGAGAGAGAGAGAGAGACAGACAGACAGACAAAGAGAGAGACAGAGACAGCGAGAAAGAGAGAGACAGACAGACACAGAGACAGACAGACGGACAGAGACAGAGAGAGAGACAGAGACAGACAGACGGACGGACAGAAACAGAGACAGATATACAGACAGGCAGACAGACAAAGAGACATACATAGAGACAAAATAGACAGAGAGAGAGAGAAAGAGAGACAGGAAGACAGACAGGCGGACACGACAAACGGACGGGCAGACAGACAGAGAGGCGGAGAGAGAGAGAGAGAGAGAAAGAAGAGAGAGAGAGAGAGAAAGAGAGAGAGAGAGAAGAAGAGAGATACAAGTGAGAGACAGAGAGGAGGGGAAAATCTGGTATGAAAGAAAGGGAAGAGAGAAACGTGGGTTCCAGAAATGTATAGGATTGCAGGCCATCGTATTGTTTTATAGAGTTTTAAGTTTAGAAAATAAAAATTGCTGAACTCCAAACGCCAAATTCTGTAGTTTTAGCAGTCAAGGTCCACGTTTCGCCTGTATATACCAAAACGAAAAACAAAAACACGAGTGCATTCAATAAGATGCAACGAACAAATCACAGGGTCAAGCATACGTATATCCATACAAGTATATTCAAACGTTCAACTGTGGTTGATTCAAATCATATTGTTTATTGACCCTTTATACACCGGTTCTGATCCAAACTTATGCACACACACACACACACACACACACACACACACACACACACACGCATACACACACACACACGCACACACACACACACACACGTGCACGCACACATACACACACACACACACACACACTCTCTCTCTCTCTCTCTGTGGAAGATTTTTATTCTCCGCATGAACACCAATGTATGTTTACAGAGAAGGCCGTTTAGCGCAGCTCGCGCGCGCGCGCACACACACACACAAACACACACACACACACACACACACACACACACACACACACACAGAAGATACGTGTGTTTCACATGTCTACACTGGAAGTTTGAGTTTGTCCAAGAGGGAAACATCGCTCTCTAGTCTGTATGCGCTCCTGCCAAATCTGCAAGCAGTTATCCAGCAGACCCATGACACACGCTGCACAAATCTATGTACCAGTGTCTTGAAAGGAGGACAGAACGGAATCTATGAAATACGGCCACCATAATGATAAGAGCATTAAACTGCCTGCTAGCAACCTAGCCGAAGTTTATGTTCGTGGTGGGATTCAAGAGAAAGCATTAGCGGTGAGGGATGCTTAGAATGTTTTGATGTGTTCATATACAGAATACTAAGAACACAATACAATGCAGTGATACGGGAGTTGGGGTACAGCTATCCTAAATTTGTGGTGGTGTCCCTTATTGTCTATGGGAGTTGGGGTACAGCTATCCTAAGTTTGTGGTGGTGTCCCTTATTGTCTATGGGGAGTTGGGGTACAGCTATCCTAAGTTTGTGGTGGTGTCCCTTATTGTCTATGGGGAGTTGGGGTACAGCTATCCTAAGTTTGTGGTGGTGTCCCTTATTGTCTATGGGGAGTTGGGGTACAGCTATCCTAAGTTTGTGGTGGTGTCCCTTATTGTCTATGGGGAGTTGGGGTACAGCTATCCTAAGTTTGTGGTGGTGTCCCTTATTGTCTATGGGGAGTTGGGGTACATATTATATCCTATTCTCAATTTGCGGTGGTATCCCGTTTCCACTATGTGAGTTGGGGGTATATGTATCCTAAATTTGTGGTGATATCCCATTTCGCCCATGGGAGTTGGGGCACATAATTATATCCTCAATTTGTGGTCGTATCCCATTTCGCCTATGGGAGTTGGGGTACATATATCTTATCCTTATTTTGTGGTGGTATCCCATTTCGCCTATGGGAGTTGCGGCAATACATCCTATCCTCAATTTGTGGTGGTATCCCATTTCGCCTATGGGAGTTGCGGCAATACATCCTATCCTCAATTTGTGGTGGTTTCCCATTTCGCCTATGGGAATTGGGAGTTGGGGTACATATATCCCAACCTCAATTTGTTGTAGTATCCCATTTCGCTTATGGGAGCTGGGGTACATATATCCTCAATTTGTGATGGTATCCCGTTTCGCCTTTTTCAGTTAAAATGTCTGATTCAGAGCTGTGAACTTTGGACTGAGCGAAGATAGTGTAATGCATTATGCACTTGTGCCAGTTTGCTATATCTATGTCGAAAGCCGGGGGGGGGGGGGGGGGAGTGAGTGTGACAGTCTGTAAGAAAACGAGATAAAGGGAGAATGAATTGCAAGAAAACTTGAGTCTCATTTATGTGGTCATTTTGTGTCTGATGTAGAAAGCATGCTGGACGCCATGGTGCAAGACGGCAATTTGTTACTGTTATTTTGGTTTAAAACCCAGCTGACTGCGTAGAGCCATATCAGGGCTATAACAGTTTTAAAACATACACAATACTTCAACAGGAAAAAAAAAAAGAAAATTAAATACACATATCGATACATTCGCGCACATAATCTAAGGTGATACCCATGGCGTTGACCAATTTATCGCAGAGGGGGATTTAAAAAAACATGCCTGAATACAAATTTAAACATAACTAAGAACACTAAAATATCTCCAACAAAAGCGGGCCTAAATTACCTAAAATTGCTATGCATATCTCATTTTCCTAGAGCCAAAAATGCACTTATTACATGTACCCAGTTATCAATCATAGGAGAAAGTACTCAAGACTTTAACGAACACATACAGGTGAATGGACCAGCAAGGCAGAAAATGATATAAATAAATGGCAGAAAGCAAATAATTATTATAAAGAAACGGCGGAAAACAAAGGAGGAAGGAAAATATAAAGAGAGTGACAGAAATGAGGAAATGTCTAGCACAGAATGTCCAGAAGGTGGGGGATACTACTTACTCTGAAAGAGCCTCTGGCATCCCCACGGGGGTAAGACAACAATCTTGTCATCATTCGAAATTACATACCAAGCATAACAAACAGGGGGTCATTCTTTGCTTCATCTATTTTATTCTCATTGTTTAAAGCCCAGCCGACTGCGTGGAGCCACATTAGCCTGGGCTATCATCATTTAAATATGTACACATCTGGTAAAAACATGGAAAGAAAAACTAAGCACACATGTCAATGCATTTACGCACAAAATCAAAGGATATGCCCCTGGCACCAATTATTCTGTTCAATTTACGACAAGAGCATTTAAAAGAAAACATGAATACAAGTGTAAACATTATTAAGGGCACTAAAACATGTAAAACAAAATGGCGTAAATTATTAAAATTTGCATCTGTACATCATTTTCTTCGAGCCAAATATTCAGACCAATACATGTACTGAATTATCAATCCTAAGAGAAAGTATGTAAGGGTTTGTAGAAAACATACAGGTGAATTGACCACCAGCAATGGCAGAAAAGGGTCAGAAGAAATGACAGAAAGCAAAGAAGCAAAACAGAAACAAAGAGACTGAAAGAAAAGAGGACATTTCTAGCAGAGAATTTCCAGAAGGTGGGGATACTGTTTATACTGAAAGAGCCCCCTGCATCCCCACGCGAGGGGGTGGGAATACAAACGAAAACATTATTAAGGACACTTAACCATACTTAAAAGAACGGCATAAATCGCCTAAATTGTTTCTGCACATCACATTTCCACAAAGCCATAAATGCAGTCAAAACATGTACCCAATCATCAGTCCTATGATCATGAGAAAGTATGTATAGCATTTATAGGTGGATTGACAAGCAAGGCAGAAATGATAGGAAGAGATGACAAAAAAACAACAACAAAAACAACAACAACAACAACAAAACCAAGAAACAAGGCAGAAACAAAGAGAATGACAAAAAACGAGGAAATTTCTAGCACAGAATTTCCAGACGGTGAGGACACGATTTATACTCAAACAAGTCAAAGAGCTCTCCGCCATCCCTAAGGGCAGGAAAGAAGGGTGGGATGGACACTTCACCTGTCAACCTGTTCCCGTCGCCATGAAGACCGACTACAACACGTTCAACACTGCTGACCATCGTAAATATCCATCACAAAATTTACTAGGAACAAGAACAAGGCAGAGGAACACAGATATCAATCAACAACAGTAACAACAGCAACAACAGGCAAGTAACGGTCTTACTCCACCAGGCCTGTTTCTGCCCACATCGTCCAGCTCGTTCTGTGAAACTGACAGTCAGCAGCGCTATTTCTATGCGCCATGTTGATACAACTCACACACCACTCCGTGCCGTGCGTGTTGCCCGTGCACAAGAGACATGCTCCACTGACCGGTTTGCACAGCGGATTTTATGGCACCCCTAAATGTGCTTAGTCGGTAAATCTTCTTTAAATGGAGGGAATCAGCACAGGCTTACTGTTACTGTGATTGTTATTTAAAGACGAACCGACTGCATAGAGCCATATCAGGGCTAGAATCGTTTTAAAACATACACATTACTTCAACAGGAAAAAAAAAGGAAAAGAAAATTAAGTACACATATCAATACATTCGCGCACATAATCTAAAGAGATGACCCTGGCGTTGACCACTCTGTCCAATTTATCGCAGAGGGGATTTAAAAAGATCACCCTGAAAACAAATTTAAACATAACTAAGGACACTAAATCACATATAAAACGGGCATAAATTAGCTAAAATTACTTCCACATATCTCATTTCCCTAGAGCCAAAAATGCACTTTATATATCCGATTATCAGTCCGAAGAGAAAGTATATAAGATTTGATTGGACACAAACAGGTGAGTGGACCAGCAAGGCGGACAATGATAGGAAGAAATGGCAGAAAGCAAAGGAACATGGCAGAAACAAAGACAGTGACTGAAAAGAGGAAATTTTCAGTACAGAATTTCGAGAAGGTGGGGATACTATTTGTACTAAAAGAGACCCCAGCATCTCACGGTGGTAGGAAATGAGTTAGCATAGGCTTGCTTATCTTCTAAATGTACACGTCTTTTCTAAGTTTGCTTAGGCCTAAATCTAAAACTGACATCATTTCATAAACTTAAGATCAGCTGTGAACAAGACGACACGCATAGCGAAACTGGCCAACAGATCGTGACAGTGAGCAACGACAATCATGCAGGTAAAACTGTTGAAGAGATGCATGGTTTTGGCAGAGAGGAAGAAAATGTACCCAGTAATTTTAATAACAAAACGACTAT
>JAPXFY010000023.1:41376716-41381716 GCA_030674185.1 Monoplex corrugatus | reverse complement strand
GTATGGTGTCTTTCTCTTTCTGACGCACAACTTCTCTCTCTCTCTCTCTCCTCTCTCTCTCTCTGTCTTTGTCTCTCTGTCTCTCTTTCCTGTCTGTCTGTCTGTATGTAGCTCTCTCTCTCTCTCTCTGTCTCTCTCTCTTTCTCTCTCTCTCTTTCCTGTCTGTCTCTCTCTTCCTCCCTCTTTCTCTCTCTCTCTCTTTGTCTCTCTTCTCTCTCTCTCTTGTCTCTCTGTCTCTCTTTCCTGTCTGTCTGTCTCTCCTCTCTCTCTTTCTCTCTATCTCTCACTCTCTCTCTTGTCTCTTGTCTCTCGTCTCTCTTCCCGTCTCTCTCTCTCCTCTCCTCTTCTCTCTCTCTCTCTTTGTCTCTCTGTCTCTCTCTCTTTGTCTCTCTGTCTCTCTTTCCCTGTCTGTCTGTCTGTATGTAGTCTCTCTCTCTCCTCTCTCTCTTTCTCTCTCTCTTGTCGCTGTCTCTCTTTCTGTCTGTCTGTCTCTCCTCTTCTCTTTCTCTTCTCTCACTCTCTCTCTTTGTCTGTCTGTCTCTCTTTCCCTGTCTGTCTCCTCTCCTCTCTCTCTTCTCTCTCTCTCTCTGTCTCTCTGTCTCTCTCTCTTTGTCTCTCTGTCTCTCTTTCCCTGTCTGTCTGTCTGTATGTATGTCTCTCTCTCTCCTCTCTCTCTTTCCCTCTCTCTCTCTCTCTCTCGCTCTTTCTCTCCCTTCCTTCTCCCGTGTCGTTCCCTCTCTCTCCCTATCTTGATGTTAATATCATGGAAGTTCTCTTCCCGTTGTTTTACTTCTGTTTATATATTATATATTATATATATATATATTTTTTTTTGTACGTATCTTCTTATTTTTTTAACAGGTTGTCAGGGATACATTGCTACATTTTCTTTTGACTTGCACTTAATGTTTGCTACGCATAGAACCGAATTTTACCTTCAAACGCCTTGGCTTGCTGAGGTTGTCTTAACTAGGTCAAAGGCCAAGAGCTGAGCTGTTTTCCTGCTTTGCTGTGGTAATAGGTGCTTCTTAGAGCTTGTAACTCCTGAACTATTTACTCAATACACAGAAAAGTATACGTTTTCGGAAAAGGAAAATGATTCTTTTTCAAACACAAGGGAACACTGCGCTGTTGCGTATCAATGACAAAGGAAAGAGGCCACGTGATGTGTATCAGTGACAAAGGAAACGAGAACACGCGCTGTTTATTAATGAGAAAGGAAAAAAAGATCACATGCTATGTATCAATAAGAAGAAAAGGACACATGCTATGTACAAAAGAAAGGACCACATGCTATGTATCAATAAGAAGAAAAAGGACACTGCTATTATCAATAAGAAAAAAAGGACCACGTGCTATGTATCAATAAGAAGAAGAAAGGGACCACATGCTATGTATCAATAAGAAGAAAAGGGACCACTGCTATGTATCAATAAGAAGAAAAAAGGACCACGTGCTATGTATCAATAAGAAGAAAAAGGATCACGTGCTATGTATCAATAAGAAGAAAAAGGACCACATGCTATGTATCAATAAGAAGAAAAAGGATCACGTGCTATATATCAATAAGAAGAAAAAAGGACCACGTGCTATGTATCAATAAGAAGAAAAAAGGACCACATGCTATGTATCAATAAGAAGAAAAAGGACCACATGCTATGTATCAATAAGAAGAAAAAGGACCACATGCTATATATCAATAAGAAGAAAAAAGGACCACATGCTATGTATCAATAAGAAGAAAAAAGGACCACATGCTATGTATCAATAAGAAGAAAAAGGGACCACATGCTATGTATCAATAAGAAGAAAAAAGGGACCACATGCTATGTATCAATAAGAAGAAAAAAGGACCACATGCTATGTATCAATAAGAAGAAAAAAGGACCACATGCTATGTATCAATAAGAAGAAAAAAGGACCACATGCTATGTATCAATAAGAAGAAAAAAGGGACCACATGCTATATATCAATAAGAAGAAAAAAGGACCAGATGCTATATATCAATAAGAAGAAAAAAGGACCACGTGCTATGTATCAATAAGAAGAAAAAAGGACCACATGCTATGTATCAATAAGAAAAAAAAAGGACACATGCTATGTATCAGTGTGAAGGAAAAGTAATAACGTGATGTGTGTTAATGAGAAGATAAACAACTCTAGTTTCATATGGTATGCTTATTTAGTTGCGTGCGGAACAACAGGGGTGATTTATCGGTAAGAGATCAAACAGTACGGGCCAATGACGCGACAGTAGAGGTCAGTGACGAGCGAGTATGTCAGCCGCACTATATGTAGAGTGCAGTCCCTTTGCTGATGAGTGTGTTCGGCAGGCGCAAGTCAAGAGGTTTATTTGATTTACCACACCGGTGTACTGTAAAAAAGTGTGGAAAAGTCTTTATTCAGTTATAAGAACTGACCATGTTTTCTTAAAAAATCACATGAGTGCTTGTACTACGAGAACGCCATTAAAGTTTTGCTTGTTGGTTGTTTTGCTTTCGTTTGTTATTTTTTTCACCTGAAAGTCGATAAGATGGAATGTTTCTTCAGGCTACTTAACACCATAATGGTAATTCCGTAAGTTCGTGCCTAAAACTCCCATAAGACATCCATTTATCCAACCATCCATCATCCATCAATTTGCCAATAAGACTGTTACTAAGGCTAATGAGTAGTGGAGACAGATACATATCAGGACCTATCATCCACCGATCCATCAATCCGCCCATCCATCCTTCCAATGATCGATCCATCCATCCATTCCTCATCCAGCCAGCCAGCCAGTCATCTATCTATCCATCCATTCAATTTTCATCCATACATTCGTCCACACAAGCCTACCGACAAAATCAACCCTTACCAAAGCTCATGACAGACAATGAACACGAATCGCGAGGATGCTGGGCGAGATCTGGAACACTGCTTCCTTGCCATTCTATGGACAATCATTTCCCAGCTCCCTATGTCTCATGGTAGCCATTTCATCAAGCAAAACGAAGTGGGGGGGGGGAGGGTGGATGGGTCTGAATACATGCTCTGTATGACCCATTTCCAACTTTTTTTCTGTCCATAATTGAAAAATGATGCAAATGGGTCATACAGAGCACCCCCCAATTCCAGGTTTATAAGTTTAAATACTGGGAACGGTCATTTCATCAGATGGCAGATGCACATCGGAAATAGCTGGCAGAATCGGCCAAGCCAAAACAGCATTCAAGAGAAAAACAAAGGCGTTCCTACCAACAAATGTCTATCAACTAAATTCAGGAAGAGAGTTCTTGAGTGCTATATAGAACCGATACTGTTGTACGGATGTGAGGCGTGGACAGACAACACGCAAAGTCAGAACAAGATTGAGGCAGCCGAGATGTGGTTTCTAAGAAGAATGTTAGAGTTCCATGGACAGCAAAGAAAACAAACGAGACAGTCTTGATGGAGGCAGACACAAGTAGATCATTCATAAGGAAGATTAGGAAAAGACAGGCAACATTTATAGGCCATTTTATGAGGAAGGGGGATTTGGAGCACCTGATCACAACGAGAAAGCTGGAGGGAAAGAGAGCACCAGGTAGACCCAGGGAGAAAATGCTAGAGGGACTTGCGGAGTGGCTGAAGACGAGGAGGGTGGAGGAGATGCTAGGGGCAACAAGAGATAGAGACAGATGGAAGTCCATGATCGCCAACGCCATGCGGCAGGGCACCTGATGATGACGATGACCAGTCATTAGTTACCTTGTTATAAACCGAATGGACAGGTGGGGAGGGGGGATGACAAATCAAGGGACGTAGCCACACAACAGGCACCAACCAGGTCCAGTCCAGCTACATGCTCATACATACATGCCCACCATCAAATTCCACCCTTTCCAAACCTCACGCACAGCAATACTCCAGCATCATCATCATCATCGTCATCATCATCATCATCATGTGCCCTGTCGCATGGCGTTGGCGATCACGGCCCTCCATACGAATCTATCCCTTGTCACTGCAAGAACATCTCCCACCCTCTTAGTCCTCAGCCACTCTGCAAAAAATCCGTCCAATGTTTTCTCCCTGGGACTACCTGGTGCACTTTTTCCCTCTAGATTTCCTGTTGTCATCAGGTGCTCTAATTTCTCTTGCATCATGAAATATCATATTAATGTTGCTTGTCTTTTCCTAATCTTCTTCATAAAAGTTCTTCTTATGTCTGCCTCCTTCAAGACTGTCTCGTTTGTTTTCTTTGCTGTCCATGGAACTCTCAACATTCTTCTTAGAAACCACATTTCAGTTGCTTCAATCTTGTTCTGACTTTGCGTGTTGTCTGTCCAAGCCTCACATCCGTACAACAGTATTGGTTCTGTATAGCACTCAAGAACTCTCTTCCTGAATTTAGTTGATAGACATTTGTTGGTAGGAACGCTTTTGCTTTTTCTCTTGAATGCTATTTTAGCTTGGCCAATTCTGCTGGCTATTTCTAATGTGCATCGATCTTCTGGTGAGAAGACCGTTCCCAGATATTTAAACGTGTCATACTTGTCATCCTGTCTCAATGTTGTGCCATTTGTGCCGTTCCTTTGCATGAGGGGATTTGTTTGTATTTTTCCTGATCACCATGACCACCAGTCTTCTTGCAGTTTAGCTCCAGCCTTTTATTTTTCCTTTCAGTTTTTATTATATTCACAAGATTTTGTAGGTCCTCTTTTCACTTTCTGCAATTATAATGGTGTCATCAGGATAGTGATAGCTGACAATATCAGGAATCCTGGCGAACCTTTGACTTTTCTTTTTTTGTTGTTGTTGCTAGATCGTCTGTTCAGTTTTCGTAAAGCCCACGTGACCTGCTGTGAATTTGACAGCAGGAAGTTAAAAAAAAAAGGCCAGATAGCTGAGGCGTCCTTAAATTTATTTAAAAGCACTGAGTGTTTTGCTAAACTGGGTCGGACGGAAACGTGATATTAGCATAGTTAGTGGTGGTTAAATGTTACGCCAGTTGCAGCCCTTAGTGTTTTTCTTC
>JAPXFY010000023.1:41364216-41371716 GCA_030674185.1 Monoplex corrugatus | reverse complement strand
CTCGCTCAGTAAAGACCTTATGTCCTCCATCTTCTTCCGACAACTTCTAACCAATCAGCAGTCATAACATACATCAGTGCCGCCATCTATTAAGACAAAGTTAAAACGAAAGCTAAAAGGATTCGAACAGATATTCTCTTTTTCCTTTTCTTCTTCCTCAATTTTGTCCCAATTAAGAAAAAGCATTCCCGAACACAGTGCAGCTAATTTATCTTCCCCAGTCTATAGACATTTGTTTATGTCTAAATCCACTTGCTCTGTAAGGAGTTTATACAGTTTGATCAGTCAGTGTGGGAACGTGCATCAATGCTATAATCTATGGCAACAAGGTCGTTTAAAGTGCAGGGTTTTTAAAATTATTTATCAATCTTCTTTGTTTTTGTTCTTGAGCGTGTTGTTGCTGTTGTTACTGTTGTTGTTGTTGTTGTTGTTGTTGTTTTCTGCTTATTTCTTCTTCGACTACTACTACTGCTGCTGCTGTTACTAGTACTACTACTACTACTGCTTTCTTCTTCTTCTTCTTCTTCTTCTCCTCCTCCTCCTTTTCTTCTTCTTCTTCTTCTTCTTCTTCTTCTTCTTCTTCTTCTTCTTCTTCTTCTTCTTCTTTTCTTCTTCTTCTTCTTCTTCTTTCTTCTCTCGTCTCTTCTTCTTTCTTCTTCTTCTTCTTCTCTTCTTCTTCTTCTTCTTCTTTCTTCTTCTTCTTCTTCTCTTCTTCTTCTTCTTCTTCTTCTTCTTCTTCTTCTTCTCCTCCTCCTCCTCTTCCTCCTCTTCCCCTCCTTCTCCTTCTCCTCCTCCTCATTCTAATCCTACTTTCTTCTTTTTCTCCTCCTCCTTCTTCTCCTCTTCCTCCTCCTTTTTCAATACTTATTTTTCGTTTCTATCTCCCTGAAAGAATACATTAATCTAAAACAGAGTCAAACTACTAAAGATAACCCCCTAAAATTTTCCTACGTTTTGTCTTGATCGTCCATGTCCATCTCCTTTGCTGAACTGAGAGAGTAGAATACTGCAATTTCATCCACGCAGCCTACTGACCAATCAAGGGGTGAAACATACATCAGTGCTTCCATCTATTAATCAAGACAGGAGGTATAACTAAGGATAAAAGGAATGGAAGGATTGCACTCTGGTTCCTCATCCCTTTGTTTTTCGTGTTCTTCTTCGTCTTCGTCTTTCCTTCATTTAGCTTCATCCTAATCATGTACGACATTCCTACAAAAACTAAACTCATCCGGAATCCAATAGAATTGTCCACGTTAAAAACATTCTCCACCTAATAAAGAAAATACACAATTTGTATCTAAAGTGTACAAAAATTGAGCTAAAGAATATGTAACCAAAAAAAAAAAAAAACCCCAAAAAACCAAAACAACAACAACAACAACAA
Organism: Monoplex corrugatus; assembly: GCA_030674185.1. Classification (NCBI taxonomy): domain Eukaryota; kingdom Metazoa; phylum Mollusca; class Gastropoda; order Littorinimorpha; family Ranellidae; genus Monoplex; species Monoplex corrugatus. Next base: position 41,370,329 of record JAPXFY010000023.1, on the reverse strand, counting down.
CAACAACAAAAACCCGCTGCTATCTATTCACACAAAGTATTTTAAAAGACAATAAAATTACCCCATTCTACTTCGTCCTCTTCTTATTCATGGCTCTCTCTGGTTTCGTCCTGATAAACTAAAGTTTCCTTAACCCTTTCACTCCGAACCCTATACACCAACTGCAAAACTTGACCGTTTGATTCCCTCACCCTATCCACCAGCTTCCTGCAGGAAGCTGTTGGATAGGGTGAGGGAATCAAACAGGTAAGTTTTTGCTTTGATAGCATGGTTGTCAATGCAGGATGCTGATGGACGGGGTGCGGGAGTCTAAAGGTTAAACCTGAGTCAAGCTCATAGAGATAATCCCCTTAATCTCCCTCAATACGTGCAAATTGCCTTTGGCCAAATCTCTTCTTTCAGTTCAGAATGAAGATTGCTAGAAGTCCAACAGCGCGGTCTCGGACCAATCAACAGGGGAAGCAAGGAATGGTGCAGCCATGTATTAGGAGAAGGGGAAACCTAAAGAGAAACGGAGGAGAAAGAATGCACTCTTGTTGTTGTTTTCTTCTTCTTCTTTTTTCTCCTTCGCCTCTTCCTCCTTCCTCCTCCTCTCCTTCTTCTTCTTCTTCTTCTGCTGCTGCTGTTTTTTTTTGTTCTTCTTTACTTAATTTCATCCTGAACAAGGAAGGCATTCCCTTAATGAAAGAAGCTAAAAAAAAAGGAACATTCGCTTCAACCCAACTGATGACGATGATGATGATGGTGATGATGATGATGATGAAAATAATGATGATGGTGGTGGTGATGATGATGATGATGAATGATAAATGATGATGATGATGACGAAGAAGAATGATGATGATGAAGAATAATGATGATGAAGAAGAAATGATGATGAAGAAGAATGGTGATGATGATAAAGAATGATGGATAGAATGATGAAGAATGATGATGATGATGATGAAGGTGATAAAAAATGAAGAAATGATGATGATGATGTTGACGACACCGATGATGATGATGATACTTCTCATCGTTATCAGCCTCATTGTTTTCACAAATGACTTGTGTATAATGTTATATTCTCCAAACTCATTTGGATTTATCGCACATAGCACATGATTAAACATTTTCAGTGGAGCAAAAACAATTCAAGCCTTTCAAGCTGGTTGAGCACATTCCATAATTCCATTAAGTATGCATTTTGTTGTTGACACAGTCTGCATCTATGGTTGGCATGCATGCTGAATGTGTTCAAGTTTCCAAAATCTAACCGACTTGATTTAACAGGACCTTAAACACGGATACTTCATATTCTGCATGCTTATAAACACATGAAAGGGAAGGGGGGGGGGGGGCTCACGTACTGTTAAGATATGAAAAGTATTTATTTAAGAAAGAAACAAGCTGAAATATGAGAACACTATGTTTGCAACAGTGTTATAACAGGCCTGGAGAAGATTAACATTTTCTACTAGCCAGCCGGGTGAGTGATTTTAAGATCTACTGCCCGCAGATATTTTCACTAGTCCGACATGTTGCCCCTAAAAACAGTAACATTATTTTACATTAATACTGATGACCAAAGGCATTCAGCAGAATAAGCCATTGTTACAACAAAAGAGGTCAAATTGTCTTCCGGAAGACATTTCATCGGGTGGGGAGGTGAACAGTGGGAGATTTAAATGATATATGTTGTATTATATTCCCTGGTTTCCGTGCTTAATGAAGCTTCTAACCATTTGACCAAAACTGTCACAGATTGGGCAAACGATCGCTGATCGGCAAACATTCGATTGTAAAATATCACAGACTCCCTTCACTGACAGGATTTATGGGAAGCAAGAACTGCCTTTCCCCAAATAGCCTCGTTTTCACGCGAACGTCGGCGAGACTTCGATCATTGCGGACGAAGTCACTCGACAGATCGGAAAGTTTGAAAAACTGAAATAAATTGTCACCACAAGGGGCTGGATTGTCACTCGCCCGACGGACTAGTAGGTTTTGATTTTGACTTGCCCGCCAGATCTTTTATTCGCCTCGGGCGACCAGGCGAGTTGATTTCGCCAGCCCCGATATAAACACAAGCGTTGCCACATATGAAGACAAGGGTATAATAAAGTGTAGACTGACGTAAAAACTGACTTAAAAGAACAACTTCCTCCTCTTCTGGTTGTTCTCTTCTCTGTTCAGGGCCATCGTTTTCTTTTTCTTTTCTTTCTTTTTTTTTCCTTTCTTTCTTTTCATTTTGCTTTTTTTTGGAAGATGGCAGAGCCATGGATTCCAGATCAGATGTCTTGAGTTTAGTCCCAGCCTACAACATGAAATCTGGCTTGCTAGTTGCCTATCTTAAAGCTTCAATCCTTCTAGTGGGTGTCAGCTTGGTTTTCATGGGTCCTATTTTGTGTTCTTCCCTGTTCCTGTTTCAAAACTTTACCAGCGCATAGGGTTCTCCGCGGACTCAAACGAGTTTGCCAGATAATTGGTGGCATATTTGGGTGGAGCACATATGGATTCGTGCCAGTGCGACGAATTCCTCTTGAACTCTACACTACCTTTAAATTTGTCGTAATGAAGTAAAGGTAATGGAAACAAACCTCCTAATCGCTTCAAATCCATGCAGATTGCCCCATGTCCAAATCTCGTTCTGTTGGGCGTGTAGGATGCTGGCATTTTTCCATTACAGTCACCAGCCAAAAAGCGAGCTACGCTTATACTGACAGGTGCTGTAGATCAAGTGGATAGATGTCAGACTTCTAATCCACAAAGTCAAAATGATCGTATGACCATTGCCATGACTCGGCACATCCAAGACGAAGAGTAGCACTTAAGTCGTCATCGTCATCGTCATCGTCATCGTCATCGTCATCATCGTCGTCATGAACATGAATTTCAATGCCCTCTGTCTCCTAAAGTAATGTTGGATTCACTGCTGTCAGTGTAAGAATACTTTATCACTGTCTGGATCAAGCACACTACCGTCTGCTTCGTCGTGAATTTCTCCAATTCTGTTCAGTTCTATCCTTGAATCATGCACAGTCAAGCAAATGTCACTATCACTGGCAGAGAGTGCCGTAACGTTTGTCAATCACACATTAGACAACGGAAAGAAATATCGATAAACATTCACCAAGATTTCGTCTTGTTTGGAAATAATGGCAGTCTCAGAAGGGAAATATACCCGGATGGACGCGGAAAAAAAACTTTGGGTTAATTGTATGCTTATGACCTATGACACCATTTACTGTGGGGTACATACAAATAAGAGGCACCTACACGAAACTCTTAGGATCTTCTCTCTCTCCACACACACACACACACACACACATACACACACACACACACACACACACACACACGCACGCGCTCACACACACACACACACACACACACACACACACACACATAGAGGATAGGAACAGAGACAACATTAGCAAAGAGACGGGAAAATCTGCGTAACAGCAGACATAATGATACTGTGTCACAAACCTAATTTTCTTCGCTCCAGGAGGGATCATAAAGCGTCCACCGATCTTCATAAGTAATAACAGTCTTAACTCTTTGACTCCTGCACTCTATCAATCAACTGCCAAAACTTAACCCTTTGACTCCCTTAATCTACTCACCAGCTTTCTGCAGGAAGGTGGTGGATAGGTTGAGGGACTCAAAGGGTTAAGTTTTTGCTTTGCTATTATGGTTGGCAATGCAGGATGCTGACGGACAGAGTGCAGGAGTCAGAGGGTTAAATTAAACATGCCAGAAGAGCCGAAGCCATGCCCTCCAGGATGATTTCATCCCATGCTCTATTGTATGTCGTCTGATGCCTGTTGATCTGCACTCGTATCTTTCTCCAGATGGTGTGGAATAAGGATTGCTAACTAGAAGAATGTTGAGAGTTTTATGGACAGCAAAGAAAACAATCGAGACAGTCTGGATGGAGGCAGACACAAGTAGATCATTCATAAGGAAGATAAGGAAAAGACAGGCAACATTTATAGGCCATTTTATGAGGAAAGGGGAATTGGAGCACCTGGTCACAACGGGAAAGCTGGAGAGAAAGAGAGCACCAAGTACAACCAGGGAGAAGATACTAGACGGACTTGCAGAGTGGCTGGGGACAAGGAGGGTGGAAGAGATGCGTGAGGCAACAAGAGATAGAGACAGATGGAAGTCCATAATCTCCAACACCATGCGGCAAGGCACCTGATGATGATGATGAACTGAACACCTCCTACGTCATCAACATCGCTGTCTGTGGTCTGGGGATCCAGGAAGTCGCCCACAAATGTATCTCTCAATCGTGTGACCTGGAGAAGGCTCGTGACGCCGAGCACGGGCTTCTACCGCCGATCCCAGCGAGGGAGAAAGGTGAAAGGTGAACTCTGAGGTTGACATTTTATTTTTCCTGACACTACAGTGTGAAACAAATCAATTGCTGCATAACCCTTGCCAAAACCCAAGATGTAAACATACCAAAATCATAACTACCAAAAAAGACCAAGCATAAACATATAGGTATCATTCAGCACAGCAAGTCATAAGATGCAACAAAAGAGCCAAAAGATAGTATACCCCTTTTCCTTTCTTCTTCATTCCTGGTTTCACCGGTAATTCTTTTCCTTGCAAACTAAATCGCATGTAAAGAGGGCGAAGTTAATATGCACAAACAAACAAACAAACAAACAAACAAACAAACAAACAAACAAACAAACAAACAAACAAATAAACAAACAAACAAACAAACAGACAGACAAAAATTCAAACAAACAGACAAACAAATAAACAAACAGACAAACAAACAGACAAACAGACAAAATACCAAACAAACAAACAAAAGTTATACAAACAAACAGACAGACAGCCAAAAAGGCAAACATACGAACAAACAAACACACACACAAACAAAACAACAACAAAACATCACTAATCTTCCCAAATTCATGCAAATCGTCCAAAACCAGATTACCTCTTCGATCAACTGGAAGCGTAAATTCCAGGAATGCTAAAAATGGCTGGCGAGATCGTTTCACACAGGCACCAGCTCAAGATGTGATAGTCTGAGTTCAGTCCCAGCCCAAAACACACACAAAAAATTGTCTGTTTCAGTACTCCATTTTGATACTCAAACAGTCACGGAGCTGTCAATGTATCCTAGTTTTCGTTTCCCCACGTCCAGTGTCAACACTTTGCCAGTGCATATGGATTTGCGCGGGCTCAAAGAGTCTGTCCGATATCTGCCGATAAGGAAAAGGGTAAAGCGCATATGAAATTGTCCGAGTGTGATATCATCATCATCATCATCATCGTGTGCCCTGCCGCATGGCGTTGGCGATCATGGTCCTCCATATGCACCTATTCCTTGTCACCACAAGCACAACACCCATCCTCTCTGTCCTCAGTCACCCTGCAAGTGTTTCCAATCTTTTATCCCAGGGTCTACCTGGTGTTCTCTTTCCCTCCAGCTTTCTTGTTGTGACCAGGTACTCTAATGAACGTGATGTACAAACCCCAAACTCCAAAGTCTAAACCCCAGACCTCTGCCAAATCACTGAGCAAAACAGACACCATAGCTCCCATCAAATATTGCAAGGACAAAATGAAAACTAAAGGTTAAGTTAAGAAGTTGTGATCCAGTCAACTAGTAGTGTACCACGCTGAAGGTTTAACACACAAGACAAAGAGGAAAAACGTAATTACAATGTTTTGGGAAATAAAGACACGATGAACTATTAAAAAAAAAGAACCTATTTTAAGCAGAAAGGCTAAGTGATAGACAAAGGGATAATGAAAGTTTATCCCAGGCACTTAGTCCCGAAACAGCAGAAGAACGCTGGCCGACAGTTGATAGTTTAACTCTACGAACCTGAAGGGAAAGAGTATCTGAAGCTGAGCGCAAGGTGCGAGTTTGTGCATAAATATTGATGTTGCCACAAAAATCATTTCATGCCATTCTAGAAGGACTAATCTTGCAGACTGGGTGGTAAAAACGAATGGTAGAAGTCACTGGTTAAAAGCCTTTTTACATTCTTGGTGCTAATCTATACGTTTGCTTTCAGATGAGCATGAAAAAAAGAAATGTATTGATAAATCAACAATATAAGACATGACACACGTACAGATTGAACCAAAAC
>JAPXFY010000023.1:41346716-41361716 GCA_030674185.1 Monoplex corrugatus | reverse complement strand
AACAGAAATTTTTCTAACGATTCACCATCACCACCCCGTCCCGTATCTCCTCCCTCCACAGTTCTCCACCTCCACTTAATATTGATTTATAGGACATTATATCAGGCAAGAGAATTTAGAGCACCTGGTCACAACAGACAGCTGGAGGGAAAAGAGAATAGCAGGTAAACCCAGGGAAAAAAATACTGGACGGACTTGCAGGTGGCTAAGGACAGAGAGTGTCGGAGATGTACTTGCAGCGACAAGGGATAGATTCGCATGGAGGGCCATGATCGCCAACAGCCATAGTAGGTGCGCATGCTGGGTATTTTTTGAAAGTATGAGCCAGCCATGGACATGACTTTTAGGATTTTTATGAATATCTGATCCATACTAAAAAACAAAAATATTAGAATGTGTGTTTCATCCAGTAAGACAACAAGACAAGCACAAATGTTCGGCCTACTAGCTTTTGCAAAACGTATAGAAAAGACATCAAAGACTAAATACACAAAAAGTAATGGAAAAAATATCTCATGAATAAGCATCATTCTGCACATTTTCGAAGAGGGTTAAGTCATTGACGGATCAGCACATATTGTGTGCTTAGGTATACTTAACTATGTATTCAGTTAGGTATACTTAACTATGTATTCAGTTAGGTTACTTATACTTAACTATAGTATTCAGTTAGGTATACTTAACTATGTATTCAGTTAGGTATACTTAACTATGTATTCAGGTGTGTCTTTTAAATTCCCTGTGCGATAAATTGGAGTGGTCAACGCCGGGTGGCAAGTCCTAAGATAAAATGCGCGAATGCATTGATACATGTACTAATTTTTTTCTATTTTTTTTTTCCTGTTGAAGTTTTGTATCCTTTGAAGCGGTTGTAGCCCTGATATGGTGTACGCAGTCGGCTGGGCTTTACACAACAATAACAACAAAACATACATTGACATGGGGGACCAGAACAGTCTCCAGCCATAACTCACAGGTCGGATGTGTCTGGGCGAAACAAACCCAGGACTTTTATACTGGATGTCTGACGTTTACTCACTTACCTCCCTTTCAATCAACCACACACACCACCACCACCACCACCACCACACACCACCCCCACCACCATCTGATGTATCCAGTTCAACCAATTTCTCCCTTCTTTACGTTAATTTCGCCTCTCCACTAATCCCCATTCTGCTTCTCCCTGTTCCGTTCTCTCTCGTTAATTCTCAATCCCTTCCGCTGGTATCACATTTCGGCTTCTTTTACCGCCAAGTCAACAGGATTAGTCTTTCGGGAATTGCAGGAAATCTTCCTTGGACTTGAGGCTCTAGTTGATTGCCTGCAATAGTACTGTCTGCTTGGGAAGCAGGATGAAGCAGTCGGAGTAATACGCTATTAGGGGGTCTAGGTTCCCAATCGAGCTTTCTTAATTTGCCCTCTGCCCTTAAATAATTGATGAGCTACAGTGATATATGCTTTCCTCAGTGATTAGTCCGGTATATTTCTGTGAGAGGAGATTCCCCATGGGCAGTTTGCACACCTTTTGGGAGATTAAGGTCTCTATTAGTTTGGTGTAAAGAACCGTTTACTAGGACATTTTGCTTCACGTGATCTAACGTTCTCATCATCATCATCATCATCATCATATCATAGTATCCACTACATATGCTCGCTTGGCGTTGACGATTATACTCCACCATAAGAATCTATCTTTCGTTGCTGCAAGTGTATCTTCTATCCCTATCCACTCTGCCAGACTGTCTAATATTTTCTCCCTGAGTTCACCTGGTGCTCTTTTCCCCCTCTGGATTTACTGTTGTGACTTCAGGCTGAAATTTGCCTTGCTTCATAAATCTTTTATAAATATTGCTTGCGTTTTCCTAATCTTCATTAATGTTCTTTTCGTGTTTGCTTTTGTCAAGACTATTTTTTTTATTACTTTAGTGTCTATAGAACTCTAAACATTTTTCTTGGAAATCATAATTTCAGCTGCCTGAATCTTTTTTTTTTCTGACTTTGATTGTTGATTGTCTAGGCTTTGCATCCGTACACAGTAGCACTGGTTCTACATAACATTCAAGAAATCTCTTCCTGATGTTAATGTATAGACATTTGTTGGTAATAACGCTTTTCATTATATCATGACACCGGATATGCAGGATCAGCGAGATAGGCGTTTAAATCCCGGATTAGTGTGAGGCTTAGGAGTTGTAGTTCCAGTCTGTCTACATAGTTAAATTGACAGGAGAGATTCGGACACTGTTTGCAGGAGCTGGAGAGGTGAAAGATGTTATCTGCACTGGCTTCACTTTCTTTAAGCACGCTTACTTTCGTCAGGTTGAATTTGTGGAAGACAAGAAAAAGAAGACAAAGTATGTATTCCTTCCAGCCCACTTTCTCAACTTTGTGTTTTGCTTTTTTTTTTTGTTTGTTTTTAAGTTTTTTTGTTTTTTTTTCATAACGTATATTCTGATATTGAGTTTTCCCATTACACATGACACTTGTTTTGAAATAAATTAAAGCGGAATTAACCCAATTCCGTAACACCCAAGATTATTCCCCTTGGCAACTGCCTGGTATTTGTAGACTGGGTCACTGTTTCAAATAATTCGTGCAGAAATTTGCCGTCATGACTCCCGCAAAAACAACAAACAACAAAAATCTAAACAAACAAAAAAAAAACAACAAAAAAAACAAAAAGAAGGGGAAAAAAGAAAATAAGGAGAGAAATCGAATCTAGTTCCATACAATGTCATTCTTTAGTGTATCATATTAACATTGAAGAGGACAAAAGAGAAGATGAAGTGTTGGATGCAGACGAAGAATAAAGAGAAGAAGTAAAGGACTGTCTTTTTATTTTTCTCTTCCTCTGTACATGGAAGCACTGATGCAAGTTCCCACTGCCGATCAGTTGTCTGTTGCAGTGTAAGCTGTTTACGCTGTTAACTGTTAATTTAGCGAGACGTTTCGGACTCCGACAAACTGTGAGGATTTGGACAGATTACATGCAGTTAGAGTACCAGTTTCACCCTCTTTTAAATTGTTTTAAACAGTGCATTTGTCCATTGCAAACAGTCCACACTTAAGTATGTTCGTCGCACTTTGAATATCAACAACAATATTGGGGGGAGGGGGGCATACCATAATAGTATAATGTATAATAACACACACACACACACACACACATAGAGACATACACACACACAAACACACGCACGCACGCACAGACACACACACAATTCAACAAAGTAATAATTCATACTTTACAAAAAAAACTTAAAAGATAAAATTAAGGCAAGTAGAAAGAAGAAAAAGAAAAAGAAAGAAGATGAGAATAACTTTACATGTGATGATCATACTGATCCTGAAGAAGAAGAAGAGAAGAAGAAGAAGAAGAAGAAGAAGAAGAAGAAAGAAGAAGAAGAAGAAGAAGAAGAAGAAGAAGAAGAAGAAGAAGAAGAAGAAGAAGAAGAAGAAGAAGAAGAAGAAGAAGAAGAAGAAGAAGAAGATGCGAAGAAGAAGAAGAAGAAGAAGAAGAAGAAGAAGAAGAAGAAGAAGAAGAAGAAAGAAGAAGAAGAAGAAGAAGAAGAAGAAGAAGAAGAGAAGAAGAAGAAGAAGAAGAAGAAGAAGAAGAAGAAGAAGAAGAAGAAGAAAAGAAGAAGAAGGAGACGATGATGATGATGATGATGATGATGTGATGATGATGATGATGGTGAAGAAGAAGAAGAAGAAGAAGAAGAAGAAGAAGAAGAAGAAGAACAAGAATAAAAGAACAAGAACAAGAAGAGGAAGAAGAAGAAGAACAAGAAAAAGAACAAGAACAAGAACAAGAACAAGAAGACCAAGAACAAGAACAAGAAGGAGAAGGAGAAGAAGAAGAAGAAGGAGGAGGAGGGGGGAGGAAGAGGAGGAGGAGGGAGGAGGAGGAGAGAAGAACAGACAAAAAGAGAGAAGAACAACAAGAAACGAGAAGAAGAGAAGAAGAAGAAGAAGAACAGTTTGCGGATTTAAGAAAAGTTTATGGAGTTATCTTATCAATTGTGTGGCCCTTGTTTTAAGAGATGTCAGCGCTGAAATACACGTGGTAAGCTCATTAGTAACAGATTGCCAGTATCCTGTTTACCTTCTGAAATCAGCGACGTGTTCTAAACACGGACAATTTGCTCAGATTAGACAAGATTATGGGAATGAGGACTATTAGCTTCAATATTTTTTTAGGAATAATTTGGTTACGTTAAGATGAAACTGAAAGACGAAAAACAAGTTTTGTTTGTTTGTTTGTTTGTTTTTTTGATTATTATCCTTTTACCCTTGTCTTAACAAACGACAGCACTGTTATCTGTGTGAGTCCACGATAAAGAGAGAGAGAGAGAGAAGAGAGGGAGAGAGAGAGAGAGAGAGAGAGGAGAGAGAGAGAGAGAAGAGAGAGAGAGAGAGAGAGAGAGAGAGAGAGAGAGAGAGAGAAGAGAGAGAGAGAGAGAGAGAGAGAGAGAGAAGAGAGACAGAGAGAGAGAGACAGAGAGAGAAAGAGAGAGAAAGTGAGTGTGTATGCTTGTTTGTGTGTTTATGTGTACGTGTGTTTGTATGGCCGCGCGGGTGTGTGTCTGGGTGTGTGCGTGTGTGTGTGTGTGTGTGTATATATGTACGTGTGACTGTATTTGTGCGAGTGTGTTTGGATGTCTGTGATTGTGTATGCGTATGTGAGTGTTTGTTCGTTTGTTTGTTTGTTTGTTTGTTTGTTCGTTTGAGTGTGTGTGTGTGTGTGTGTGTGTGTGTGTGTGTGTGTGTGTGTGTGTGTGTGTGTGTGTGTGTGTGTGTGTGTGTGTGTGCACTTTATGTTTTACTTGATGGTGGTTTTTTGTTGTTGTTTGTTTGTTTGTTTGTCTGTTTGCTTTTTTTGTCCTTATGTGATTTCCTGGCTCTCTGCTATACATATTGATTGAATGAGACTGGTATTCGGATAATCTGAGATTTTTTATGAGTAAAATCTTTATAATATTTTTAGACTGTAGCTTAATTTATCTGGAGATCCTTCAGCTTATCTGGATGAAACTGACAACAGAAAGCATAAAGAAGATAAAAACAAAAAAGAGAAAGAAAGAAAGAAAGGAAAAGAAAGAAAGAAAGAACTAACGAACGAAAGAAAGAAAGAGGGACAGAAAGAAAGAAAGAAAGGAAAGAAAAAAGAAAGAAACAAAAGAAAATTAAAGAATGAAAAATGAACGAACAAACGAACGAACAAACGTACGAACGAAAGAAAGAAAGAATGAAAGAAAGAAAGAAAAAGAAAGTAAAAAGAAAGAAAGAACGAAAGAAAGACTGAAAAAAAGAAAGAGGAGCAGAAAGAAATAAAGACGAACAGAAAGAAAGAAAGAAAGAAAGAAAGAAAGAAAGAAAGAAAAAGAAAGAAAAAAACTTTTTAGGAAATAAATAAATAAAGAAAGAAAGAACGAACGATTCTACAAACGAAAGAAAGAAAGACAGACAGAAGGAACAAACGAATGAACGAACGAACCAACGAACGGACGAACGAACGAACGGACGAACGAACTAACGAAAAAAGAAAGGAAAGAAAGAAAGAAAGAAAGAAAGAGAAAGAAAGAAAGAAAGAAAGAAAGAAAGAAAGAAAGAAAAAGGAACAGTCTACCGATTTATTTGAGAGGAAGAGTCTACCGAATTATTTCAACCGTCGTCTTTATAGATGCAATAGATGCCAACAGTGCTTAAGTTTTAGCCCGTTGATTGTGGAAGGGCTGTCTGCTGCCATCTGAGTTGTTTACTCTCTTAATTAATTGAGCGAGGAGTTTCAGACATGGACAATTTGTGCGAATAGGGTTTGGGGTTAAAACGTTTTGTCTTCATAGACATTTCAGTCTCCTTTGGATGTTTTAATCTATCAGAAAGAAAATAAAAAAGAAGAAAAGGAAAAGAAGAAGAAGAAAAGAAAGAAAGAAAAAAGAAAGAAAAAGACGAAGAAGTTAAAGAAGATGAGAAGGAGAAGAAGAGGATGATGAAGATGACGATGATGATGATCGTGATGATGATCGTGATGATGATCATGATGAGAAAGAAGAAAGAGGAGGAGGAGAAGGAGGAGGAGGAGTGAAAGAAGAAGAAAAAGAAGAAGAAGAAGAAGGAGAAGAAGAAGAAGAAGAAGAAGAAGAAGAAGAAGAAGAAGAAGAAGAAGGAAGAAGAAGAAGAAGAAGAAGAAGAAAGAAGAAGAAGAGAAGAAAAAGAAGAAGAAAGAAGAAGAAGAAAGAAGAAGAAGAAGAAGAAGAAAGAAGAAGAAGAAGAAGAAGAAGAAGAAGAAGAAGAAGAAGAAGAAAAAGAAGAAGAAGAAGAAGAAGAAGAAGAAGAAGAAGAAGAAGAAGAAGAAGAAGAAGAAGAAGAAGAAGAAGAGAAGAAAAGAAGAAGAAGAAGAAGAACAACAACAACAACAAGAACAAAAAGAAGAAGAAGAAGAACAACAACAAACAAGAACAAAAAGAAGAAGAAGAAAGAAGAACAACAAGAACAAGAACAAGAACAAGAACGAAGAACAAGAACAAGAACAAGAACGAGAACAAGAACAAAAAGAAGAAAGCGTTGCAAACATTCTCTAGTCTTCCTTTCGCCTGTGCCTTAATGGATGGCACAACTGTTGTCTGTGTCGCCCTCTTGTTGATCAGCGCGTGCGCGTGCGCTTGTTTGTTTGTTTGTGTGTGTGTGTGTGTGTGTGGTGTGTGTGTGTGCGTGCGTGTGTGTGTGCGTGGTGCGTGCGTGCGTGTGTGTGTGTGTGTGTGTGTGTGCGTACGTGCGTGCGTGCGAGCATGTATATGTGCATGTGTGCGTGCGTCGTGTGTGTGTGTGTGTGTTCTGTGTGCTTGAAAAAGAGACAGAGACAGTGACAGACACACAGCGAAAGAGCCAGAGACACAGAGACAAGGACAGACACAGAGATAGAGAAGAGAGAGTGTGTGTCATGTGTGTGTTTTTGTGTGTGTGTGTGTGTGTTGTTGTGTGTTGTGTTGTTTGTTTGTTTGTGTGTCTGTGTTTCTATGTGTTTGTGCGTGCGTCCGTGTGTGTTATGTGTGTGTGTGCGTGCGTGTGTGTTGTGTGTGTGTGCGTGCGTGTGTGTGTGTGTGTGTGTGTGTGTGTGTGTGTGTGTGTGTGTGTTTCTGGTTATCTACTTTCTTAGCTGAGCGAGAAGATCGCGAAATGGATAATTTGAGCCAGTTTAGGGGGAATAAGAACTTTACTTTTTTATCTCATCACCTTCACCTTCATTGGGGGTCCTTTGGTATATCAGAATCAAATTAAAAAAGAGAAAGAGAGAAGAAGAAGAAGAAGAAGAAGAAGAAGAAAGAAGAAGAAGAAGAGAAAGAAGAAGAAGAAGAAAGAAAGAAGAAAGAGAAGAGAAGAAGAAGAAGAAGAAGAAGAAGAAGAAGAAGAAGAAGAAGAAGAAGAAGAGAAGAAGAAAAATGGAGAAGAAGCAAGAAGAAGAAGAAGAAGAAGAGAAGAAGAAGAAGAAGAAGAAGAAGAAAGCGAAAGAAGCGAAGAAGAATGCGAAGAAGAAGAATGAAGGAAGAAGCAGAAGAAGAAGAATCGAAGAAGAAGGAAGAGAATGCGAGAAGAAGAAGAAGAAGAAGAGAAGAAGAAGAAGAATGCGAAGAAGAAGAAGAATGCGAAAAGAAGAATGCGAAGAAGAAGAAGAAGAAGAAGAAGAAATGAAGAAGAAGAAGAGAAGAAGAAGAAGAAGAAGAGAAGAAGAAGAAGAAGAAGAAGAATGCAAAGAAGAAGAAGAAGAAGAAGAAGAAGAAGAAGAAGAAGAAGAAGAAGAAGAAGAAGAAGAAGAAGAAGAAGAAGAAGAAGAAGAAGAGAAGAAGAAAGAAGAAGAAAACAACAACAACAACAACAACAACAACAACAACAACAGTTAACGACAACCAGAACAAGAAAAATACAAGATAAAAAGGAAAAAAGAAAGACGATGACGAAGAAGAAAAGTAGAAAGAAAGAAAGAAAGAAAGAAAGAAACAAACAAAAAATAATATAATCAAAGGACATAACTCTGAAATTACCAAGAGTTATGTCTTGATTATATTTATATAATCAAAGGACATAACTCTTGATAATTACCAAGAGTTATGTCCTTTGATTATATTTATATAATCAAAGGACATAACTCTTGATAATTACCAAGAGTTATGTCCTTTGATTATATTATAAAATTCTCCTGCTTCCCTTATTTCTTAGGTATAAACAAAAAATAAATGAAAGAGTGCAATGATTCATTTTAGCCTTTTTTCAGCCCTTGTCTTAACAGATGAAAATACTGAAGAAAGTTTCGACCATGGTGATTGTGATCTTCTTAGTATGGTATCTCTCACTCTATTTGCCTCCAAGACTAAGAGATTCTTGTCATTAGTGGCAGGCTCAAGCAGGCATGTCCTTTGTCAGTTCGATCAGAACAGGCACTATTGAACGCCACCCAACTGATCCAACAGCAATGCAGAATCTCCTCTAGCGGGTGATCCGACAGCGATTTGACATTGCGGGCTGTCATGAGCTTCCTGACACTGTGATGCAGAATCTCCTCTAGTGGGTGATCCTACAGCAATTTGACATTGCGGGCTGTCATAAGCTTCCTGGGTCTGGGATTTGGACCGAATGAACTTGGGGTTAGTTTGTTTTAAACGAGGCGGCGTGGAACCAACGAAAAAACAAAAAACAAACAAACAAAAATGAAAAACTTTGAAAAGATTAGGAGAGTGAATAACAAGAAATAGTAAACAAGCAAACAAACAACCAAAAAACAAACAAACAAACAAACAAACAAACAAACAAACAAGCGAACAAACAAGGCGACAACAACACGAAAAGTAAAACAAACAAACAAAGAACAACAAACAGCAAACACAAACAAGCAAACAAACAAACAAACAACAAAAAACAAACAAACAACAAACAAACAAACAAACAAACAAGCGAACAAACAAGGCGACAACAACAAGAAAAGTAAAACAAACAAACAAAAAACAAACAAACAAGCAAACAACAAACAAGCAAACAAACAAACAAACAAACAAACAAACAAACAAAAAACCACCCCAAATTTCTAGCCTTGAATCGTCAAAGGCAGTTTGTTGACGTCTGAGTTATCTACACTCTGAATTCGAGCGAGTAGGTTTAAAGGATAGCCAATTGCCTGGAATTTGGGAAGGGAATAAGAATCCTGTTTTTCTTGGGTTCGGCTTCATTAGGAGTGTAGCAAATTATGTAGAACAAATAGGATATACGAAAGGGGATAAAGAGGATCTTGAGTTTAGTTAATGAACCATTCTATGTGGTGTACTCCATCCCCCCCCCCCCCCTAGTCTTGATAGAGTTCCTTTTACGTTTCATTTGCTGGAGTTCTCTGGCACCTTGTTTTCCCCCTTGCCATCAAGTGGGGAACATTCTGATTTAAGTGGAGTTTGTAACGTGATCAAGTTAGGGTGTCGGTTGATAGCTGTTTTTGTTTTGTTTTGTTTTTTGTGAATGCTTCTGTGTGTGTGTGTGTGTGTGTGTGTTGTGTGTGTGTGTGTGTGTGTGTGTTGTGTGTGTGTGTGTGTGAGAGAGAGAGAGAGAGAGAGAGAGTGTGTGTGTTGTGGTGTGTGTGTTTGTTTGTTGTTTGTTGTTGTTTTTTAATGTGTTGTGTGTTGTTTGTAGTGTGTGTGTGTGTGTGTGTGTGTTGTTTGTTTGTGTGTGTGTGTGTGTTGTGTGTGTGTGTGTGTGTTTGTGTGTGTGGTGGTGTGTGGTTGATGTGGTGTGTATTTGTGTGTGTGCGCGCGCGTGTGAGTGGTGTGTGTTGTTGTGTGTGTGGGTGTGTGTGTGTGTGTGGTGTGGGGTGTGTGTGGGGGTTGTTGTTGTGTGTGGTGTGTTGTGTGTGTTGTGTGATGGGTTTTGGTTGTTGTTGGTTGTTGTACAAAAGCGACAAGGTACGGTTCGATCTGATGATGATTATACTCAACACAATCGTGCGCGCGAGCACGCGCTCACACACACACACACACGCACACACACACCACACACACACACACACACACACGCACACACAAACGCATGTACGTCCCCTTAACTAAACAACAGAAGCAGCAACAACAACAACAACAATAGCACACACACACACACAAACACAACAAACACACAAACAACACACAACAATACACAAACAACACACAACAAACCCAAACAACACAAACAAGCACAAGTACACAAGACACACACACACACACAGATAATCACACACACACACAAACAAACAACACCACACACAACTTACAAACAACACACACACACACACACACATACATCACAAAACACAGACACAACCAAACAAACACACACCACATACAACAACACAACACACACACACACAACACAACAACACCAAACGACACAACACACCAAACAACACAACAACACACACACACACACACACACACCAACAACACACACACACGCAAAACACACACAACACACACACACATCACACACACACACACACACACACACACACACAACACACACACACAACACACACCACAACACACACACACACTACACACACACACACACACACACACACACACACACCACACACACACACACACACACACACAACACACACACCACACACCACACACACACACACACACACACACACACACACACACACACACACACACACACACACACAAAACACGTTGTTTCTCATTTCAGTACAACCCTAACCCCGTGAAAAGAAAGTGAATGAGGGTTGTCAGTGCTAACGTTACAGTGACAGTTACCGAACATCTTTCATCAAGAAGAGTGCTTCTTCTTTCTTCACACTGGCGGGTAGGTTGTTCTTTTTGACAGAACTGTCGAGTAACAGATCTGACATCTTGAGTTCAATCCCAGTTCTAAACATACAAGAAACAAAGAAAAAAGAAAGAAAGAAAGAAAGAAACAAACAAACAAAACAAACAAAACAAAACACACATAAACACACAAAACGAAACAAACAAAACAAACACACCTAAGCACACATAAACAAACATAAACAAACTATCAAACAAAAACAAAACAAACGAACAAACAAAAAGAAACAAAAACAACCAACCAAGCAAAAAAAGAAATAAGAAATAAAGAAAGAAAGAAGCAAACAAACGCATATAGACACACAAAACAAACTAACAAACGAACGAACAAACAAATAAACAAACAAACAACAACAAACAAACAATCAATAAAAAGAAAAAAAGAAAGAAATAAAGAAAAAGAAAGAAAGAAAGAAAAGAAAGAAAAAAAAAAAAAACTATAATTATAAACAAACAAAGAAACAAACAAACACATAAAAACCAGTCTCATTATTCCACACATGTTCTGATGTCAGCTCAGTGTTTCACAAGCTTTCACCTTCCAACCCCTCTTCGTGCCATGGCCTTATGAAACAGCTGGAGCACCACAAATCTTTGTCGAGGACACTCCATACCCATACACAGAGTCACAGTACAGTACAACACAGGCTTAAGAATGTATCATACTTCATAGCAGGTGAAAGGTTCCAGTCTGGATATTTATGCTGATGTATACAACATTTAGAACCCAACAGACAGGAATATAATAGAAAAAAAATTTATTGATTGAACAACTTGAACAGGAGTAAATGCATAGCCAAGTGGTTGTTGTCGAGTAGCAGAAACAACAACAATAAAACAACAACAACAACAACAACAACAAACAACAACAACAACAGCAGCAGCAGCACATTACACACATACAATAAAAACAAACAAAATGACTACAAAAACAATAACGACACACATAATCTAAACAAGTAAACACACACACAGATACACAAATATACACGCATGCACAAACACACAAAATCGCACGCGTCCACACACACACACAACACACATACACCCCCCACACACACACACACACAAGCATACACACATTCACACTAACACCAACAAATACACACACGTACATATACAGACACACTAACACACACAGAGTAACACACATGTACATACACGCATATATACACAAACACACAAACATAACTACACATACATACACACAATACACATAAACACACACACACACACACACACACACACACACACACACACACACACACACACACACACACACACACACACACACTCATCATTCACTCACATACACGTGCACACCCCCAAAAAAACAACAACAACAAAAAACAAAAAAACCCACATGTTTTTGAAGGGAGTAATAGTGATTCGAACCCACAACCTTCCAATCATCAACTCCTCACCCTAACTACCACACCAAACCAATAAGTAGCACTGCAAATTCTCGCACCGTATCGGCACCATCAACAGATTGTCTGACCGACAGTGAGAGAGAGAGTGAGTAGTGTCCATCTCGGACACTCAACACAGCCCACAGGACAGGGTGAGGTCCATCTGCTGATTGCCTACACTAGGACCCAAACATCTCTGACAGTTCCTATTCCCCCACACACACCACTCTCGCCTTGATTGCTGTCTGTTTCTATGTGCCCAAAATCACGACTCGTGGCACGTTCTAACAGAGTCCAGAGTGTTGTCATTGTTTCTTTTTTTCTTTCTTTTTTTTTTTTTTTTTTTTTTAGTTTTTCCTTTTTTTCTCTTAGCGTTTTCTCCTGTAGTGACAAAAGATTCTATTTTTACTGTCAGACGTTTTTCTGGAATGTTTATAATCATAATATGATTTTAACATTTTCACTGGAAGATTGATTAGAAACTGTATATTAATTAACTAAAGCATCAAAACCTTGCCAGCACTTATGGATACTATTTCTATTATCATCATCATCACCATTCTCCTCCTCTTCCTCCTCATCATCGTCGTCGTCGTCGTTGTCGTCATCATCATCATCATCAATCGTAAGCATCATCAACTATTATCATTATTATCATTATTATCATCATTATCATCATAATAATAATTATAATTATTATCATTATTATATTGTGATCATTATTATTATTATTATCATTACTATTATCATTGTTATCAAATCCAAACAAGTGCGACCGCCTGCGTTCAAGCAAACACACACACACACACACACACACACACACACACACACACACACACACACACACAACACACACACACACGCACGCGTACGCACGCACACACACACATGTCCCACACACACACACACACACACACACACACACACCACGCAAGTCCACACACACACACACACACACACACACACACAACACACAACACACAACACACCACACACACACACACACACACACACACACACACACACACACACACACACAACACACATTTACAACCAGGTACATATTACGCACAAACCACAGACCAACCCAACAGGAAAAACAATGACAGACAAGTAGACACTAAATCGGCAATAAACAAGCATTGAAACAAACATCTCAATTCAGATTATCAAGGCAGCGTTGTCCACGCTCAGAAGAAATCCCATATGCGCTGACGACACTGATACCATGTGATGGAGGAGATCCAAAATGATCATGGCATGAGCCATTAGCCTGCACATAAGGCCTTCGCGCTGGCATAGCAGTAATCCCAAACACGGACGAACATAATGCCACAAAATGCAATATACAAAAATAAATGAATAAACTAAACTGAAGAAAAAGAAGATGATGGTGATAAAGAAGGAGAAGAACAGGAAGAAGAAAGAAAAGAAATGAAGAAGAAAGAAGAAGAATTTGAAGAAGCAGAAACGAAAGAAAGAAAGAAAGAAAGAAAGAAGAATAAGAAACAGAAGAAGATGGAGGAAAAGGGTAAAAAGAAGAAGAAGGCAGAGGAGGAGGAGGAGAAGAAGAGGAAGAAAATGGAAACGAAGGAGGAGGAGGAGGAGGAGGAGAAGAAGAAGAAGAAGAAGAAGAAAGAAGAAGAAGAAGAAGGAAGAAGAAGAAGAAGAAGAAGAAGAAGAAGAAGAAGAAAAGAAGAAGAAGAAGAAGAAGAAGAAGAAGAAGAAGAAGAAGAAGAAGAAGAAGAAGAAGAAAGAAGAAGAAGAAGAAAAGAAGAAGAAGAAAGAAAGAAGAAGAAGAAGAAGAAGAAGAAGAAGAGAAGAAGAAGAAGAAGAAGAAGAAGAAGAAGAAAGAAGAAGAAGAAGAAGAAGAAGAAGAAGAAGAAGAAGAAGAAGAAGAAGAAGAAGAAAGAGAAGAAGAAGAAGAAGAAGAAGAAGAAAAGAAGAAGAAAGAGAAGAAAAGAAGAAGAAGAAGAAGAAGAGAGAAGAAGAAAGAAGAAGAAGAAGAAGAAGAAGAAGAAGAAGAAGAAGAAGAAGAAGAAGAGAAGAAGAAGAAGAAGAAAGAAGAAGAGAAGAAGAAGAAGAAGAAGAAGAAGAAGAAGAAAAGAAGAAGAAGAAGAAGAAGAAGAAAGAAAGAAAGAAAGAAAGAAATAGCAGTAACAGATTATATTACCAGATATATATGGACGGATTATATAACTAAATGAATCAATAATTATCTGTAAATGAAATATTTGCAGATATATGACATTAGATAAAACGAACTTGTAAACTAGCCACAAACAACTAAAGCGAATGTAACAAAACAAATTGTATGATATTTCCGCTTAGGATAATTATAGACAAAAATAACAAATAAAATCGATACCAAACTGTTCATGGATAGAGAGGATAATCTATAACTAAATGAAATGATAGTTGCAAAGACACAGCACACAATCTTGCAACATCGTGCAGGCCACGTTCTTCCCCCAAAATAGCAACATGCAGATTAGACCGGTTAAGGAGCCAATCATTTTTCGAACACAAGAAGGGTTCCCGGTGGCTCAGCTTCTCATTATCTTGTATCAGGAGGGAAATGACTTTAGGAAGAGGAGGATTCATCTCGCGATGGTAATTCCTTGTTAACGAGAACTGGGGTCGCCATTACTGGAGAGATGATAAGACACCAGCTAGCCGCTTAGATAATTATATAACTAGCAGACATGCACGAAAGGTCA
>JAPXFY010000023.1:41311716-41316716 GCA_030674185.1 Monoplex corrugatus | reverse complement strand
TTGTTGCAGCTGTTGATGTTATTGTCGTCTTCGTGGTGGATGCTTCTGCTGGTGTTTCTGTTTGTTGTGTTGTTGATTTTTTCTGATACTGTTGTTGTTGTTGTGGTTGTAGTTGTGGTTGTTGTTGTTGCGGTGATGGTTATTGCTGTTGTGTTTGTTATTGTTGTTGATGTCGATGAATATGTTGTTAGTGTTGTTTGTTGACTTCTTATTCTTGCTTGTTGGTGTTGCTATTCGGTGTTGTTCTTATTGTTGTTCCTGCTGCTGTTGCTGTTGTTGTTGTTTTGTTGTTGTTATTGATAGTTTATCTTCCTGATGTTGTTGTTTTATTTGTTGTTCTTGTCGTCGTTGTAGTTGTTTATCAAACTGGAAGCGTAACGTTCTGTGAGTGAGTAAAACATGTGTTCTGTTTTGAAATCCCTTTATAAGTTTTAGAGCTGAACTATATTAAGTTCTTAAGTCTGGCCTTGCAATCCCTCCTTTCTTTAAAAGTTTGGCAACTGCCTTTCTGTTAATCTTATCCTGTTTTTTTTTTTTATTCCTTATGTTGTTAATGTTGTTACTGTAGTTCTTTTCTTCTTTTTTCTTCTTCTTCTTCTTCCTTCTTCTTCTTCTTCTTCTTCTTCTTCTTCTTCTCTTCTTCTTCTTCTTCTTCTTCTTCTTTCTTCTTCTTCTTCTTCTTCTTCTTCTTCTTCTTCTTCTTCTTCTTCTTCTCTTCTTCTTCTTCTTCTTCTTCTTCTCTTCTTCTTCTTCTTCTTCTCTTCTTCTTCTTCTTTCTTCTTCTTTCTTCTTCTTCTTCTTCTTCTCTCTTCTTCTCTTCTTCTCTCTTTCTTCTTTTCTTCTTCTTCTCTAGTCGTCGTCATCATCATCATCTTGTTCTTCTTGTTCTTCTTTTCTTCTTCTTCTTCTTTCTTCGTCGTCGTCGTCTTCTTCTTCTTTTTATTATTATTTCTTTTTCTTCTTCTGCTTTCTGCTGCTATAGTGTTGTCTAACAGCTGTTACTAACCATAGATGTCCCCCTTCAAAAATACAAAAAGAAATACAATATAGAAAATAAAAACGTACAAACAAATAGCAGATTACTCTTTTTTGTGTGTGTTGTTTATTCCTTTTTTCTTACCTTTGCGACGGCACTGTCTGTCTATAATCCGGGCAAAAAGGAACAGTTCAACAAATCTTCGTCTTCTTGTTTTGTTTCTTCTTCTTTCTTCTGCTATTGCTGTTGGCCTAGCAGCTATTACTAACCTTAGATGGCCCCCTTCACGCATAAAGAATATATATGATATATGGCATAAAACATAAAACACACAATGTGGACGGTATTGTGGACGATATTATCGTGCCTGTACCAGGCCCATGGTATTCTCTCCCTTTCTCACTCTCTCCTGTTCTTTGTATGTATCCTCTTCTAGTCACGATGTGTGCATTACGTTGCATCAACATGTGCACCACCAGCCTCTCTATATTATTTAACCCTCTTTATCCTGTTTGTCTTTCTGTGTGTATGAGAGACAGGATTCTGTCTCACTCTGTCTCTGTCTCTGTCTGTCTCTGTTCGTTCGTTCGTTC
Organism: Monoplex corrugatus; assembly: GCA_030674185.1. Lineage (NCBI taxonomy): Eukaryota > Metazoa > Mollusca > Gastropoda > Littorinimorpha > Ranellidae > Monoplex > Monoplex corrugatus. The sequence goes on along the minus strand of JAPXFY010000023.1, from coordinate 41,315,147 downwards.
GTTCTTTGATTTAACGTCTTTTCATTCTAAGTGATATTAGACGGTCTGTCTCTGTCTCTGTGTGTGTGTGTGTGTCTCTCTCTCTCTTCTTTCTCTCTCTCTTTTCTCTCTCTCTATCTATGTCTTTGTCTCTATCTCTCTCTCTGTCTGCCTCTGTCTCTGTCTGTCTGTTTTTGTCTGTCTGTCTGTCTGTCTCTCTGTCTCCCTTTGTCTCTCTGTCTGTCTGTTTCTCAGTCTCTGTCATTCTCTGTCTCACTCTCTTTGTGTCTCTGTCGCTGTCTGTCTATGTCTCTGTCTGTCTGCCTGTCTGTCTCTCTCACCCCCCCCCCCTCCTGCTCTGTCAAACTTCAAGATGTTTCTAAACTAATTTGCATATAACCATGTAAAATGGCAAAAAGACAGCAGACTCTTCCCGAAGACATAGAGATTATATTTCACGACAGGATGTTCCTTCAAAAAAACAACTTCATTTGGCCCTTGTTGTTTTTGTTGTTGTTGTTTGTTCTTTAGGGATTTTTTTTAGAGTTGGTTTCCTTGTTTTGCTTAGATTTTGTTTGTTTGTTTTCTTGTCTGTGTTTGTGTGTAAGCGTCTTTATTTTTTGTTTGTTTGTCTTTGTTTGTGTTTGTTTGTTTCTTTGTATGTTAGGGCGTGCTTGGGTGTGTGCCAGTTTTCTGTTTTTGGAACCAAAAGAATATAGCAGTCAGGAATTATAATGTGTGTATTTCCTAACCGCTCACACACACAGGGACTCACTCACACATACGCATACAAACACACACACACACACACACACACACACACACACACACACACACACACACACACACACACACACACACAACATATATATAAATAAATATAATATATATATATATTATAATACACACACACACACTAATGCACTGAAACAGCACACACACATGCATAGACATGCACACGTACAGATACATCACTCACACACACACACACACAGTCACACATATATACATACACACACATACACACAGACGTGACACACACACACCACACACACACACACACACACACACACACACACACATACATACATACACGCACGCACGCACGCACGCACACACGAACGTAAATTCGCATAACACATGCACACATGAAGGCAGGCACGTACGCATACATATACACACATATGCATGCAAACTCACAATCCACACACACAGACACACACACACGCACACACACACACTATCTCTCTCTCTCCCTCTCTCTCACACTCACACACACACAACACACACACACACACACACACACACACACACACACACCTCCCTCGGCCTCCCTCTCTCTCTTTCTCTCTGTCTCACACACACACACACACTCCCTCTCTCTCTCTTTCTCTCTCTCTCTCTCACACACACTCGCACACACACACACACACACAAACGTACACACACATACACACACACGCGCGCACGCACACACGCATGCACACACATAGACACACAGACACACAGACACACAGACACACACACATACACACACACACACACACACACACACACACACACACACACACACACACACACACACACAACACACTCAAAGCACGGAGTAGCACAGAGATATACACCATGATCATTCTGGATCATTTTTCTCCACTACATGCCACCTGTGGCGTCAGCGTATATGGAAATTTCTTCCGAGCGCAGACACGTCATCCTGAGAACCTGAAATTGAAACTAAAATGAACAGTTCAAACAAACTTACTTCTGTTTATCGTTTTTCACGGCTTAAAGACTTCGGTTCTTATGTTGTTTCTAGTTTTGCTTTCTAAGTGTCTGGCTCTATCGAGTTTCTTCTACGTCTTTTTGATGATCGTCTACCACGCATGTAGCGACGATTTTATTGTGTTTTGGTGTATGTTTTCCGTTTCTCGCTTTATTTGTTTATTTATTTCTGTTTCGCTTTTCGCTTTATTTCTACGTTGTTTTCGAAACACAGGTATCTGGTATCGACAGGGTGCGCTCCCTTGTTTTTCCATGTCACCTGACCAAGCCTGGTGACGTCATGGGTGATGTAGGTGCGGCAGTTGATTTAGTTTAACTTGGTGCTGATGTTTTACAGGGTAGGCTTTGAGAATGTGACTCTCTCTCTCTCTCTGTGTCTCTTTCTGTCTCTTTCTCTGTCTCTTTCTCCCGCCTCCCTCTGTGTGTGTGTGTGTGTCTCTCTGTGTCTGTCTTCTTTCTCTCTCTGTCTCTCTCTCCTTCCCTCCTTCTTCTCTCTCTCTCTCCTCCTTTCTCTTCCCCTCTCTCTTCCCCATCTCATTCTGTCTGTCTGTCTGACTGTCTTTCGCTTTATTCTTTTACTTTATTAATATGTTTTATTTCTCTGTGTGTGTGTGTCTCTCTCTCTCTGTCTGTCTGTCTTTCTCTCTCTGTCTCTCTCTCCTTCCCTCCTTCTCTCTCTCTCTCTCTCTCTTCCCCCTCTCTCTTCCCCATCTCATTCTGTCTGTCTGTCTGACTGTCTCTCGCTTATATTCTTTTACTTTATTAATATGTTTTATTTCGATAGATAGAGAAATAGGTAGAAAGATGGATATATGTATATTCTTTTACTTTATTGATATATTTTGTTTGTTTGTTTGTTTTTGTGTTTTATCAGACGCGATGCAAAATCCAAACAGATATAATATCTGTTTTAATCTGGATCTAAACATTTTCGAGAAAAACATCTTTCCCAACTTTGACTGTCTTTTTTATTTTTATTTAAAGTGGTGATACATTTTAATCTTTGATATAGCCTTCAGAGGTCGCTGAGGCTGTACACAACATCAAGAGATGTAGGTCAAGGCCGTGGCTTTCTTGTTTGTTTATCCCACTTTTTACGCCACATTAATGGCCATAGAAGCTGGGACAATCTACACAAATCGATGATGATGATGACAATGACGATGACAATCATGATGTTATGGATTTCTGTCTGGGAAAGGGACTGCGTAACAGGGTCGTTTTCTACACTTACTATCATAGTGTATTTGGGGTCAACCAGGCCCGAGAGATACTTACATCTGCGGTGCTAGTCAGAAGATTTGAGCAACACCCTGAATGATTCATCAGTGAGGTGGATGAGGCTCGATTTGTTTAGTCCGTCTTTCCAATGAGCCTAAGGCAAGCTCAGCTATGAGTTGGAGCTGGCTAGGCAAAAAAAAACCCTACAATGATTTTTGAAGGGACTGATGGGGATTCGAACCTCACAGTCTTCTAGGTAGCTGGCTAGGGCAAAAAAAACCACCCTACAATGATTTTTGAAGGGACTGATGGGGATTCGAACCTCACAGTCTTCTAGGTGGTAGTACGTTGCCCTAACCACTACGCCACAGCAACTGCCGGCCATGGCTTCTTGTTTCAACGACGAACAACATGGAGACTCCCTCGGTTACGTCATGAGAAGAGATGGG
>JAPXFY010000023.1:41304216-41306716 GCA_030674185.1 Monoplex corrugatus | reverse complement strand
GTGGTTTAGCAAGCTCAGCGTCCTACCCGGAAAATCGAAAGTCCCAGGTTCATTTTCTAGAGACAGATATTTCTTTTTTCTGTTTTTTTATTTTTTTTTATTTTTTTTTTTTTGGGGGGTGGGGGGTATATTTTGCGTATAAGATTGTTGATTGATAGTTTGGGCCTAAAGGACAAGTGATATGTGCCTACCCGCTCTGCCTATCGTCAGAAAAAATCTTCAGCCATCTAAGGAGAAGGGGGCTCGTAGTCCAGGTAGGGCCTCAGGACCTGGCCAGCTCATGGGGTTTATGTGCAGGTTTACGGTTCGTGCAGTGATTACCATACAGATGGCATCTGTGACATTTAATGCACGCGGAATTCGTTCTGAGCGTGGAGACGTCAACTTGAGAAATTACAACTGAAACTAAGGAGACGGAGGCGGTGGCGAGGGGGGGAGGGGAGGGAGATTCTCTAGCTTGCAGACTCAGGCAAGATGAATAATTTTGAACAGGAATTCTCTTCGTTAATGTAGAGTCACCATTTTACTGCCCCATACTTTTTGTTCAGCCTTTCTGCTGCTTGTTGCACTGTGTAAATGGCAGTTGTTGCATGATAGTCTATACACCATATTCACCAGGTCATCCACAAACAGAGTAACTTTGATAACCCCCTCCTCTACCTGCCAGCCCCTTCGTCCCACTCCACTCTTGTCCCCCCCCCCCTCGGTGTGTGTGTGTGTGTGTGTGTGTGTGTGTGTGCGTGTGTGTGTGTGTGTGTGTGTGCGTTGTGTGGTGTGTATGTGTGTGTGTTGTGTGTCTGTGTATGTGTTGTGTGTGTGTGTGAGTGAGTGTGTGTTGTATTGAGTGTGTGTGTGTGCGTGCGTGTGTGCGTGTGTGTGTGTGTGTGTGTGTGTGGTGTGTCAGTGGGTGTGTGCGTGTGTGTGTGTGTGTGTTGTGTGTGTGTGTGTGTTTCTGTGCTTTGTGCCCTTAAGTTTTTGTTTTAGCGAATGACGACAGTACGCTGCTTTCATTTAACGTGTATATCAAGATTTGGGCCATATAAATATCAATATTGTTATCATTATTCATTCTTCTCCTTGTTGTTGTTTGTTGTTGTTTTCTTCTTCTTCTTCTTCTTCTTTCCTCCTCCTCCTCCTCCTTCTTCTTCTCCTCCTCCCTTGTTGTTGTTGTTGTTGTTGTTGTTGTTCTTCTTCTTCTTCTTCTTCTCCTCTCCTCCTCCTCCTCTTCTTCTTCTCCTCCTCCTCCTTCTTGTTGTTGTTGTTGTTTTTCTTCCTTCTCTTCTTCTTCTCCTCCTCCTTCTTCTTTTTTTCTTGTTCTTGTTGTTGTTCTTGTTCTTCTTCTTCTTCTTCTCCTTCTCCTCCTTCTTGTTCTTTTTCTTTTTCTTGTTCTTCTTCTTGTTCTTCTTCTTCTTACTACTTCTTCTTCTTCTTCTTCTTCTTCTTCTTCTCCTCCTCCTTCTTCTTTTCTTATCATTATTATTTTAATCATCATTATTTCTTTTATTTCTTATTTTTATCATTATTATTGTTAGATGTCGAGCCCAGGGTTGTAAAAATTAATAAATAAATAAATAAAAATAAAGCAAGCAAGCCTGTGTGACCTTCGAAGACACTAAATGCATTCATTCTCCGTACGAGGCACACGTTTATCGTCTCGGCTGAAAAACTAAAATCCTAGGGCTCAGGTGCATACACGTTTTCATCTTCTGGAAGTGTTGTAAATGTTCAGATTATTTCAGTTGTACACACATACGAACGGGCACGTTAATCTGGTGGGTGAATGTCCATATTCGGCCAGTCACTCTGGTGCTAGCGATACGTGCGACGAACTTTAGACTTGGAAGGTTGTGGGTTCGAATCCTCATCACTCCTGTCAGAATCGTTTTCTGGGATTTTTCAACTAAAACCGGTTTCTACTCAGAATTGAGTGTGCTGTGCTTGGCTCATTGGGAAAACTGGGACAACGCAGTCGAGTCTCATCTACTTCACAGATGCATCATTGAGGGAGTTCCTCAAATTCCCTGACCATCACCGCATATGTCTGTATCTATCGGGCCTGAATGACACCAGCGTATATATAATGATAGTAAGCATAGAGTACAGCCCTGACATTCACACACGCATACATACACATACACAGACACAGACACAAACACAGACACAAATACACACACAGACGCACACACACACACACACACACACACACACACCATACCACACACCATACACACACATTACATACACACTTTGAAATACACCGCACAGCACATACACACACACACGCGATAGCAACAGGACTACAAAACACAAACCCACACCGAAACAGAACCCAACATACTCACTCACATACACACACGTGCGCACGCACGTACATACACACACATCAGTATGATTGTTGTTATACAGGGGATTGAAAACAAAAATCCAATCATTTGAAAACAAAAATCCATTCCATTTGAAACAAAAATTAAATCCATATAAAAAAAATCCAATTCACATC
>JAPXFY010000023.1:41284216-41289216 GCA_030674185.1 Monoplex corrugatus | reverse complement strand
TTTTTCCTATTCTTTCTTTTCTTTCTTTCATTCTTTCTTTACTTGTTTATTGTGTTGTTTCTATCTTAATCTTTCTCTTTCTTTGTTTCTTTTTTCCTTTCCCCTCTTTCTCTTATTTCTCTCTCTTTCCCTCTCTCTCTCTTTATATTTATATTTTTTTTGTTTCATTTATTATCTATTTATTTATTTTTTGGCTTGCTTGGTTTTTTTTACCTCCCCCCCCCCCCCCCGGTTCTTTCTAATCATTCTCTTTTGTTGTCAACAAAGGTGAGTGAGAGAGAAAAGCCATACAGATAGATCACTCTTTCCAGAAGCCCATTGGGGAAACTGGTTAAAATGCCACAGCATTATAATCGGACATGCTTTGCGTGGGTGCTACCTCTTCGTTTACGGTAGCTGCCGGGAAATCACCGGTCTGTAACTTACCTCAGCGGTGCAATAACTTCAAATGCTGCTCTTTGCAATTGGATCATTCAGTTAGCGAGGGTAGACTGGATAATCACAATTCTTTGTGATTCTGTTGGGTGGGTGTGGGCGTGGGTGGAAGATAAAAAGCTTTTATTTTGGGTATATGTTTTAGTAGAAAATATGCCAACGATTTTTGTTGCGTTTGAAAATGGCGTCTCTTATTCGTTTTGATACTTCATTATCATAGTGCCCTGCCGCATGACGTTGGCGATCATTCCCCTGTAGGGCTCTTTCAGTATAAATAGTATTTTTTTTCCAACCTTCTGGAAATGTTGTGCTATAAACTTCCTCTTTTCTTTGTTTCTCCCTTATTCCTTTGCTTTCTGTCATTTCTTCCTATCACGTTCTGTCTTGCTGGTCCTACCACCTGTATGTGTTCGGTAAGGTCATAGGTACATTCTCTTGTCTTGGGACTGATGATGGTGTACGTGTATTATGTGCATTTTTGGCTCTAGGGAAATAAGATAATCGGAAGCAATTTATGGCAATTTAGGCCCTTTTTTTAATACATGTTTTAGTGTCCTTAGTTACATTTAAATTTGTATTCAAGTATGGTTTTAAATCCCATTTGTGATAAACTGGACGGAGTGGTCATTGCCAGGGGCATTTCCTTGTCAATGCATTCGTGCACATAATCTATGTGTACTTAGTTTTCTTTTCTGCTTTTCCTTGTTGAAGTATATGTCTTGAAATGAGTCATAGCCCTGGTAGGGCTCTACGCAGTCGGCTGTAGGCACATGTGATATGCGGATGAAATTTTTAGATGATTTAGGGCCGTTTTTATGTTTTAGTATCCTTAGTTATATTTAAACTTTTTTTCACCTTTTTTTTTATTAACTTTTTAACAGGAATAGGCATCAACAAACAATGTAGTAACAAAACAAAAACAAATGTGACCTCCCACCACGAAATCAGTCTTAACTCACAGTCAGTCGAACAGCACTAAGAGCTGAAAAGGTGACTGAGGGTCTATCTGGGGTGTTTTGACTTTTTTTTCAAAACTGATTTCTGTAGACTATAATCTATCCCCCATATAAATTTTTTTCTTGAAAAAAATATCATTAATCAATTTTAAATCGGTATTTTAATGCACTGATCGCAGCAAAAAGAACGCAATTTCCTACCACAAGTACCTATTTTTGTCTCTTATAATGGACCGTAACCAGCGCGCACATATAATACACTGATGGAAAGCTCTTTGGTGCACCTTTCAGATAATAACAGCGAAAATTACAAACAAACTGGGTCAAAGCCACCAAATAAACAAATTTAAGGAAAGTGTGTAGGAGAGCACACAAAAACTTTAGACCCCGTTTTCTCAAAATGGCCGTCATACAAACTTAATGACTTTAAACATACATAACTTGTACATTTTTTTTTTAGTACAAGCTTTATTCAAGTACCAACATAATCAGCAGAATGTACACTTTACAGTGATATGTTTATCTCAAAATGACCAAAATGCTAGTTAAGACTGATTTCGTGGTGGGAGGTCACATATATGTTAGTATCCTTAGTTATGTTTAAATTTGTATTCAGGTATGGTTTTTTTTAAAAAAAATATCCTGTGTAATAAATTGGATGAAGTGGTCAACGCCAAGGGCACTCCTTAGATTACGTGCGCAAATGCATGGATATGTGTACTTAATTTTCTTTTCTCCTTTCGTTTTTCTTCTTGAAGTATTGTGTATGTTTTACAAACAGGTTACAGCCATGATATGGCTCTACGCATCGGCCAGACTTTAAACAAAAGTAACATTGACAGGAACGTCTGTGTTTATGGTAGCTGCCGGTAAAACACTGGTCTGGTACTACCTCAGACAGACAGACAGATAGATACAGACAGACAGACAGACAGACAGAGGGACAGAGACAGAGACATATAGAAAGAAACAGAGACGGATAGAGAAATCAAATACGCAGAGACAGAGACAGGAATAGGAGGAGATAGACGACAGACAAAGCAAGAAACGGAACAGAGAGAGAGAGAGAGGAGAGAGAGAGAAGAGAGAGAGAGAGAGAGAGAAGAAGAGAGAGAGAGAGAGAGAAAGAGAGAGAGAGAGGTAATGAAAGTACTTCTCCTCGGCTAAACGAAAAGGAAGAAAGGGTTGTAACAAACAATCTGTAAGGATGAACAGTATATGCTGACAGGAAGAAGTAGAAAAACGTTTTACGCGCAACACCATACCTCCGACTGAACAGAGAAGACAGACAACATTTTACGCACAACACCATACCTCCGATCTGAAAGAGAAGACAGACAACATTTTACGCACAACACCATACCTCGTCTGAAAAGAGAAGACAGACAACATTTACAGCACAACACCATACCTCGTCTGAAAAGAGAAAGAGACAACATTTTACATACAACATCATACCTGTCTGAAAAGAGAAGACAGACAACATTTTACATACAACATCACACCTGTCTGAAAAGAGAAGACAGACAACATTTTACATACAACATCACACCTGTCTGAAAAGAGAAAAGAGACAACATTTTACATACAACATCACACCTGTCTGAAAAGAGAAAAGAGACAACATTTTACATACAACATCACACCTGTCTGAAAAGAGAAACAGACAACATTTTACATACAACATCACACCTGTCTGAAAAGAGAAGACAGACAACATTTTACATACAACATCACACCTGTCTGAAAAGAGAAGACAGACAACATTTTACATACAACATCACACCTGTCTGAAAAGAGAAAAGAGACAACATTTTACATACAACATCACACCTGTCTGAAAAGAGAAAAGAGACAACATTTTACATACAACATCACACCTGTCTGAAAAGAGAAGACAGACAACATTTTACATACAACATCACACCTGTCTGAAAGAGAAGACAGACAACATTTTACATACAACATCACACCTGTCTGAAAAGAGAAGACAGACAATTTACGCACAACACAATACCTGTTTGAAAAGAGAAGAGGGACAACATTTTACATACAACATCACACCTGTCTGAAAAGAGAAAACAGACAACATTTTACATACAACATCATACCTGTCTGAAAAGAGAAGACAGACAACATTTTACATACAACATCACACCTGTCTGAAAAGAGAAAACAGACAACATTTTACATACAACATCATACCTGTCTGAAAAGAGAAGACAGACAACATTTTACATACAACATCACACCTGTCTGAAAAGAGAAAAGAGACAACATTTTACATACAACATCACACCTGTCTGAAAAGAGAAAAGAGACAACATTTTACATACAACATCACACCTGTCTGAAAGAGAAGACAGACAACATTTTACATACAACATCACACCTGTCTGAAAAGAGAAGACAGACAACATTTACATACAACATCACACCTGTCTGAAAAAGAGAAGACAGACAACATTTTACATACAACATCACACCTGTCTGAAAAGAGAAGACAGACATTTTACGCACAACACAATACCTGTCTGAAAGAGAGAAGACAGACAACATTTTACATACAACATCACACCTGTCTGAAAGAGAAAACAGACAACATTTTACATACAACATCACACCTGTCTGAAAAGAGAAGACAGACAACATTTTACATACAACATCACACCTGTCTGAAAAGAGAAAACAGACAACATTTTACATACAACATCAACCTGTCTGAAAAGAGAAGACAGACAACATTTTACATACAACATCACACCTGTTTGAAAAGAAGAGGGACAACATTTTACATACAACATCACACCTGTCTGAAAAGAGAAGAGGGACAACATTTTACATACAACATCACACCTGTCTGAAAAGAGAAAAGAGACAACATTTTACATACAACATCACACCTGTCTGAAAAGAGAAAAGAGACAACATTTTACATACAACATCATACCTGTCTGAAAAGAGACAACATTTTACATACAACATCATACCTGTCTGAAAAGAGAGACAACATTTTACATACAACATCATACCTGTCTGAAAAGAGAAGAGGGACAACATTTTACATACAACATCACACCTGTCTGAAAAGAGAAGACAGACAACATTTTACATACAACATCACACCTGTCTGAAAAGAGAAGACAGACAACATTTTACATACAACATCACACCTGTCTGAAAAGAGAAAAGAGACAACATTTTACATACAACATCACACCTGTCTGAAAAGAGAAGACAGACAACATTTTACATACAACATCATACCTGTCTGAAAAGAGAAGACAGACAACATTTTACATACAACATCACACCTGTCTGAAAAGAGAAAAGAGACAACATTTTAAAAGCATAACGCCATAACCATCTGAAAATAGAAGATAGACAACATTTCACGCACAACACCGTACCTCTATCTGTAAATGGCTAACTTTGACAACTTCACATGTGCCTTTGTGTTCTTTTAGGCCACGCGTGAACATGCTGTCAGAGCGCATTCATTGTTTAACTGATGGACCAACAAACCAAAAGCCATCACTGCCATACAATGGATCTTAACGATTTTTATGTTATTGTTTCGACAAACATCATTTCGCCATCAGCTACCAG
>JAPXFY010000023.1:41259216-41281716 GCA_030674185.1 Monoplex corrugatus | reverse complement strand
ACCAGAGATTGTTTTATATATCCCTCTCTCTCTCTCTGTCTGTCTGTCTGTCTGTCTGTCTCTCTCTCTCTGTGCCCTTTTGGATTGTCTCTCCCTCCCTTCCTCCCCACCTCTCTCTCTCCCCTCTGTCAGCCTTTCTCTTTGTCTCTACTTTTCTCTGTCTATATAGACTATGTCTGTCTGTCTTCCTGTCCTTCTAAGTGTCTGTCTCTCCCTCCCTCTCTCTTTCTCTCTGACTCTGTCAATCTGTCTGTCGGTCTCTTTCTCTCTTCTCTCTCTCTCTCTCCCCCTCCCTCCCTCCCTCTCTTTCCCTCTTTCTCTCTCTGTTCCTGTCTCTCTGGTTCTCTCTCTCTCTGTCTCTGTCTCTGTTTCTCTCTCCCCTTTCTCTGTCAGCCTGTCTCTCTTTGTCTTTGCCTTTCTCTGTCTATGTCTGTCTGTCTGTCTGCCTCTCTCTCTCTGTTTATGCCATTCTCTCTGTTTGTCTCTCCCTACCTCTCTCTCTGTGGCTGTCTGTCTGTCGGTCTGTCACTTACCCCCCCCCCCTCTCTCTCTCTCTCTCTCTCTTTTCTCTCAACCCCTCTCTCAGCCTCAAGTCCTGATCTTCTCTCTAAACAGACTGTGAGTTTGTAAGGCCCGTAACCTTGTCACGTTAAATGCTCTCCCGTGTCTCTCATAAACGTCTCTTGTGTTGTTGTTGTTTTTATGTACACGAGTGGCGTCCCTTCTCTCTGGCAGGAAGCAGTTCGCTCCTCTTTGACATACACGCCGTGTACGTGTTTCCGGAATAGAGCGCATTCCTTGTTTTTTACCCAAATGCCATGGTTATGTAAATAGTTTGGCTCTGCGCGTCTGGTATATGTGAGTGTTGTCTGATAGAGACAGAAGAGTGTGCGTGTTTCTGTGGGGAGGCGAGACAGCGAGAAAGAGAGATGGGGAGGGAGTGAGGGAGGGAGAGAGAGAGAGAGTGAGAGAGAGAGGTAGATGGAGATGGAGAGAGAGAGAGAGAGAGGAGAGAGAGAGAGAAGAGAGAGAGAGCCAGATTGACATGGAGCGAGCGAGCTAGAGAGCGAGAGAGAGAGAAGACAGACCAACAGACAGACAGACACAGACTGACAGAGAGAGAACAGAAACTCCTGAGCATATACGTATATGTATTTCTCTCTCTTCTCTCTCTCTCTCTGTGTTCTGTCTGTTTGTCTCTTTCTTCCTCTCTCTCTGTTCTCTGTATATCTGCTCTCTTTCTGTCTCTGTCCGTCTGTCTGTCTCTTTCCCTGTGTGTGTGTGTGTGTGTGTGTGTGTGTGTGTGTGTGTGTGTGTGTATGTGCCGCGCGCGCGCGCGTGCGTGCGTGTGTGCGCGTGTGCGCGCGTGCATGTGAACGAGATGTTCTCAGCTATTTCTAATTGGATTTTTACCAACTCTAAAAAACGAATCCTAAATTCAGGTCATTTTTGTGAAAGCTGTGTGAAATACCACTCTCTCAGGAACTTTTGATGATGTTTAAAACAGTTTTCACTGTTGATAACAGTTTACCATCATCCTTGCTTCGCGTCACGTTATATTCAATCGAAGCTTTTTTTTTTTTTTTTTTTTTTTTCAAAGTCAAAACGACAATCAGAAGTAAAAAAAAAAATCTGGACTTTCTGTAGTAAATCTGGTATAAACAGGGATATTGTTGGAATGGTGGGTTGTTATAATGAGCGCACGGGAAAGCCTCCAGGTCAGAATGGCAGGAAACTCTAGGGAAAGCCGCGAACAGCAGAAGGTCAAGCAAGTGTTTTGGTCTTATGTTCTTTACAATGTAAGGGGGCCCGGGCCGCATCCTGGCCATGACTCCCCAGATGCTCCTCTGCTGCTGTCACGATAAGAAAAGGAGAAGCTCCAGACCACAGTTTTCTGGGTTTCCCATTGGTACAGAAGTTCAAAGGTTGTTCACTTCGTCTTCTTGGTTTTTCCACTTAATAAATAAATGAAATTGAACTTTCTGGTATCTTGGAGCTGGCTCCCAGATTATTACTTTATTCTACTTTTTCCCCCGTGGGGATGCCGGGGGATCTTTCAGTATAAATAGTATCCACACCTTCTGGAAATTCTGTGCTAGAAATTGTCTCTTTTCTGTGACTTTCTTTGTTTCTGCCTTGTTCGTTGCTTTTTTTTATAATTTTCCTCCTATCGTTTCTGCTTATGGTCCTTTCACCTGTGTGTGTTCGATAAAGTCTTATGTACTTTTTTTTTAAGGTTGATAAATGCGTACATGTATTAAAAGCAGTTTTGTATCGCTAGGGAAATGTGATATGCGGACGCAACTTTAGGCAATTTAGGCCCGTTTTATATATGTTTTAGTGTTCTTAGTTATGTTTAAATTTGTATTTAGGTATTTTTAAATCCCCTCTGTGATAAATTGGATGGAGTGGTCAACGCCTGAGGCATCTCTTTAGATTGTGTGCGCGAATGCATTGATGTGTGTACTTAATTTTCTTTTCCTTTTTTTTCATGTTGAAGCATTGTGTATGTATTGAAACAGTTGTATCCCTGATATGGCTGTACGCAGTCGGCTGGGCTTGAAACAAAAAACAATAACTGTACTGTCTGTTACGTTTATCCATTAATAGCGTCCAGTCCAGATCTTTTGGGTTTGCACAGCGACGAAAAAGTTAACAGGGTTTCACATTTTACATTCTTGATTTTCCCCAGTTATGAATGAGTTAATAATACTGGAAATTCCTTCATTATTTCGTAAATGGCTCCGTGATCAGTGTTTTACTGTTCTTTCTGGTTTTCCCCATCGAACGCACAACTTAACCTGGTCTTGTGGGTTTTTACAGTGACGACAGAGTTAAGAGGCTGCTGCACACTTCATTCTCTCTCCTTAGTTATGAATTAGTTAAAAGGTTTCAGACAGCTTCGTTATCTTGTACTTATCTCCCTGATTACCACTGTTACTGTCCTGTCCTCCGTGTTACACGCCTGCCTTGCTGCATGGATTAGTCCTTGTAATCAGCTGGTTGATGGAAGTGGATAGTGTGGTGTAACAGACCGATAGGTGAAAGAAGCCTTGAAGGAAGTTTGGGGGGAAGAGTGTTGGATTGGGGAGGGAAGTATAAGATAGGATGGGAAGAAGTGTGTCATAGAAAGAGCAGGAGAAAGAGAAGAAAAAATATATATATATATATATATATATATTGTATATATATATATATATATAATATATATATAGAGAGAGAGAGAGAGAGAGACAAAGCGAGAGAGAGACTGAAGAGAGAGAGAACGATACATAGATAGATAAATAGATAGATAGATAGATATAGATAGATAGATATAGATAGATAGATAGATAGATAGATAGATAGATGGATAGAGAGTGAGAGACAGAGACAGAGAGAGACTGAAGAGAGAGAGAAGATAGAGAGAGAGAGAAGAGAGAGAGAGACAGACAGAGAGACAGAGAGACAGAGAGACAGAGAGAAGAGAGAGAGAAAAAGAGAGAGAGAGAGAGAGAAAGAGTGAGAAGAGAGAGACAAAGAGACAGAGAGAGGAGAGAGAGAGAGAGAGAGGAAGAGAGAGAGAGAGAAGAGAGAGAGAGAGACAGAGAGAGAGAGTGAGGTCAAAGTTATTTGTGAGACAGACATACGAATGGAATTAAAGAGGCAATCTGATGACAGAGACAGTGCGTGTGTGTATGTGTGTGTGTGTCTGTATGTGTATAAGTATGTGTATGTGTATGTGTATTGTGTATGTGTATGTGTATGTGTATATGTATAAGTATGTGTATGTGTGTGTGTGTCGAAGAAGACTGACTGCAGACACACCTTTTTCGTACAAGCCAGCCCTCAAAACCATGCGGTCAGATATGAAGACGAGAGCATCACTTCCACGCCAATCTGGCCTTGGATGAAAGCGAACCAGACAGGAACAAAAAGATAAGAAGAACAAACCACCGCAGCATTAAAAAAAAAAAAGAATAAATCCCACATGAAATGAAAAAGAGAAGAAAAAAAAATCCCCGCTGTAGTAAACCATTTGACTGATAACATTGCCTTGGCGACATTACGAAGGCACAAAAGCTAACGATGACGATTGCCAGAGTTGGGCGAGAAGCTTTTATGTGTGTCTCGATACCCATCTTATCTGTCTCCATAAACGAACAAACTCCTTCTCTTTTGTCTTTTGCCAAGAGAAAGCGTCATTTGGATGTGGGTGGTCTAACATTTGAAAGAGAGAGAGAGAGAGAGAGAGAGAGAGAGAGGAGAGAGAGAGAGAGAGAGAGAGAGCAAGAGAGCGAGCAAGTGAGCGAGCAAGCGAGACAGAGGCAGGACAGAAGAGAGAGAGAGAGAGAGAGAGACAGAGACAGAGAGAGAGACAGGAGAGAGAGAGAGAGATAGAGAGAACGAGAATGAGAGAGAAGCAAGGGGAGAGAAGAGAGAGAGAGAAGACGAGCAGAGAGAGGAGAGGAAGACAAGAGGAGAGAGAGAGAGAGAGAGAGAGAGAGAGAGAGAGAGAAGGAGAGAGGAGAGGGACAAGAGAGAAGAAGGAGAGAAGGAGAGAGTGAGGGACAGAGAGAGAGAAAGAGAGAGAGAGAGAGAGAGAGAGAGAGAGAGAAAGAATGAGAGACGAAGACAGACGGAGACAGAGAGAGAGAGAGAGAGAGAGAGAGAGAGAGAGACAGACAGAAGAGAGAGAGAGAGAGAATTTGACAAGTTGGTGATTTAATCTCTCTTAAAGCATTTAGTCTTCTCCATCACCATTTCCCCCCTCTGTCCCACCAAAAATAGGGGAGGTAATGTTTTCAAAAAAAACAACAATAACAATGAAATTAATAAAACTCAGTTGCCGATACACTGACCAGTGAACAAGGAGTCAAACCAGTAACCATGAAAAAACAACAACAACACAACAACAACAACAAACAAACAAACAGGAATTTATATGATTTTAGAGAACAACGCTGTACACGACCCATGTATAATACTAATAAACTTTAATTTGCGTGCTATTCTTTTTTTTTTACTTGTTTGTTTCCCTTTATTTTGCTATATATTTGCTTTGACCATTACAAAGAGAGACAACCCGGATTTCCCTGCCTTGGGGCTGAAACACGTATTCACATTCACTCTTCTTCATTACTGAACAATCAAGAAGAGGAAGACCCGAGAAAACGAAAGAGAAATGAAGCATTATACAGCTTGTTAACTTATTCATGACTAGAAAGACCAAGACGGCCAACACCTGGAAGCTTTTAACCTATTCATTACCGTGAACCGCTCCCGGTCAGTCTGAACGTGCAGTCACAAACAGATCGCAGGATTGTTGGTTGTCGATAACTTGGATCTGAGGAAGGGGTTTTTGTATAATGGCGAAGTGGCAGTCTCAGTATAGGCCCAATGAAGCCTGTCAGTCCAAAAAAAAGTTGTTTATTTGTTTGTTTACTTGTTTATCTATTTGTTTAAATATTTGTGTATTAAATAAGTAATTTATTTATTTATCTTTTTCTATTTTAAAATGTATTTAGTCATTTGTTTATCAATTTATTTTGATAAGTAATCTATTCATCTATTCATTTATTCATTTCAAACTATTTATTTATTTATTATTATTTATTCATTCATTCATTCATTCATTCATTCTTTCATTTATTCATTCATTCATTCAGTTAGTTATTCATTTATTTATTCTTTCATTTATCAAATAAGTAATTTTTTTTCATTCATTCATTTAGTTATTCATTTTAAAATTATTTGTTTATCTACTTATTAAGTTATTTGTTTGTTTACCTATTCATTTAGATATTCGTTTACTAAAAAGTAGTTTATGTATTATTCATTTATTTGTTCATTTTTTAAACAATTGTTTATTTATTTATCTATCATTAAAGGAAAGGCTTGTCAACATTCAAGACATATGTGTATTAAAAGTTCTGTTGCCAACGTTCCATTTCAGTTGTTTACATCCTGTAGTATAATGTATCATGGTGATCAGTAAAAAACATGAAATCCCCTCATGCAAAATAACAGCAAATGGCACAACCTTGACACAGTTGATAAAGTTAAATACCTGGGAACGATCATTTCATCAGACGGCACACATCAGAAATAGCCGGCAGAATCGGCGAAGCCAAAACAGCATTCAAGAAGATGACAAGCATTCTTACCAACAAATGCCTATCAATTAACATCAGGAAGACAGTTCTTGAATGTTATATAGAACCAATACTGCTGTACGGATGTGAGGCGTGAACAGTCAACAAGCAAAGCCAGAACAAGATTGAGGCAGCCCAGATGTGGTTTCTAAGAAGAATGTTGAGAGTTCCATGGACGAAAAGAAAACAAAAGACATCTTGATTGAGGCAGACACAAGTAGATCACTCATAAGGAAGATTAGGAAAAGACAGGCAAGATTTATAGGCCATTTTATGAGGAAAGGGGATTTGGAGCACTGGTCACAACGGGAAAGCTGGAGGGAAAATGAGCACCAAGTAGACCCAGGGAGAGAATGCTGGACGGACTTGCAGAGTGGCTGGGGACGAGGAGGGTGGGGGAGATGCTAGGGGCAACGAGAGATAGAGACAGATGGAAGTCCATGATCGCCAACGCCATGCGGCAGGGCACCTGATGATGATGAGCATAATTTATCCAGCGATTTAAATATTATTGTTTATAGAGAACATGTCACACAAGTCCACATGTACTTTTTTGGTATAAAGCGATGGTTGTTTATTTACAAGAAAAAAGTAACAAATCAGCATCATGATTGTGTTCCACAAACCCACGTCTTCTTACTAGCCTCCAAAAGCACACTTTTGTTTACATTAAAAAAAATGTAAGGTTGTTTCATGTCGACTTCAGCATATGTGTGTACATGTGTACACACGCACACACACACACACACATACACAACACACACACACACACACACACATACACACACAAACACACACACACACACACATATGAGTCAAGGGGAGAGAGAGAGAGAGAGAGAGAGAGAGAGAGAGAGAGAGAAAAGAGAGAGAGCAAGAAGAGAGAGAAGAGAGACAGAGAAGACAGAGAGAGAGATAGAGAGACAGACAGACAGAGAGACAGAAAGACAGAGAGAGGGGGGGGGCAAAAAATATGAAATAAACAAAACCAGGGAGGAGGAGGGAGGGAGGAGGGGAGAGAGGGAGTAGGAAAATGGAGCCCAACAGGGACAGAAGTGGTAAGCGGGGTGGGGAGACAAGATAGCAATTAGCTTTGTTTGCTGGGATCACACCGACTTCTGAGAAAGAAAGAGTCAGGAAAGAGAAAAGAAGATCAGGAAAGAGAGAAGAGCACGAACGAGAGACAGTAGGGGAGAGACAGAGAGGGGAGAAGACGGAGGAGTTCGAAAAAATGAAATAAACAAAACTGGGAGCCAAGGAGAGGCGAGGGGGGTCATGAGGGGAGGAGGGGTAAAGAGAAAGAAGGGTAATCGGTAAGGGTGAATTTAAGTTTGGAAGCCCAAAAGTCACAGGGACAAGAGACGTTGGTAAAGAGGGTAGGGTGGGCCCACAGGACAATGTAAGCTGCAAGTAGCAATTAGCTTTTGTTTGCTGGGATCACACCGACTTTCCTACCCCCTCAACCCCACCCCACCCCTCAGGTGAAGGTGATAACGACCCTTTCCTTCTCTCCCTCTGACTCTCCCCTGTCACCTTTTCTTTTGTTGTTTTGTTTTTTGTTTTTGATTTTTTCGTTTTTTGCTCTCTGTCAATCTGTCCTCTTTCTCTCTCTCTCTAGCTCTGTTCTCTCTATGTCTCTCTCTTTCTTCTTTTCACCTTTGTCTCTCTCTCATTCTTTTTCTCTCTTTCTCTCCTTCTCTCTCTCTCTCTCTCTCTGTCTCACTCTTTCTCTCACTTTCTCTCTCACTCTCATTCTTTCACTTTCTCTCTCTCATCACACACACTCTCTCTCTCACTTTCTTTATCTCAATTCTCTCTCTCTCCCTCTCTCTTTCTCTCTCTCTCACCTCTCTTTTTTTTTATCTCATACTCTCTCTCCTTTCTCTCTCTCTCTCTCACTCTCACTTTTTTTTTATCTCATACTCTCTCTCACTTCTCTCTCTCTCACTCTCACAATCTCACTCTCTCTTTCCCTACTTTATCTCTCACTCTCTCTCTCTCTCTCTGTCTCTCTTTCTTACTCTCTCTCACTCTCTTTCTCTCTCTCACTCTCTTTCTCTCTCCCACTTTATCTCTCTCACTCTATATCTCACTCTCTCTCTCACTCTCTATCTCTCATTGTCTCATCTCCCCACCCCCATCTTTCTCTGTATCTCCCTCCCTCTCCGTCCCTTTTCATTTTCACCCATTTATTTTTAACCTTCTCTTTTTTTTCACATAATAATAATAATAATAATAATAATAATAAAAAAAAAAAGAAAAACCTGTCTCCATTTCTCTTGCTGTTAGCTTGATTAAAAACAAAAAAGCCGAAACTAAAAATCTGACCTCAGCATGGCATATGCCTTTGGGATTTACAAAAAAAAAATTGAAGTTGGGGCATGATAATGCATTACTTTCTTCTTCTTCTTTATCTCTTCCATGTTTTTTCTTGTACTTGTTTCTTTGTTTTGTTTTTGTTGTTGTTGCTCTTCTTCTTCTTCTTCTTCTTCACCTCTCTGTCTGTCTGTCTGTCTGTCTGTCTGTCCATCTGTCTCTCTTTCTCATTGTCTCTTTCGCTCTCGCTCCCTCTTGTTCTTTCACTCTCTGTGTCTATCTCTCTGTCTGTATGTCTCCGTCTGTGCGTCTCTGTCTCTCTCTGTATATATACACATATATATGTATATAATATTTTATATTATGTATATCCCTCTCCTGTTCTTTCTCTCTGACTTTTTTAACCCTTTCACTTTCGCACCATGTCCACCAGCATCCTGCATTGTCAGCCCTGGTAACAAAGGAAAAACGTAACCCTTTGATTTCCTCAACCTATCTACATCTTCCTGTAGGAAGCTGGTGGATATTGTGAGGCCTTGAGGGAGTGAAAGGGTTAATTTTTTTTTGCAGTTGGTGGATGAGTCGCAGGAGTCAAATGGTTAATAAAGACCCTCAGTGTCCAAAGGCTAGATGTAACAACGCATTTTTAGATTTTTATTTATTTATTTTTTTGTTTGTGTTTGGCCAAGCGCGGTAGTCAAGTGGGTGAACGTTGGTCTTACCGTTAGAAGGTCCTGGGTTCGATTCATCTGGCCACGTCTTTTGGTTGGTAACGGGTGGAGAGATTTTCAGTCTTCCAAGTGGACATGTGCAGAGGTCAGCAGCCGGTGCCTAAAGCCCTTTCGAGTATATACGCATGCAAAGTATCAAATATGCATGTTAAAGATCCTGTGAGGATCGTGAGAGGTTGGCTTATAGATGATTTGAAATCTATCAATAGGTGAGTCATGGCGAGGTTAAAAAGCATGGCTTTTAGCTTGCGTCTTTAATCGTTGGAAAGTAAAGTATCATTATCATGAATATTCCTTTTTGTGTGGCTGTCTCTGCCTATCTGTCATTTGTAATTTGTCTGTTTCTCTCTTTATCTCTCTGTCTGTCCATTTCCCTTTTTCTATGTCTCTGTCTCTGTCTTTCTGTCATCCTTGCCTTTCTGTCTCTCTGCCTCTGTCTGTGTCTGTCTGTCTGTGTCTGTGTCTGTCTCTGTCTCTCTGTCTCTACCTATAACTGTCTGTCTGCCTGTCTGTATGTCTCTCTCTCTCTCTCCCTCCCTCTCTTCTTCTTTTACCTTCTATGTCTCTCCATGTCTCTGTCTCTCTCTCTCCGATTTTGTCTGTCTGCTCTGTCTGTCTGTCTGTCTGTCTGTCTGTCTGTCTGTCTCTCTCTCTCTCTCTCTCTCCTCTGTCTACTACCACAGTTTTCCTTCTCACTTCCTCGCAGTCCATTAAAAAAACAACTCTACTCTCACTTAACACGGGAGTCCCAAAATACAATTAACCGCTAAACACATTGCTACTGACAACACGCTTCAAAGACGAGGCCAAGAATCAGACGATGAGACAACTCAGCTGACAGAAGCTACAAGACCTAATGAAAACTAAAGAGGACAGGGGAATCACACTCCGTCTGACTCTGCGACTGGACAATTTCAGTCTTCAGCCCTCCTCCCCCCCCCCCACCCCCACCCACCCCCTGCGTGGGGATGCCAGTGGGTTTTTTTCAGTATAAATAATATCCCCACCTTCTGGAAATTCTGTGCGAGAATTTCCTCTTTTCTGTCACTCTCTTTGTTTCTGCCTTGTTCCTTTGCTTTCTGTCATCTCTTCCTATAATTTTCTGCCTTGCTGGTCTAGTCACCTGTATGTGTTCGATGAATTCTTACGTACTTTCTCTTAGGATTGATAACTGGGTACAAATATTAAGTGCATTTTTGGCTCGAAAGAAATGAGATATGCGGAAGCCGATTAAGGTCATTTAGGCCCGTTTCTATATGTTTTAGTGTCCTTTGTTAATTTTTTGAATTTGCATTGAGGCATGTTTTTGAACTCCCCGCTGCTATATATTGGGTGGAATGGTCAACGCCAGGGGCATCTCTTTTGATTATGTGTGCGAATGCATTGATATGTATACTTAATTTTCTTTCCATTCATTTCCTGTTGAAGTATTGTGTATGTTTTGAAACGGTTATAGCCCTGATATGGCTTTACGGCTGGGCTTTAAACAAAAATAACGAAAAACAAAACAAAGAAAGAAACAAACAAAACAATACTGTCTTCAATAGGGGGCTAAACTAGGCAGTGTCCTTAGTGAGTTGGATCAGTAAGAGGCACTGCTGAACTCCAATACAGGAACTCGGCATCAGTGCTGGGCCTTCTTTGTTGGGTGATCATACGGAGGCTTGACATTTCTGGCTTCTGTGGGAATTCTGGCATTGGTACTTACCAGTGAATGGTCTTTGGGTTGATAAAGTCTTGTGGAGCAGGAAATGAGCGGCAAGGGATCAAGGTCACTGAGGCCGCGCAAGAGTTTGAACAGAAAACAAACAAACAAGCAAACAAACAAACAAACATACAAACAAACAAAATATAGATAAATACAG
The DNA here is from genome assembly GCA_030674185.1 of Monoplex corrugatus. Taxonomy (NCBI): domain Eukaryota; kingdom Metazoa; phylum Mollusca; class Gastropoda; order Littorinimorpha; family Ranellidae; genus Monoplex; species Monoplex corrugatus. The sequence continues at coordinate 41,270,670 of JAPXFY010000023.1, read as the reverse complement.
ACAAAACCAACCAAAAAAAACAAACAAACAGAAACAAAGAAACAAAAAAGAAAAAACAAACAAATAAATACTTAGATAAATAAACAAAGATTCAAACGATAAAACAAATAAACACACAGACAACTAAACAGAGAAAGAAACAAGAAAACAATTAGACATATATATGAACACAGAAACAAAGACGAAAAACAAATAATTAGCCAAATAAACAAGGAAACAAGCAAGAAAGCAAACAAATAAACAAATGAATATATAGGAAAAACGAAGAAAAACAAGAAAACAAACACAACTATAGATAAATAACAAGGAAACAAATATTAAAAAGCAAGTATAAAGATGACTATACAAAGAAACAAACAAGAAAACAAATAACAAATAAATATGTCTAAATAAACAAACAAAGAAACAAACAAACATACATATACAGAAAACCGGAGAAGAAGTAAGCAGCCTTTTTAACTCGTAAATGACAGCAAAAATAAAGAGAAACACCAGACTTCGGATTTATTCATTACTGGACCACTATTACAAGGAAGGATGGCGAACACTAAAAGAAATAAATGAAAAATATGCGTTACATACATACATACATACATACATACATACATACATACATACAAATACATCATACATACATTATCATACATAATACATACATACATACATACATACATACTACATACATCATGCATACATACATACATACATACATACATACATACATGCATACATACATACATACATACATACATACATACATGCTACATACATACATACATACATACATACATACATACATACATACATACAAATACATACATACATACATAAGGAAGGGTGGAGAACACTAAAAGAAATAAATGAAAACTATGCATTACATGTACATACATACATACATACATACATACATACATACATACATACATACAACATACATACATACATACATACATACATACATACATACATACATACATACATACATACATAATACATACATACATACATACATAATAGAACATAAAATAATAATACAACTACATTACATTATACATACATACATACATACATACATACATACATACATACATACATACATACATACATACATACATACATACATACATACATACATACATACATACATACATACATACATACATACATACATACATACATACATACATACATACATACATACATACATACATACATACATACATACATACATATATAAGGAAGGGTGGAGAAACTAAAAGAAATAAATGAAAACTATGCATTACATATCATACATACATCATACATACATACATACATACATGCATACATACATACATACATACATACATACATACATACATACATACATACATACATACATACATACATACATACATACATACATACATACATACATACATACATACATAAAGGGTTTTAACTTATTCATTACTGTACACTCCTGACAGTGACTCTAACTATATGTAAGCACAGCCTGCTGCGGACTTGGCACGTCTAACTACGACCTGAGTACCTGTTGCATAAGGAAAAATTGGAAAATACCGCTATGGGTAGCCTCTTGTCCCCACTAGGTAATGACTCAGTTTTCACATGAACAAGAAAAAGGTACTCGAAACGCTTAGAAACGGTGTATATATAAACTTTTTCCAGAACAAATACGATAAATCATTAATTAATTTTTGGTCACTGTAAGTTTTTAAGAGAGATAAATCAAATTCTCTCTCTCTTTCTTGCTCTCTCTTTCTCTCTCTCTCACACACACACACACACACACACACACACACACACACACACACACACACACACACAACACGCACACAATACACCCAGGCACACACACACATGAACGCAAGCCCACACAGTACACACACACACACACACACACCACACCCGCGCGCAGCGCGCCACACAGGACACACACAGTCACACACACACACACACACAAACAAATAAATACACACACAAACTACACACCGCAGACACACTCTCTCTCTCTTATTGGAAGATAAATATTCATTTCTTTTCATGTCATTGCTCTAAATCTCTCTGTGTTTCTTTCTGCCTCTCAGTCACTACTCTCTCTCTCTCTTCTCTCTCTCTCTCTCTCTCTCTCTCTCTCTTCTCTCTTCTTCTCTCTCTCTCTCTCTCCCTCTTTCCATTTGTCTCACTCTTTCTTTTGTTCTGTCTGCTGTCTGTCTGCCTGCCTGTCTTTCTCTCTGTTCTTGTCTGTGTGTCTGTCTGTCTGTCTCTGTTTCTCTGTCTGTCTGTCTCTGTTTCTCTGTCTCTGTCTGTCTGTCCGTCTGTCTGTCTGTGTCGTTCTCTCTCTTTCTCTCTGTAGCACCACTTTCTCTTTCCTTCTTTCCTTTTATTCCCCTTCCTCCTACTCTCTTACTTTCTATCCGTTCTTTACGTTGTTTTCTCTTAAGATTAATCCTGTTTTTTTTTCTTTTTAAAATTTTTTTTTTTCTTGACTTCTTTCTTTGTAACGTATCATGCGTCTTTATTCTTGTATCCCTCCCTTCGATATTACTCACTTGTGTGTGATGTCTGTGATTCATCCTAGATTCCATTTTTTTTCTGTTCAATTTACTTCCCCCTTCACCACCACCCCCCCCCCTCTCTCTCTCTCTCTCCGATTCTCCGGTGCCCTGGTTTTTACACCAGATAGCCAAAGAGCAAAGCCATCAAAACTCCTAATTCTTCGCCTTGAGCTCAAAAGACGGTGTGATGTGTCCATCTGACGTCTGGAAGGTTTTTATTTTTGTTTTGTTTTTAGTTGTTTGTTTCCTTTTGCTTTGCTTTCCTCTACGTTGTTGTTTTGTTTCCCTTGGTTTTGCTTTCGTGTACGTTGTTGTTGTTTTGTTGTGTTTTGTTTCCTTTTGCTTTGCTTTCCTCTACAAATGTACGTTGTTGTTTTTGTTGTGTTTTGTTTCCTTTTGCTTTGCTTTCCTCTACAAATGTACGTTGTTGTTTTGTTGTGTTTGTTTCCTTTTGCTTTGCTTTCCTCTACAAATGTACGTTGTTGTTTTGTTGTGTTTGTTTCCTTTTGCTTTGCTTTCCTCTACAAATGTACGTTGTTGTTGTTTGTTGTGTTTTGTTTCCTTTGCTTTGCTTTCCTTACAATGTTGTTGTTGTTTTGTTGTGTTTTGTTTCCTTTTGCTTTGCTTTCCTCTACAAATGTACGTTGTTGTTGTTTTGTTGTGTTTGTTTCCTTTTGCTTTGCTTTCCTCTAAATGTACGTTGTTGTTGTTTTGTTGTGTTTTGTTTCTTTCTTTGCTTTCCTCTACAAATGTTGTTGTTTTGTTGTGTTTGTTTCCTTTGCTTTGCTTTCCTCTTACGTTGTTGTTGTTTTGTTGTGTTTGTTTCCTTTTGCTTTGCTTTCCTCTACAAGTACTTGTTGTTTTGTTGTGTTTTGTTTCCTTTTGCTTTGCTTTCCTCTACAATGTACGTTGTTGTTTTGTTGTGTTTGTTTCCTTTTGCTTTGTTTCCTCTACAAATGTATGTTGTTTTTTGTTGTGTTTGTTTCCTTTTGCTTTGCTTTCCTCTCAATGTACGTTGTTGTTTTGTTGTGTTTGTTTCCTTTTGCTTTGCTTTCCTCTCATGTACGTTGTTGTTTTGTTGTGTTTGTTTCCTTTTGCTTTGCTTTCCTCTACAAGTACGTTGTTGTGTTTTGTTGTGTTTTGTTTCCTTTTGCTTTGCTTTCCTCTACAAATGTATTGTTGTTTTGTTGTGTTTTGTTTCCTTTTGCTTTGCTTTCCTCTACAAAGTACGTTGTTGTTTTGTTGTGTTTTGTTTCCTTTTGCTTTGCTTTCCTCTACAAATGTACGTTGTTTGTTTTGTTGTGTTTGTTTCCTTTTGCTTTGCTTTCCTCTACAATGTAGTTGTTGTTTTGTTGTGTTTGTTTCCTTTTGCTTTGCTTTCCTCTAAATGTACGTTGTTGTTTTGTTGTGTTTGTTTCCTTTTGCTTTGCTTTCCTCTACAAATGTACGTTGTTGTTGTTTTGTTGTGTTTTGTTTCCTTTTGCTTTGCTTTCCCTACAATGTACGTTGTTGTTGTTTTGTTGTGTTTGTTTCCTTTTGCTTTGCTTTCCTCTACAAATGTACGTTGTTGTTGTTTTGTTGTGTTTTGTTTCCTTTTGCTTTGCTTTCCTCTACAAATGTACGTTGTTGTTGTTTTGTTGTGTTTGTTTCCTTTTGCTTTGCTTTCCTCTACAAATGTACGTTGTTTGTTTTGTTGTGTTGTTCCTTTTGCTTTGCTTTCCTCTACAAATGTACGTTGTTGTTTTGTTGTTTTGTTTCCTTTTGCTTTGCTTTCCTCTACAAATGTACGTTGTTGTGTTTTGTTGTGTTTGTTTCCTTTGCTTTGCTTTCCTCTACAAATGTACGTTGTTGTGTTTGTTGTGTTTGTTTCCTTTGCTTTGCTTTCCTCTACAAATGTACGTTGTTGTTTTTTGTTGTGTTTGTTTCCTTTTGCTTTGCTTTCCTCTACAAATGTACGTTGTTGTGTTTTGTTGTGTTGTTTGTTTCCTTTTGCTTTGCTTTCCTCTACAAATGTATTGTTGTTTGTGTGTTGTTTCCTTGCTTTGCTTTCCTCTACAAATGTACGTTGTTGTTTTTGTTGTGTTTGTTTCCTTGCTTTGCTTTCCTCTACAATGTACGTTTTTGTTTGTTGTGTTTGTTTGTTCTTTTGCTTTGCTTTCTCTACAAATGTACGTTGTTGTTGTTTTGTTGTGTTTTGTTTCCTTTTGCTTTGCTTTCCTCTACAAATGTACGTTGTTGTTTTGTTGTGTTTGTTTCCTTTTGCTTTGCTTTCCTCTACAAATGTACTGTTGTTGTTTTGTTGTGTTTGTTTTTCCTTTTGCTTTGCTTTCCTCTACAATGTACGTTGTTGTTTTGTTGTGTTTGTTTCCTTTTGCTTTGCTTTCCTCTACAAATGTTCGTTGTTGTTGTTTGTTGTTTGTGTTTCCTTTTGCTTTGCTTTCCTCTACAAATGTACGTTGTTGTTTTGTTGTGTTTGTTTCCTTTTGCTTTGCTTTCCTCTCAATGTACGTTGTTGTTGTTTTGTTTGTTTGTTTCCTTTTGCTTTGCTTTCCTACAAATGTACGTTGTTGTTTTTGTTGTGTTTTGTTTCCTTTTGCTTTGCTTTCCTCTACAAATGTACGTTGTTGTTTTGTTGTGTTTGTTTCCTTTTGCTTTGCTTTCCTCTACAAATGTACGTTGTGTGTTTGTTGTGTTTGTTTCTTTTGCTTTGCTTTCCTCTACAAATGTACGTTGTTGTTGTTTTGTTGTGTTTGTTTCCTTTTGCTTTGCTTTCCTCTACAAATGTACGTTGTTGTTTTGTTGTGTTTGTTTCCTTTTGCTTTGCTTTCCTCTACAAATGTACGTTGTTGTTTTGTTGTGTTTGTTTCCTTTTGCTTTGCTTTCCTCTACAAATGTACGTTGTTGTTGTTTTGTTGTGTTTGTTTCCTTTTGCTTTGCTTTCCTCTACAAATGTACGTTGTTGTTTTGTTGTTTGTTTTTTGTTTGTTTCCTTTTGCTTTGGCTGTTCCTTTGCTATGTACGTTGTTGTTTTGTTGTGTTTGTTTCCTTTTGCTTTGCTTTCCTCTACAAATGTACGTTGTTGTTGTTTTGTGTTGTGTTTGTTTGTTTCCTTTTGCTTTGCTTTCCTCTACAAATGTACGTTTGTTGTTTTGTTGTTTTGTTTCCTTTTTGCTTTTGCTTGTCTTTCTTACGTTGTTGTTTGTTTTGTTGTGTTTGTTTCCTTTTGCTTTGCTTTCCTCTACAAATGTACGTTGTTGTTGTTTTTGTTGTGTTTGTTTGTTTCCTTTTGCTTTGCTTTCCTCTACATGTTACGTTGTTGTTTTGTTGTGTTTGTTTCCTTTTGCTTTGCTTTCCTCTACAAATGTACGTTGTTGTTGTTTTGTTGTGTTTGTTTCCTTTTGCTTTGCTTTCCTCTACAAATGTACGTTGTTGTTGTTTTGTTGTGTTTGTTTCCTTTTGCTTTGCTTTCCTCTACAATGTACGTTGTTGTTTTGTTTGTGTTTGTTTCCTTTTGCTTTGCTTTCCTCTACAAATGTACGTTGTTGTTTTGTTGTGTTTGTTTCCTTTTACTTTGCTTTCCTCTACAAATGTACGTTGTTGTTGTTTGTTGTGTTTGTTTCCTTTTGCTTTGCTTTCCTCTACAAATGTACGTTGTTGTTTTGTTGTGTTTGTTTCCTTTTGCTTTGCTTTCCTCTACAAATGTACGTTGTTGTTGTTTTGTTGTGTTTGTTTCCTTTGCTTTGCTTTCCTCTATAAATGTACGTTGTTGTTTTGTTGTGTTTGTTTCCTTTTGCTTTGCTTTCCTCTACAAATGTACGTTGTTGTTTTGTTGTGTTTTGTTTCCTTTTGCTTTGCTTTCCTCTACAAATGTACGTTGTTGTTGTTTTGTTGTGTTTGTTTCCTTTTGCTTTGCTTTCCTCTACAAATGTACGTTGTTGTTTTGTTGTGTTTTGTTTCCTTTTGCTTTGCTTTCCTCTACAAATGTACGTTGTTGTTGTTTTGTTGTGTTTGTTTCCTTTTGCTTTGCTTTCCTCTACAAATGTACGTTGTTGTTGTTTTGTTGTGTTTGTTTCCTTTTGCTTTGCTTTCCTCTAAATGTACGTTGTTGTTGTTTTGTTGTGTTTGTTTCCTTTTGCTTTGCTTTCCTCTAGAGACGATGTTGTTTTGTTGTGTTTGTTTCCTTTTGCTTTGCTTTGCTTTCCTCTACGTTGTTGTTTTGTTGTGTTTGTTTTTCCTATGCTTTGCTTTCCTCTACGTTGTTGTTTTGTTGTGTTTGTTTCCTATGCTTTGCTTTCCTCTACGTTATTGTTTTGTTGTGTTTGTTTCCTTGCTTTAATTTCCTCTACGTTGTTGTTTTGTTGTGTTTGTTTCCCATGCTTTAATTTCCTCTACGTTATTGTTTTGTTGTGTTTGTTTCCTTTGCTTTAATTTCCTCTACGTTGTTGTTTTGTTGTGTTTGTTTCCTTTTGCTTTGCTTTGCTTTCCTCTACGTTGTTGTTTTGTTGTGTTTGTTTCCCATTGCTTTAATTTCCTCTAAGTTATTGTTTTGTTGTGTTTGTTTCCTTTGCTTTAATTTCCTCTACGTTGTTGTTTTTGTTGTGTTTGTTTCCTTTTGCTTTGCTTTGCTTTCCTCTACGTTGTTGTTTTGTTGTGTCTTGCTTTGCTATGCTACACTCAGTTATGTTAATCTGCGCTTTCCTTTGCTTTGCTTTGCTTTGTTTTGACTTGATTTGCTTTGCTTTGCTATTCTCTGTCGTGCTGTGATTCGCTATGCTATATTCAGTTATGCTAATCCTTGCTTTGCTTTCCTTTGCTTTGTTTCGCTTTGCTATGCCATACTCAATTACGATAATCGTTGCTTTCCCTTGCTGTTTTGCTTTGCTTTGCTTAGTTCTATTTTGCTTTGCTGTGCTATACTCAGCTATGCTTTCCCTTGCTTTGCGTTGCTTTGTTTTGCTTTGCTTAGTTCTGTTTTCTTTTGCTATGCTATGCTCAGTTATGCTAATCTTTGCTTACCCTTGCTTTGCTTTGCTTTGCCTTGTTTTGCTTTGCTCTGTTTTGCTTTGCTATGCCATATTCAGTTATGCTAATCTTTGTTTTCCCTTGCTTTGTTTTGTTTTGCTTAGTTCTGTTTTGCTTTTCTTTGCCTTGCCTTTACTGTTTTGCTTTGCTATGCTGTACTCTGATATGCTGTGATGTGCTATGCTATGCTCAGTTATGCTAATCCTTGCTTTGCTTTGCCTTGTTTTGTTTTGCTTTGCTTTTTTTAGCTTTGCTATGCCATAATCAATTATGATAATCTTTGTTTTCCATTGCTTTGTGTTGTTTTGCTTTGCTTAGTTCTGTTTTGCTTTGTTGTGCTATACTCAGTTATGCTAATCCTTGCCTTGCTTTGTTTGGTATTGCTTTGTTTTGCTTTAGAGCTATATTTGATCTACTTTTCTTGTTGTTGCTGAAATCTGTTATGGTATGGTTTGCTTTGTTTTATTTTGATTTGTTTTGTTCTGATGTTGATGTGTGTGTGTGTGTGTGTGTGTGTGTGTGTGTGTGTGTGTGTGTGTGTGTGTGTGTGTGTGTGTGTGTGTGTGTGTGTGTGTTTTAGTTGTTGTTGTGTATTGTTGTGTGTGTGTTGTGTTGTGTTTTGTTTCGTTTTGCCTTGCCTTGCCTTGCCTTGCCTTGCCTTGCCTTGCCTTGCCCTTGTTTTGTTTTGTTTTGTTTGATGTGGTTTGGTTCTGTTTTTGTTCCAGGAACGAACAAGAACAAAACAAAAAACTCGACTTTTCTCTAATGTGTATTGGCATAAGCAAAATGTTTTGTTGTTTCTGGGTTTTGTTGTTGTTGTTGTTATTATTATTGTTGTTGTTGTTGTTGCTTTGTACATGCCACCTTTACCATAGAGGGGCTACACTAATACAGAAATACACACACCACTTACAGGCGTGCTATGTGTGTGCATGTGTGCGTGCGTCCATGCCCTTGCGCGTGCGTGCATGTATCTATGAGTGGTATGTATGTTGCTGTGTTCGTGTGTATGTGTGTGTGTGTGTTGTGTGTGTGTGTGTGCGCGCGCGCGTGCGTGTGCATGTGTGTGTGTATGTGTGTGTGCATGTGTGTGTGTATGTATATGTGTGTGTGAGTATGTGTGTGTATATGTCTGTGTGCATTGCTTGTGAGTGCGTGTGTGTGCATGCGTGTGTTTGTGCGTGTGTGTATGTGCGTATGTATGTATGTATGTATGTATGTATGTATGTATGTTGTGTGTGTGTGTCGCGTGTGTGTGTGCGTGTGTATGTGTGTGCCCGCGCGCGCGTGCGTGCGTGTGTTCTATTTCTTTCCATTTTTAATTCTTTTCATTTTTAAAGTCAAAAGTTCAGCGTCGTTAATCTTTGCCATCTTCCGTTTAAAAGTATGGAATGTCTCAATTTGCTTTCATGACTTTTTCTTCGCTTGTTTTGCTTTGTGTTATGCTACATTAGTTTTAAAGTTTCGTTTTTGTTTGCTTTTGTATGTGAGCAATACATTATTATCATACTTTTGATTCATTCATTTTTTTTTTCATTTGCTTTTTTTTTTTATATGTAAGCAATACAACGTTGTCATACATTTGATGTCGCTCATTTCTTTTTTTTTTTTTTTTTCAGTTTCACTCGTTTCATCTTTTTCAGTTTTGTTTTGTATTTCATTGCATTTCATGTTTTGAACTTTAGTTAAAATGCTTACTTTACTTCATTTTTGATTCAGGTTGTTTTATAGTGCATGATCATTTATCTAGAACATCAAGACATTACAAATCGGTTGGGTTCATGTACAGGTTGGCTTGTGTCATGATCATTTTAAGTCTGCGTTCTGTCACATGGCATTTGCCGTGTTGTGGGTAGAATTTATTTTTAACGCAAAAACACTATGTTGAGAAAACTGAAACTTAAAAACATGTTGCTGCCTTGATTTATCTCTACTGTTATTTTGTGACAGCTTGATTCCATTTCATTTTTTTACTATTCATTTTTATTGTATGCTTTCTTTTTGTTCGTGTTTTACATAATCTTCCTTCATTTATTTTAACATTTTATTTTGTACTGTATATATTTTTATATCAGAATCTTATTTGATTTTCTTACATTTTTAAAAAGTTTTATTATATGTTTATTTCAGTTTACTGAGGAATATTGAATAACTGGCATCTTCTTTTTTCTGGACGAAGATTGAATACCTGGTCCCATTTCTCTCTGGAAGAATATTGAATGGCTGTCATCTTTTCTGTCTGAAGGAAGAGTGGGAAAAACCATAATTCTTTTAGGAAAACATTGAATAATTGGCTTGATCTGTATCAGCAGGAAGACTGAAAAAGGACATGTCTTTGCAGGAATATTGAATTTCTGGCCTCATCCCTGTCTGCAGGAAGAATGAAACATGACATCATTTCTGCGTAAGAGAAGATTGAATAACTGATATAATTTCTGTTTGCAAGAAATATTGAATAACTGACACCATTTCTGTCTAGACGAAGTTTTATTAACTGGCATGATTTCTGAATAATGAAGATTGAATAAATGACATATCTGTCTTGGGGAAGACTGAATTGTTGACATCAGTTTTGAGTGGAAAAAGATTGAATAACTGACATCAGTTCTGTCCTGGGGAAAGATTGAATAACTGACATCAGTTCTGTCCTGGGGAAAGATTGAATAAACTGACATCAGTTCTGTCCTGGGGAAAGATTGAATAACTGACATCAGTTCTGTCCTGGGGAAAGATTGAATAACTGACATCAGTTCTGTCCTGGGGAAAGATTGAATAACTGACATCAGTTCTGTCCTGGGAAAGATGAATAACGAATCATTCTGTCTGGGAAAGATTGAATAACTGACATCAGTTCTGTCCTGGGGAAAGATTGAATAACTGACATCAGTTCTGTCCTGGAAGATGATAATGACATCAGTTCTGTCCTGGGGAAAGATTGAATAACTGACATCAGTTCTGTCCTGTGAAAAGATTGAATAACTGACATCAGTTCTGTCCTGTGAAAAGATTGAATAACTGACATCAGTTCTGTCCTGGGAAAGATTGAATAACTGGCATCAGTTCTCTCCTGGGAAATATTGAATAACTGACATAATCTCTGCCTGATTGAACAATGAATAACTGACGTCATTTCTGACTGAGGGTTACACCATCTCTGACGAGGAAAATACTGAATAACTATCCTCATTTCTGACTACTGGAAATATTGATGAAGTGGCATCGTTTCTGACTGAGGGAACAATGAATATCTGGCCTCCATTGTGTTTTAAAAGAACAAAGTTTAAACAGCACGAAGAAAAAAAGTAGGAGAAGGGGAAGACGGAGGAAAAAAGGTGCCAGAGGGTTAAAACCAAACCAAAACAGAACAAAACAAAAGCAAAACTTAGAAAAAAGAACAACACAGTGGGGTAAATAGGGTGGCTATAGGGAAAATGAAGGAGACACACAAGCTTGCAATTAGCTTCTCTTGGTAGGAATCGTGTTGGCATTTTCTCCTCTCCAGGAAAAGATGATAACAACTATTCCCCAATTTCCTATTCTTTCTTTTTTATTCTGTCTTTTCTTTCTTTTTCTCTTCTTTCTTTCTTTCTTTTTCTTCTTCTTTCTTTCTTCTTTCTTTCTTTCTTTCTTTCTTTTCTTTCTTTCTTTCTTTTCTTTCTTTTTTCTTTCTTTTTCTTTCTTCCTTTCTTTCTTCTTCCTTCCTTTCTTTCTTTCTTCCTTTCTTTCTTTCTTCTTTCTTTCTTTCTTTCTTCTTTCTTTCTTCCTTCTTTCTTTCTTTCTCTTCTTTCTTTCTTTCTTTCTTCCTTTCTTCCTTTCTTTCTTCTTTCTTCCTTTCTTTCTTTCTTTTCTTTCTTCCTTTCTTTCTTTCTTT
>JAPXFY010000023.1:41251716-41254216 GCA_030674185.1 Monoplex corrugatus | reverse complement strand
AGCAGTTTTCAGCGTATTATCTTTTTTCTAATTTGAAGAAAACATACGGTTTATGATAATCCCGTCTCCAAAACAAGTGTGACTGCCCGCGTTCAAGCAAACAGGAACCAGAAAAAAACACGAAAGAAGAATTTGCGCCTGTCTTGTTTTGTTTTATTAAATACGCGTTCAATGCCGTCTCCGTTTTGTTTTCATTTGTTTTGTATTAAGCTATGTTTATGTTTGTTGATACGATTTTTAGGCCTTCCTTACCCCCCCTAGTTTCTGGATTTCATTTGTTTATTTGTTTCTTTCTGTTTTTGTCAGTCAGTCAGTCTGTTTGTTTGTTTTTTGTCTCAATGTCCCATTTCCTACGCTACATTTATGGCCACAAAATTAGAGAATTTTTCGACAAATGCTTGAAGATGACGACAATGGTGACGATAATCTATCGCTATCAAAGTCGTTTCGGATAGAGAGTGTATGACAGGCTTTTGCTATGCCATACTATCATAATATACGGCGTCACCAGGCCTGAGAGACAGACACCTGCGGTGTTCGCCACACGAAATCAGCAACACCCTCAGTGACGTGCCCGTGAAGATGGATGAGATCGACTGTTGGTCCCAAGTCTTTCCAGCCAGCTCATTGCACATTCAACTCCGGGTGGGAACCGGTCCTCCATGGGGATGACGGGGGCTCTTTCAAAATAAATAGTATCCCCACCTTCTGGAACCAATACTGTTGTACGGATGTGAGGCGTGGACAGTCAACAGGCAAAGCTAAAACAAGATTGAGGTAGCCGAGATGTGGTTTCTAAGAAGAATGTTGAGAGTTCCATGGACAGCAAAGAAAACAAACGAGACAGTCTTGATGGAGGCAGACACAAGTAGATCATTCATAAGGAAGATTAGGAAAAGACAGGCAACATTTATAGGCCATTTTATGAGGAAAGGGGATTTGGAGCACCTGGTCACAACGGGAAAGCTGGAAGGAAAGAGAGCACCGGGTAGACCCAGGGAGAAAATGCTAGACGGACTTGCAGAGTGGCTGAAAACGAGGAGGGTGGAGGATATGCTTGGGCAACAAGAGATAGAGACAGATGGAAGTCCATGATCGCCAACGCCGTGCGGCAGGGCACCTGATGATGATGATGACCTGGAAAGTCTGTATTAGAATTTTCCTCTTTTCTGTCACTCTTTTTATTTCTGTCTTGCTCCTTTGCTTTCTGTCATTTCTTCCTATCATTTTCTGTCTTGCTGATCCATTCACCTGCATGTGTTCAATAAAGACTTTCGTACATTCTCTTAGGATTGATAATTGGATATATGTATTTAATGTATTTTTAGCTCAAGGGAAATGAGATGTGCAGAAACAGTTTATAGGTAATTTAGTTGTTGTTTTTTATGTTTTAGTGTCCTTAATTATGTTTAAATTTGTATTCAGGCATTTTTTTAAATCCACTGTGTGATAAATTGGACGGAGTGGTCCACGCCAGGGGCATCTCCTTAGATTATGTGTGCGAATGCATTGATGTGTGTACTTAATATTCTTTTCCTTTTTTTTTTCCTAGTGAAGTTTTGTATGTTTTGAAACAGTTATGGCTCTACGCAGTCGACTGGGCCTTAGATTATGTGCGCGAATATTTCTTCAAACGTATATATGCTATATTCATTCCTTTCTGTTCGTTCTCATCCACAACTTAACTCGATTTAACTTTCTCATTTAATTCCATTTTTCTGGCGGTTTTAATTTTTCTGTTTTTATTTAATTTCATCAGAGAATATTGGATCATTGGCATCGTGCTTATTTTACAGGAACAGAATTTAAACCGCAAGAGGTGAAGAAAAAGGTTAGTGGAGAAAGAGGGAAAGTGATTTTTAAAAAAAAAGACATGGAGGGCGGACACAAGATAGCAATTAGCTTCCTGCTCTCTGGGATCACACTGACATTTTCTGCTCTCCAAGCAAAGACGATAGCATCCCTGGTTTTCTCTCTGCTCTGGTCTCCATTCCCGCTTCCGCAACACACACACACACACACACACACACACACACACACACACACACACACACACACACACACACACACACACACACACACACACACACACACACACACACACACACTCTTATCCGTTCTGTCTTTTGTATTTACTCTAGTCTCTCGCTCATATACCAACAATTTCTCTTTCTTTCTTTCCTTTCCAAAAAACAAACAAACGAACAAATAAATAAAGAAAGAAACAAACAAATAAAGAAACAAACAAATAAATAAATAAATAAATGAATGAATGAATAAATAATAAATATAAATAAATAAATGAATGAATGAATAAATAAATAAATACGACAAAAACATGAAAAATGATAGTAATAATAATAGTAATAAGTAATATAATAATTAGCATTGTCATTATTGTTATCATATCATCATCATCATCATCATCATCATCGTTGCAGTGGTGAGGATGACGATGATGATACGGTAATGATGATGATGATGATGATAATGAGGATGG
>JAPXFY010000023.1:41239216-41244216 GCA_030674185.1 Monoplex corrugatus | reverse complement strand
ACTCCTACCTACTACTACCTACACTAACTACCTACCTACTAACTACCTACCTATCTACCTACCTACCTACCTAATTACCTACCTACCTACCTACTAACTACCACCTACCTATCTAACTACTACCTACCTACCTACCTACCTAACTACCTACCTACCTACCTACCTAACTACCTACCTACTAACTACCTACCTACCTACCTAATACCTACCTACCTACCTACCTAACTACCACCTCCCTAACTACCACCTACCTAACTACCTAACTACCTACTACCTAACTACCTACCTACCTACTAACTACCTACCTACCTACCTACCTACCTACCTGCCAAGCTATCTGCCTCCCTGTCAGTTTACTCACCAACCTATCAACCTACCATACCAGGTTGCCAACTAACCAAACAACCACCAGCCAGCCAGCCAGCCAACAATCACTCAACCAACCAAAAACAAGCAAACAAGCAAGCAAGCAAGCAACCAACTAATCAACTAACCAACCAGCCAGCCAGCCAACCAACCAACCAACCAACCAACCAACCAACCAACCAACCAACCAACCAACCAACCAACCAAACAAACAACAATTCTACCTGCTATTTAACATTGTGTGTAACTCTTAGCTCTCAGCTTCTGCAGTCAGCCAGAAACAATTTTCCTTGCACATGCATTATCTACCAATGTCAGTTACGAAAACATCAAAAAACAACAGATAACAAAATCTTTTCAAATATGTAAACTTTCCTTTTATCTAAGAATGTGTGTCAAAGGACACATTACAAGTTTACAAACCCACATTTCAACTTATCGTTCATCAAAAAATATTTAGAATATGGACGGAAGGGACACAGACAGAAATAGCGAAGACATTTCCACTTTGGGGGTGAGGATGCTTATTACACAATTAAGGAAATAAATAAATGAAAGAAAACTTTTGGAATCTTCAAAGAAAGCAATCACCCCAGACTGAGTTTCAAAGAAAAGACCAAACATGCTCCTTTTCAACTATAATTGGAAGTTTTCTAGAGAAATAAAAAAGCAGGTCTGACTTCTCACCCTGGAGACCCACTTGACCCCCACAGGCAGAAACGATTTGCAAAGACCTTTTCTCCCTCCAAAATGGAAGGCTCTTCAAAGAGAGCATAGGAACAGGGAATGGGAAAGCAGGGACTCCAGCAAAGAAAACACATTTTATACAGAATCGGTTTACTTAAAGGGAGAAAAAGGAAGTTTGTGTGAAGTTAATGATTCTTCACAAACCCTAAACGTACAATTCCTTTCTTTATCTTAGTTTCAGTTTTCACTTTGGCGAAAAAAAAAATCTGACTCATTCAGGGGCAACAATTCTACCTCATGCAGGGGAAACAAATCTGCCTCACGCGAGGGAAACAACTCTGGTTTTTCAAGCGTCACTGATTGGTTCCTGTCATTTCCCACCTACCTTTTCCCTCCCGTATGGAAACCAGTATCTTCAAACCTTTTTAAGGTGGCACATCTCTCCACCACGTGCGTTCAAACACCATTCTATTTGATATCAGTTTTTTTTGTCCTTGCGAATCATGACTATATTAATCTTATATCAGTGACTGGCATAGAGTCTTCATTCTTTCTAACCACAAAAAGAAATATAAGTAATAATTTCGATATATTCTGACTGTTTCGAGTCGATGACAATAGTTGTTGTTTTTTGGAAGAGATTGTCATCGATGCAGTTTTAGCTCCAAAATGTAGTGCCAATGTAGTATCCGCTAATTCGTGTATATACGTACCTATCTATCTGTCTATCTGCCTATCTGCCTATGTATCTATGTATCTATGTATCTATTATCTATCTATCTATCTATCTATTATCTATCTATCTATCTATCTATCTATCAAGCTATCTATTTATCTATCTATCTGTCTGTCTGTCTGTCTGACTGTCTATGTATCTATGTATCTATGTATCTATGTATCTATCTATCTATCTATCATCTGTCTATTATTACTATCCAACTGCCTGTCTGACTGTTTCCTGTCTGTGTGTCTGCCTGCTGTCGATCTGTCTGTATTTCTCTCTCTCCTTCTTCTCTCTCTCTCTCTCTCTCTCTCTTCTCCTCTCTCTTCTTCACTGTCTCCTTCTCTATCTTATGTATTCATTTATTGAGAGATTGATTTGCTTACTTATCTCGTCATTTATTTACCAGTTTAGTTTATTTATTTGACACTTTTTATCAGTGTATTTATTTCTTTGTTTATTATCTTTTCATTCATTAACCCTTTGACTCCCGCACCCTGGTCACCAACTGCAAAAACTTAACCCTTTGACTCACTCACCCTGTTCACCAGCTTCCTGCTGGAAGCTGGTGGATAGGGTGAGGGAGTCAAAGGGTTAATTTTTGTTTTGTTAGCATGGTTGACGATGCAGTATGTTGATGGGCAGGGTGCGGAAGTCAAAGGGTTAATACGATACTGAATGACATATAATCATGTTGAATATCGTGTGTTCAACAGGTCTAGGTGCAGAAACAAGGACATTCAGTGCAATACGTGGCACCTACAAAGAATGACGTACTCCGATGTCTTGCCCTTGTCTCTGACTCATAGACGACTCCTAGATCCACACCTAAACATCCCTGAGGGGCTTTCCCGGCTTGTTTTGATCCTCCAAACATAAACACACAACCAGCCCAGCTCACCCCATCCACGTCACATTGTTCCCCCAAGGCAATCATTAGCATGTGCGCGAAGACGGATCAAGGAAAGAGGATAGGGGAGGTAAACATTGAGAGGTTGTTGTTATTGTTATTGTTGTTTTATGTTTCAAGCCAGTCGACTGCGCAAAGCCCCCATATCAGGACTATAACCGTTTCAAAACATGGACAATATTTTTTACAGAAGAGAAAAAAAAAAAAAAAAAGAAGAAAAAAAAAAAGGAAAAGAAAATAAGTGCACGTATCAATGCATTCGCGCACATAGTCTAAGGAGATGCCCTTGGCGTTGACAACTCCGTCCAATCTCTCGCACAGGGGATTTAAAAGAAAAGTTAATAAATATTTAAACGTAACAAAGGACAGTAAAACGTATATAAAAACGGGCCTAGATGACCTAAAATTGCTTCTGCATATCTCATTTCCTTAAAGCCAAAAGTGCACTTAAAACATGTACCCAAATATCAGTCATTAGTCAAAGTAGGCGAGACTTTATCAGGTGAATGGACCAGCAAGGCAGAAAATGATAGGAAGAAATGACAGAAAGCAAAGGAGGAAGAAAGAAACAAAGAGAGTGGCAGAAAAGAGGATAATTCTAACACAGAATTTCCAGAAGGTGGGGATACTGCTTATACTGAAAGAACCCTGGCCATTCCCACGGGGAGTGGGGGGGGGGTGGGGGGGGGGGGTGGAGGTGCACCTTCCTCCGTTACTTGTATCCATGCCAAATGATATGGCTCAGTTTATGTGATGTATTTTTGCCAGTTAAGATAATGTTAAACAACGTAGAATAACAAGGAGGAACACATGAATAAACCGTAAACGAGTATTTTAGTCAGCAAAACACGACAAGCGCAAAGCTTTGGGCCAGCTGGCCTTTGCCAAGCGTGCACCCACCCTCCCACCCACCCACACACCCCCACCTACACACATACACACACCCACCACACACACACACACACACACTCGCACCAACACACACACACACACCACACACACACACAACACCCCACACACACACACACACACACTCGCACACACATACACATACACATACACACACACACACACACACACACACACACACTCGCCACACATACACACGCGCGCACACCACACATCGACACACACACCCACGCACGCACGCATACATGCATACACAACTGTACATACATACATACATACATACATACATACATACATATATACATACATACATATATACATACATGCATTGATTGATTGATTGATTGTTTTACTGATTGATTGGTTGGTTGGTTGACTGATTGGTTGGTTGTTGATTGGTTGGTTGATTGGATGGTTGATTGGTTGGTTGGTTGGTTGGTTGGTTGGTTCGTTCGTTGGATAGTTGGTTGAACGATTAATTGACTGCTTGATTGATCGAATTATTCATCCGTTTTCTCACGTTTTGGTGATCGGTGATTTCTAAGTGCAGAAGAGAAAAAAAAGTTAACAGCAACCTCAAGTAGTGCATACCCCTCAAAACTGATGCAACCAGACATTTCGTCCTTGCTTCCGAATTAAAACCGGTGCATCTACACGTATAAACGCCAAAGACTGGAAGCTTGACGAAGAGCCTGCTGGCTGAACATTTGCTTCTGCCTTGATTTGTCAATTAAACGCGCGCTTTTGGTTGGTGTTCTCTGATTATGAGGTTTTGAGCCCAAGTGTTTGAAATGTTTTCACCTGTATACGCATTCTAAATGTTAAAATCATTTCAATTTTACACACGGAAGCACTCAAACAATTCTCAAGGAGATTTACACGTGCTGTGCAGGTGAGTGCTGAATTTTGAAAAAAAAAAGTATTTGTCGTCAACGTGCATCTAAAAACAAACAAACAAACATACAAAGAAAAACCAAAACAACAACCAAAACAACAATAACAACAACAATAACATAAAACGATCTCCGTATTTTTGCTTGTTTGTTTGTTTTGATTCTTTGTAACACACACACACACACATACACACACACACACACACACACACACACACACACACACACACACACACCACACACACACACACACACACGACGCCACACACACACACACACACACACACACACACACGGGTCTGAGTATTACCGTGTCTGTGTATCACTGTGTCTATATGCTACTTTTCTATCCTGTCGATGTGTCGTGATGTCACCGTGTTACTGTCACTGTGTCACCGTGTCTGTGTCATCACCGTGTCAATGAGCCACGATGTCTGTCACACTGTGTCATTGTGTCAATGTGACATATAGATACAACGACACACAGACTCCTCGCTTAGGGAAGAAAACAGTG
>JAPXFY010000023.1:41219216-41234216 GCA_030674185.1 Monoplex corrugatus | reverse complement strand
GTAGACCACCCATTTACAATTCACACACATAACACACTTTAGACACACTATACATTCACAAAACATCACACACTTAATGTCAACACCTTAACATGTCACAAACACCATCATGTTAGAACAACCTTTATGTCACACTTTAATCCAAATGTAACACACTTTACATGTCACATAACATTCACAATGACACACTTTACATGTTCACAAACATCACAACATGTAACACACTTAAAGTTCACTAATATCACCAAAGTCAAGACACACCTTTACATGTTCACAAACATCACACAGTGTAGACACACCTTTACATGTTCACAAACATCACACAATTTAGAGTCCAACACCTTTACATGTTCACAAACACTTAACAGTTGACAAATACACACTTTACAATAGTTACAAAACATCAACAGATGTAACACACCTTTACATTATTCAACAAGTACACACACACAGATGTAACAAAACATCCTTTCACAGAATCACTAGACTACACCTTTACATGTTCACAAACATCACACAGATGTAGACACACCTTTACATGTTCACAAACATCACACAGATGTAGACACACCTTTACATGTTCACAAACATCACACAGGTGTAGACACACCTTTATATGTTCACAAACACAAAACAGATGTAGACACACCTTTACATGTTCACAAACATCACACAGATGTGACACACCTTTACATGTTCACAAACATCACACAGATGTAGACACACCTTTACATGTTCACAAACATCACACAGATGTGAACACCTTACATGTTCACAAACATCACACAGATGTAGACACACCTTTACATGTTCACAAACATCACACAGATGTAGAACACCTTTAATGTTCAACAACACACAGATGTAGACACAACCTTTACCTGTTCACAAACATCACACAGATGTAGACACACCTTTACATGTTCACAAACATCACACAGATGTAACACACCTTTACATGTTCACAAACATCACACAGATGTAGACACACCTTTAATGTCACAAACATCACACAGATGTAGACACACCTTTACATGTTCACGAAATCACACAATGTAGACACACCTTTACATGTTCACAAACATCACACAGATGTAGACACACCTTTACATGTTCACAACATCACACATATGTAGACACACCTTTACATGTTCACAACATCAACACAGATGTAACACACCTTACATGTTCACAAACATCACAATGTAGACACACCTTTAATGTTCACAAACATCACACAGATGTAGACACACCTTTGTATGTTCACAAACATCACACAGATGTAGACACACCTTTACATGTTCACAAACATCACACATATGTAGACACACCTTTATATGTTCACAAACATCACACAGATGTAGACACACCTTTACATGTTCACAAACATCACACAGATGTAGACACACCTTTACATGTTCACAAACATCACACAGATGTAGACACACCTTTATATGTTCACAAACATCACACAGATGTAGACACACCTTTATATGTTCACAAACATCACACAGATGTAGACACACCTTTACATGTTCACAAACATCACACATATGTAGACACACCTTTACATGTTCACAAACATCACACAGATGTAGACACACCTTTATATGTTCACAAACATCACACAGATGTAGACACACCTTTACATGTTCACAAACATCACACAGATGTAGACACACCTTTATATGTTCACAAACATCACACATATGTAGACACACCTTTTACATGTTCACAAACATCACACAGATGTAGACACACCTTTACATGTTCACAAACATCACACAGGTGTAGACACACCTTTACATGTTCACAAACGTCACACAGATGTAGACACACCTTTACATGTTCACAAACATCACACAGGTGTAGACACACCTTTATATGTTCACAAACATCACACAGGTGTAGACACACCTTTACATGTTCACAAACATCACACAGGTGTAGACACACCTTTATATGTTCACAAACATCACACAGGTGTAGACACACCTTTACATGTTCACAAACATCACACAGGTGTAGACACACCTTTACATGTTCACAAACATCACACAGATGTAGACACACCTTTACATGTTCACAAACATCACACAGGTGTAGACACACCTTTATATGTTCACAAACATCACACAAATGTAGACACACCTTTACATGTTCACAAACATCACACAGGTGTAGACACACCTTGTTTTAAAATGAATTTTGGATTTACGTTTCATCAACTCTCGTGGGGATGCCGGGGGCTCTTTCAGTATAAAGAATATCCCCAGCTCCTGGAAATTCTGTCCCAGAAATGTTCTCTTTTCTGTCTTTCTCTTTGTTTCTGTTTTGTTCATATGCTGTTTATCATTTCTTTCTATCATTTTCTGCGTCGTTAGTCCATTCATCTGTATGTGTTCAATAAAGTCTTACGTCTTTTTTGTAATGACTGATAACTGGGGATATGTATCAGGCACGTTTTTGGCTATCTGAAAATAAGATGTACAGAAGCAGTTTTTGGTTACTGAGGACTTTTTATGTATGTTTTAGTGTCCTTGGTTATGTTTAAATTTGTATTCAGGTATTTTTAATACCCTGCGTGATAGATTGGATGGAGTGGTCAACGTCAGGGTCATCTCTTTAGATTATATGTGCAAATGCATTGATATGTATACTTGGTTTTCTTTTTAATGTTTCTTCTCTGTTCAAGTATTGTATGTCGTCTAATGGTTATAGCCCTGATATGGCTCTAAGCAGTCGGCTGGGCTTTTAACAAAAAAATAACAATAACAATATTTCATCAACTAAGTAACATAACTCTTGAGAGTCACGGGGTTATCTCCCATATAGAATTTCTCAAACCCAACACAGTTTGCGCTACCCATTCAGCTAGCATAGACGCAGGCACAAAGCATAAAGTGGTAAGCTCAGAACATTCCTTCATCAGATCAGAAGTGTTTACAATCCAGCATATCAGTAAACGAAGTACATTAAAATGTCCGTCCTGGCTAAATTCTCTCGAGAGTCAGGGTCGTGATTACTTTGAAACTTCAGAAAAAGGAATCACTCTTAGGCTGAAAAGATGAATGTAAGAACGTTGTTAAACTATGCTCGGAAAGAATCCTAAAAATGAACAAAAAAGGCAGGGCTGAGTTCTGACCTTGGGAAAATCATTTGACCCAACAAGCGAGGACGTTTTGCAAAGATACCTTGAAATGTAAAACGCTCTTCAGACTTTGCAAACAAACTGGAAATGGGAAAGGAGGGAGCTAACCAAATTAAACAAATCACGCACACACACACACACACACACACACACACACACACACACACACACACACACACACACACACACACACACACACACGCACACACACACACAACACACACACACACACAGAGGCACGCAAACACACACACACACAGGCACGCAAACACGCATGCAAAACAAACACGCACACACAACACACACACACACACACACACACACACACACACACACACACACACACACACACACACACACACACACAGAGGCACGCAAACACACACACACACACACACACACACACACACACACACACACACACACACACACACACACACACACACACACATGAAATCAGGAGGGAAAAGAAAGTTGGTGTGAAGTTGTTTGGTTCTTCACGAGCTCAAAACGTTCCTTTCCCTCCGTTTTGATTTTCGTTTTAGTGCAAATCAATTGCAGCCGATGCAAGGGACACAATTCTGGTGTGTAAGTGCTGCTTACTGGCCTTGGATTTCCAGCCTTCCTGCGTCAGACCATCTTTAACTTTGAGCTCTGAGGCTGGATTTTGTCTGCGAGCCTGTATTTACAGGGATAAAAAATACCACAGGACAAAATGATAGTTGTTGTTTCGTTATTTCTTATGAATAGCTATAAATAAATTCAGATGTCATGGTTTCATTATTTAATATGAAGAGATATACATTAACTCATGCGACATAATTTATCAGATTATCTAGTGGTATCACTGCATGGTCATAATTTTTGTGTCCATATTCTAGTAGATTATCTGGTGATGTTAGTGCATGATCATATCATAAGAAAGGTGAGACTTGCATTAATTCACACGAGCATATAATTATAAACAGTAAAAATCAAATGCAGCATAAACTGATACATTGTTTACTTATTCCATTGAATCATTATACCATTATTACATTAATTTGTACACTGCCAGAGGTTATGCTGTAACTTTTATCTTCATACAAATTTACCACCAACATCTGTGCAACGGATTAAAAATAGAATAAAAAAACAACAACAACAAAAACCCGCTTGTATGTCTATAAAAATTAAGAAAGAAATGTACTTCTCTGCTTTTTAACTTTTTGTTGTTGTTGCTGTTATTGTTGTTGTTTGTCTGCTTGTTTCGTTATTTTATCATACTAAAACATCAGTGCTATTTATAGCAAGGAATCATTTGATTATACAGTTATGCAGTCATCACGTGTTTTCAGAGCACGTGGGTGATTTCAGCCCTCTAGCCTAAACCACTTTCCTATAAACAGTTCTGCAAAGAGACGCTTTGACACTGTTCATTTATCAGATTGATTCGTGGTGCATGCAGATACACCTACAAACATCCACAAAATATTTCTTGGTTTATTTCGATCTCTCTAACACAAACACCCCCTTCACAGCAGATTCTGGAAAGACGATTCCATACTATGGGAATAAGATATCGCGGAATGCTAAACATCACAGACACACTGATCATATCACCAAAAGAACGTGTGCGCCAAGCCATGCAGTAACGCACTGGTCCGTATGAAGAATATGCGGACTTCTGTTTAGAAAAGAAAACCACGTTGGTATTGTCCTGTAACAAGATCCAGTGGCCTTACTAAATCGACCCTTCAAGAAAGTGTTGAGTGAAAGGGGGGGGGGGGGGGTAGAGAGAGAGAGAGAGAGAGAGAGAGAGAGAGAGAGAGAGACAGATAGAGACAGAAAGAGACAGACAGACAGGGAGAGAGAGAGAGAGACAGACAGACAGACAGAGACAGACAGAGACTGAGAGACAGAGAAACAGATAAACAGAGAGACAGAGAGTGAGGCAGAGAGAAAGAGAGAGAGAGAAAGAGAGAGAGAGAGATAGACAGAGAGAGAGAGAGACAGACAGACAAAGAGAGAGACAGAGAGAGAAAGAGGCAGAGACAGAGAGAGACAGAGAGAGAGAGACAAAGAGAGAGACAGAGACAGAAAGAGAGACAGAGAGAGAGAGACAGAGAGACAGACAGACACAGAGAGAATCGGAGACAGAGAGAGAGAGAGGAGACAGAGAGGGAGACATAAAGAGAGACAGAGAGAGAGAGAGACAGAAAGAGACAGAGACAGAGACAAACAGACAGACAGAGACAGAAACGATGGACTGACAACACTACCGAATGGACAAAAAACTAAAGTAATACATAAAAACAAAAACAAAAAACTTGTAGAGACACAAAGTCTTGGCACACAGCCTACAGAGCTGGAAGAATCTGGCAAACACTTCCTTAGTGCGGCACCCCAACGTCTCTTCACGGACGTAACGGAGGAGGAGGAGGAGCAGAAGAAAACGAGGAGCAGGAGGAAGAAGACAAACAAAAGGAAGAAGAGGAAAGAGGAACGATTGTGATTGTTATTTTTGTTTAAAGCCCTGCCGACTGCTTAGAGCCATATCAGGGGTATAACCATTTCAAAACGTACACAAAAACTTGTCAGGAATTAAGCAAAAAGAAAAAGAAAATTAAGTGCACATATCAATGCATTCGCGAACATAATCTAAGGAGATGCCCCCTGACGTTGACCACTCCGTCCAGTTTATTGCACAGGAGAATTAAAAAACATACCTGAATACAAATTCAAACATAAGTAAGGACACAAAATCATATATAAAACGGGCCTAGATTACTAAAATTGCTTCTTCACATCTCATTTTCCTAGAGCCACAAATGCACTTAACACATGTACCCAATTATCAATCTAAGAGAAAGTACGTAAGGCTTTATCGAACGCATACAGGTAAATGGATTGGCAAGGCAGAAAATGATAGGAAGAAATGACAGAAAGCAAAGGAGGGAGAAAGAAACAAAGAGAGTGACAGAAAGAGGAAAACTTCTAGCACAGAATTTCCAGAAGGTGGGGATACTATCATACTGAAAGAGCCCCTGGCATCCCTATGGGGGTAAACAAGAGGGAGAGGAGGAGAACAACACAAACCACGAAGACATTTCAGCAGAGATGCTACGACTCCACTTAGATAATTTTCAAGAGACCCCAAATTTTCGGCCATCTGGCCTTTGTCTATTTAATTACTCCTGCGTTACAAGATACATGAACAAGTTTAGGCTCTCCATTGTTCACAATCCCCAAGCTATTCGGCTAGTGTCATTCCATCCTCTGTTGACCAATTGGGGGTCCCTCTCAAATGGATTCAGAGGCAAAATTTGTGTAGAATGATGTCCATTCCCGTAACACAAATCCCCCCTCTCCTCTCTTTTTTTCTCTTTTTCTCTCTCTCTCTCTTTCTCTCTCTCTGTCTCTCTCCCCTCTCTCTCCCTCTATCTCGCTGTCTCTTTTTCTCTCTGAATCTCTCTCCCTCCCTCTCTCTCTCTCTCTTTCTCTCTCTCTCTGAATCGTTCTCTCTCTCTCTCTCTCTCTCACACACACACACACACTCTCTCTCTCTTTCTCGCTATATATATATATATATCTCCCTCCCTCTCTCTCTCCCCTCCTCTCTCTCTCTCCCTCTCTGTCTCTTTCTCTCTCTCTATCTCTCTCTCCCTCCCTCTCTCTCTCTGTCTTTCTCTCTATACAATATAACAGAGAGAAAAAGACAGAGAGATATATTATATCTCTCTCTGTCTCTTTCTCTGTCTCGTTCTCTCTCTCTCTTTCTCTCTCTCCGTCTCCCTGCCTCCCCCACTTTTCTCATCTCTGTCTGTCTGTTTAGGGTTGACATGTGTTTGCTTTACACGTCCCTGCCTTTGTCTCTCATGCTTCTGTACAGGGCATGGGCTGTTGGTATCTACATACAAGTTACTATTTTATCACAGTTCACTTTGAAAGCTTATTTCACACAGTGTATGTCATAGGGTATCTCTTTTTAAATGCTTATGTTGTGTATGTCGAATATCATAGTCAAGCTGTAAGATAAGATAGGTCCAGTGGGACCTATTGTTACTGTTCTTCAATATTAAAGCAATAAATTGTTCTGCGATTTCTCTCCATCGCTGTCTGTCTGTCTGTCTGTCTGTCCCTGCCCATCTATGTCTCTGTCTCTCTCTGTCTGTCTGTCTGTATCTCTCTCTCTCTCTCTCTCTCTCTCTCCCACACACACACACACACACACACACACACACATTCACTCACTCACTCACACACATACACACACTTGCCTGTGTGTGTGGACGTAAGCACAGACATTCAGTTTTGTCACATGTCATTCTGAAGAATTAGTATATACTATAACGTAAAAATGAAAGCTGCATACTTATGTGAAACACAAACACACACACAAACGCACACACACAAAGACACACGCACACACACAGACACACAGACACACAACACACACACACACACACACACAACACACACACACACACACACACACACATACACACAACACAAAACACACACACACACACAAACACACACACACACACACACACACACACACACACACATACACACACACACACACACACACATACACTCACTACCACTTTCCAACCCACACACTGATTAATCAGAATCACATATTTATCACCAGATCTCGAAAAACAATTATGTCCCCTCCAAAACAAACAAACAAACAAATAAACATACAAACAAACTTAAAAGAACAAAAAAATAACAATAACAACAACGAAAACCCACCACACAGGTGTAGACACAGTCGATGCTAAATCTGTTTTTGATTGATCTTTCCCCCAGAAGACATTCAAACTGTGAGCTAGCAAGAGCAAAAACTGAAGTGCAATAAAACGTCTACACTGGGAAAGGCTTTCCTGGGAAACAAATAATGTTTACCCTAACACCTTCAAAGAAAGCAATTGCTCTTAAGACTTGAGAGGGAATGGGGCAGGGCTAAAAATACAACAATAAATGTTCGTCGTAAGCCATGCTCAGAAGTTTCCTAAAAATAAATTTCAATAATGAAGAGATTACAGAAAGGCAGGTTTTGACTTTTCACCCTGGAGACTCAAGAACTGTAAACGTTTAGAAAAAACAAACAACACACAAATAAAACGAATTTGCTTCTAAAGCGAAACATTCTTTAAAGGGCCGCCAAAGCAGAGGAAATGGGTAAGGAGGGACTAGGCCAAAGAAACACACTAACTCCAAACAGTTTACTGAAAGGGAGCAAAGGAACGCCAGTGTCAAGTGGTTTTGGTTCTTCCACATCCTGGAATGTCCCTGTCCCTTGGGTTTTAATTTTCACCTTGGTGCAAATCAATCCCAGCCGAGCAGGGACACAATTCTGGTGTTTAAGTGCTGCTGACTCTCCTCTCTCCTCACTCCTTCCACCCTTCTTGCCACTTGCCCATCCTTTCTGCTAAGCAGTGGCAACTTCCCCTCACTTGTGTGACTTTTTTTCTTCTTTTTTACGAGAGTGAGTTGAATTTTATTCAAGAGAGATTCGTCGTTCTCAGACAAATCCATCGATTCATTCTGCCGTCTATGCAGACACCTTGAGCCTGCACAAAATTCCATGTGCTGGCAAAGTCTTGAACTGGTGAAGGGGAAGGGGGAGTGGGGAGCAGAACGTAGGAACCTATGGGACACTATGCTGATACTGTCAGTACGAATGACATAATGGCCAGTGAAAATGGCGACTATTAGGTTATATTTTGGAATTGAACTCAAGACAACAGACCTTCAGTCCAGAGCGAAATAAGAATCATATGAAGATCTACATGAAGTTATTAAAACTTTGACATTTTCTGTACTGTTCATGTTTCGGAATCTTTACGCCATGCATCCCCACTCGTAATGTGAATCCAACGAAACTTAGGTCACTATGAGGACAGGACACGAAAGGCCACATTATTCGGGACAAGTTTTGACAATGTATGATGAGGCTACTGACTTCCATTCTGGACTGAATGTGTGCAGAATGGTTCAACGTTCGCTTGTTAATAACAAAACTCAAGACTCCACGGTTCGTTTCCCTTTGAGATCTCAGCTTTCCTGTTTATTTTGACCTTAAAATCCAGCTGAAATGTCTAGTCCTTCAGAAGGACACACAAAAAGAAGAAAAAGAACAGTCAGACATGCATGCCTTCTGACCTGTGCACGTGTAAAATCCCACAGCAGTCGAAAAGAGTGAAAAGCAGGGCATTCGTCCGGTTGCCCGGGTATAAAAAAAACAACTGAGAAATAGATTAACTTGCCAGGTCTCGCCCTAATTAGCCTTCTTTCCTTTCTGAAGTCTTGGTTAAAGAAAAGCACTCTGAGTTTCACATGGTGAAGCCATTGTGACAAAAAGAAATGAATAAGAATGAGTATAATGAAAACGCAAACATCTGTACAGTATAGTAACTACACTAAAATAAAAAGCACAAAAGCAGTATCCCTAGC
This sequence comes from Monoplex corrugatus, assembly GCA_030674185.1. Lineage (NCBI taxonomy): Eukaryota > Metazoa > Mollusca > Gastropoda > Littorinimorpha > Ranellidae > Monoplex > Monoplex corrugatus. The sequence goes on along the minus strand of JAPXFY010000023.1, from coordinate 41,224,618 downwards.
TCAGCATCCAGTGCGTGCATATACATACATAAATGCATAACACACACACACACACACACACACACACACACACACACACACACACACACACACACACACACACACACACACACACACAACACACACACATATGCTCACTCGCTCACTCACTCACTCACTCACTCACACTGCCTGTGCGTGCAGACATACGCACGGACAGACATTCAGTTTTGTCACATGTCAATCTGAATAAGCAGTATTTTATAACCTATAAATAGAAGATCCATACATATATTAAAGACAAAACTAGAAAAAACACCACTCAACCCACACAGTGATTAATCTGAATCACACATTTATCAACAGATCTCGAAAACCGTTACGTCCCCCAAAAATCTTACGCAGGTGTAGACACAGTCGATGCTAAATCTGTTTTTGATTGATCTTTCCCCCAGAAGACATTCAAACTGTGAGCTAGCAAGAGCAAAAACTGAAGTGCAATAAAACGTCCACACTGGGAAAAGCTTTCCTGGAAACAAATAATGTTTACCCTAACACCTTCAAAGAAAGCAATTGCTCTTAAGACTTGATAGGGATGGGGCAGGGCTAAAAATACAACAACAAATGTTCGTCGTAAGCCATGCTCAGAAGTTTCCTAAAATAATTTTCAAAATGAAGAGATTATAGAAAGACAGATTTTGACTTTTCACCCTGGACACCAAAGAACTGTAAATGTTTAAAAAAAACAAACAACACACAAATAAAACGAATTTGCTTCTAAAGCGAAACACTCTTTAAAGGGCCGCCAAAGCAGAGGAAATGGGTAAGGAGGGACTAGGCCAAAGAAACACACTAACTCCAAACAGTTTACTGAAAGGGAGCAAAGGAACGCCAGTGTCAAGTGGTTTTGGTTCTTCCACATCCTGAAATGTCACTGTCCCTTGGGTTTTAATTTTCACCTTGGTGCAAATCAATCCCAGCCGATGCAGGGGACACAATTCTGGTGTTTAAGTGCTGCTGACTCTTCTCTCTCCTCACTCCTTCCACCCTTCTTGCCCACTTGCCCATCCTTTCTGCTAAGCAGTGGCAATTCCCCTCCATTTTTGTGCGACTTTTTTTCTTCTTTTTTACGGGAGTGAGTTGAAATTCTATTCAAGAGAGATTCGTCGTTCACAGACAAATCCATGTGCGTTCCATCAATTCTTTCTGCCATGTAAGCAGACACCTTGAGCCTGCACAAAATACGATGCCCTGGTAAAGTCTTGAACTGGTGAAGAGGAGGGGAGTGGAGAGTGGGGAGCAGAACGTAGGAACAATGGGACACTCTGCTGATACTGTCAGTATGAATGACGTTATAATGGCCGGTGAAAATGGCGACTGTTAGGTTATATTTTGAAATTTAACTCAAGACAACAGACCTTCAGTCCAGAGCAAAATAAGAATCATATGAAGATCTGCATGAAGTTTTTAAGAACTTTGACATTTTTGTACTGTTCCTGTGTCGGAATCTTTACGCCATGCATCCCCGCTCGTAATGTGAACCCAACGAAACTTAGGTAACTATGAGGACAGAACACGACAGGACACAGTATTTGGGACAATGTTTGACAATGCTCTATAATGATGAGAATGGGAATGGTACTGATGAGGCTACAGACTTCTATTTTGGACTGAACGTGCGCAGAATGGTTCAACGTTCGCTTGTTAATAACTAAATTCAAGGTTCTGGGGTTTGTTTTCCATTGAAGTCTCAGTTTTCCTGTTCATTTTGACCAGAAAATCCAGCTGGAATGTCTAGTCCTTCAGAAAGACAAAAAAAGAAGAAGAAAAAAACCCAGTCAGACACGTCTGCCTTCTGACCTGTGCACGTTTAAAATCCCACAGCAGTCGAAAATAGTGAAAAACAGGGCATTCATATGGTTGCCCTGGTACAAAAGGAATTGAGAAATAGATTAATTTCACAGGTCTCGCCCTAATTAGCCTTCTTTCCTTTCTGAAGTCTTGGTTAAAGAAAAGCACTCTGAGTTTCACATGGTGAAGCCATTGTGACAAAAAGAAATGAATAAGAATGAGTATAATGAAAAAGCAAATATCTGTACAGTATAGCAACTACACTAAAATCAAAAGCATAAAAGCAAGATCCCTAGCTCAGCACTCAGTGCGTGCATATACATACATAAATGCATAAACACACACACACACACAACACACACACACACACACACACACACACACACACACACACACACACACACCACACACACACACACACTCACACACACACACACACAAACACACACACATATGCTCACACTCACTCACTCCCTCACTCTCTCACTCCATCCCTCCCTCACTCACTCACTCACTCACTCACTCACTCACTCACTCACACTTGCCTGTGCGTGCAGACATACGCACGGACAGACATTCAGTTTTGTCACATGTCAATCTGAACTAGCAGTATTTCATAACCTATAAATGGAAGATGCATACATACATTAAAGACAAAACTAGAAAAACACCACCCAACCCACACAGTGATCAATCTGAATCACACATTTATCAACAGATCTCAAAAACCGTTACGTCCCCCCCAAATCTTTCGCAGGTGTAGACACAGTCGATGCTAAATCTGTTTTTGATTGATCTTTCCCCAGAAGACATTCAAACTGTGCGCTAGCAAGAGCAAAACTGAAGTGCAATAAAACGTCTACACTGGGAAAAGCTTTCCTGGGAAACAAATAATGTTTACCCTAACACCTTCAAAGAAAGCAATTGCTCTTAAGACTTGAGAGGGAATGGGGCAGGGCAAAAAATTCAACAACAAATGTTCGTCGTAAGCCATGCTCAGAAGTTTCCTAAAAATGAATTTCAAAATGAAGAGATTATAGAAAGGCAGGTTTTGACTTTTCACCCTGGAGACTCAAGAACTGTAAACGTTTAGAAAAAACAAACAACACACAAATAAAACGAATTTGCTTCTAATGCAAAACACTCTTTAAAGGGCCGCCAAAGCAGAGGAAATGGGTAAGGAGGGACTAGGCCAAAGAAACACACTAACTCCAAACAGTTTACTGAAAGGGAGCAAAGGAACGCCAGTGTCAAGTGGTTTTGGTTCTTCCACATCCTGGAATGTCCCTGTCCCTTGGGTTTTAATTTTCACCTTGGTGCAAATCAATCCCAGCCGAAGCAGGGGACACAATTCTGGTGTTTAAGTGCTGCTGACTCTCCTCTCTCCTCACTCCTTCCACCCTTCTTGCCCACTTGCCCATCCTTTCTGCTAAGCAGTGGCAATTCCCCTCTTTTTTGTGTGACTGTTTTTCTTCTTTTTTACGGGAGTGAGTTGAAATTCTATTCCAGAGAGATTCGTCGTTCTCAGACAAATCCATGTGCGTTCCATCGATTCATTTTGCCGTCTAAGCAGACACCTTGAGCCTGCACAAAATACGATGCCCTGGTAAAGTCTTGAACAGGTGAAGAGGAGGGGAGTGGAGAGTGGGGAGCAGAACGTAGGAACCAATGGGACACTATGCTGATACTGTCAGTATGAATGACGTTATAATGGCCAGTGAAAAGGGCGACAGTTAGGTTATATTTTGAAATTTAACTCAAGACAACAGACCTTCCATCCAGAGCGAAATAAGAATCACATGAATATCTGCATGAAGTTTTTTTTTAAAGAATTTTGACATTTTCTGTACTGTTCCTGTGTCGGAATCTTTACGCCATGCATCCCCTGCTCGTAATGTGAACCCATCGAAACTTAGGTAACTGTGAGGACAGGACATGATAGGCCACAGTATTTGGGACACTTTTTGACAATGCTCTATAACGATGAGAATGGGGATGGTAATGATGAGGCTACAGACTTCCATTCTGGACTGGGACTACGCAGAATGGTTCAAATGTGCACTTGCTAAGAACCAAACTCAAGGTTCTAGGGTTCATTTCCCGATTTCTCACGGCAGTTCAAAAGTCATGAAGAGCAGGGCATTCACCTGGTTACCCTAGTTCAAAATATTGGAGAGAAAGGTTCATTTCCCAGGTTCCTCCTCAATTAACGTTCTTGCCTTTCTGAGGTCTTGACAAAAAACCTTCCCAAAAGAAATGAATAAGAATAATGGAAAAGGCAAACATTTGTACTTACCATACTCACATCAAGCATACATAAAATCAACATCCATAGCTCAGCATCCAGTGTGATTACATATCTATATCTATATTTGTATCTACATCTACATATGTATCTATCTGTCTGTCTGTCTGTCCTATCTATCTATCTATCTATCTGTGTGTCTATCTATGTATGTATCTATCTATATATCCATCCATCCATCCATCCGTCTATCTATCTATCTATCTGTCTGTCTGTCTATCTATCTATCTCTCTCTCTCTCCTCTCTCCTCTGTCTTTATGCATGCATACATACATACATACATACATACATACATACAACATGCATGCATACATACATACATACATACATACATACATACATACATACATGCATACATACATACAGAGATACGTACGTATGTAGGGTCATACGCCTAACAACCTGTGTAATCTGGTTCAGCATCATGTGTGTATGTGTGTGTGTGTGTGTGTGTGTGTGTGTGTGTGTGTGTGTGTGTATGTGTGTGTGTGTGTGTGTGTGTGTGTGTATGTGTGTGTGTGTGTGTGTGTGTGTGTGTGTGTGTGTGTGTTTGTGTGTGTGTGTATGTGTTTGTGTTTGTGTTTGTGTGTGTGTGTTTGTGTGTGTGTGTGTGTGTTTGTGTGTGTGTGTGTGTGTGTGTGCGTGTGTGTGCATATTTGTGACGAACAAGGGCATTTGTAACTAATAAAAGCATTGAACCGTATTTCATGCAACAAAACAAGACAGGGTCCTTTTCTCACATTGAAGACAACAGCAGGGAAGTTTACGTCTTTTTCTCATTTTTTTTTTTTGTATCTAGTGTTTGTTTGTTTGTAATCTTACGCTTGACAAAGGCCAGTTGGCCGAAAATTTGCGCCTGTCTTGTTTTTGTTGTATTAAATACGCGTTCATATTCTTCTTTCGTGTTTTTTGTGGCTCCTGTTTGCTTGAACGCGGGCAGTCACACTTGTTTTGGATTGAATAAAAGCACTGATCTAAAAATCAGTAACTCTGTTGGATACATTATATACATACATACATACTACATAACATACATACATACATACATAATACACACATACATACACACATACATACATACATACATACATACATACATACATACATACATACATACATACCCTACATACATACCATACTGCATACAACGTAGGGTCATACGCTAACAACTTGTAATCTGGGTCAGCATCATGGGGTTGTGTGTGTGTGTGTGTGTGTGTGTGTGTGTGTGTGTGTGTGTGTGTGTGTGTGTGTGTGTGTGGTGCG
>JAPXFY010000023.1:41199216-41214216 GCA_030674185.1 Monoplex corrugatus | reverse complement strand
GTCAGTGTCCTATCAGAACTCATGGAATCACACAGCCTCAGACTATGTCTCTGTCCTATCAGAACTCATGGAATCACACAGCCTCAGACTATGTCTCTGCCCTATCAGAACTCAGGGAATCACACAGCCTCAGACTATGTCTCTGTCCTATCAGAACTCATGGAATCACACAGCCTGAGGCTATGTCTCTGCCCTATCAGAACTCATGGAATCACACAGCCTCAGACTATGTCTCTGTCCTATCAGAACTCATGGAATCACACAGCCTCAGACTATGTCTCTGCCCTATCAGAACTCATGGAATCACACAGCCTCAGACTATGTCTATGTCCTATCAGAACTCATGGAATCACAAGGCCTGAGGCTATGTCTGTGTCCTATCAGAACTCATGGAATCACACAGCCTGAGGCTATGTCTCTGCCCTATCAGAACTCATGGAATCACACAGCCTGAGGCTATGTCTCTGCCCTATCAGAACTCATGGAATCACACAGCCTCAGACTATGTCTCTGTCCTATCAGAACTCATGGAATCACACAGCCTCAGACTATGTCTCTGTCCTATCAGAACTCATGGAATCACACAGCCTGAGGCTATGTCTGTGTCCTATCAGAACTCATGGAATCACACAGCCTCAGACTATGTCTCTGTCCTATCAGAACTCAGGGAATCACACAGCCTCAGACTATATCTGTGTCCTATCAGAACTCAGGGAATCACACTGCCTCAGACTATGTCTCTGCCCTATCAGAACTCAGGGAATCACACTGCCTCAGACTATGTCTCTGCCCTATCAGAACTCAGGGAATCACACTGCCTCAGACTATGTCTCTGCCCTATCAGAACTCAGGGAATCACACTGCCTCAGACTATGTCTCTGCCCTATCAGAACTCAGGGAATCACACTGCCTCAGACTATGTCTCTGCCCTATCAGAACTCAGGGAATCACACAGCCTCAGACTATGTCTCTGCCCTATCAGAACTCAGGGAATCACACTGCCTCAGACTATGTCTGTGTCCTATCAGAACTCATGGAATCACACAGCCTCAGACAATGTCTGTGTCCTATCAGAACTCATGGAATCACACTGCCTCAGACAATGTCTGTGTCCTATCAGAACTCATGGAATCACACAGCCTCAGACTATGTCTCTGCCCTATCAGAACTCATGGAATCACACAGCCTCAGACAATGTCTGTGTCCTATCAGAACTCATGGAATCACACAGCCTCAGACAATGTCTGTGTCCTATCAGAACTCATGGAATCACACAGCCTCAGACAATGTCTGTGTCCTATCAGAACTCATGGAATCACACTGCCTCAGACAATGTCTGTGTCCTATCAGAACTCATGGAATCACACAGCCTCAGACAATGTATGTGTCCTATCAGAACTCAAGGAATCACACAGCCTCAGACTATGTCTGTGTCCTATCAGAACTCATGGAATCACACAGCCTCAGACTATGTCTGTGTCCTATCAGAACTCATGGAATCACACAGCCTCAGACTATGTCTCTGCCCTATCAGAACTCATGGAATCACACAGCCTCAGACAATGTCTGTGTCCTATCAGAACTCATGGAATCACACAGCCTCAGACTATGTCTCTGCCCTATCAGAACTCATGGAATCACACAGCCTCAGACTATGTCTGTGTCCTATCAGAACTCATGGAATCACACAGACTCAGGCTATGTCTCTGCCCTATCAGAACTCATGGAATCACACTGCCTCAGACTATGTCTCTGCCCTATCAGAACTCATGGAATCACACTGCCTCAGACTATGTCTCTTCCCTATCAGAACTCATGGAATCACACAGCCTCAGACTATGTCTGTGTCCTATCAGAACTCAAGGAATCACAATCTTCGCCCTTTCTCCTCACACCCAGTGCTCATACACTTACAACACCCATAATCATCCTTGGAATCCCAGCTGATTTAATTTGATCCCTCCAACACAAACACATTCAGTCGGCTCAGCGCAGACGTTGTGACTCCACCGATGTGATTCTTTTTAAAAGGCAATAGCTCCTTCGAGATAATGATAGTGTAGGAATTGATAGAGTGGGGGTGGGGTGTAATGGTGGGGGGGATAAGAGTGAGGGAGTGGGGATGGGGAGGATTTTCATTTAGTGGATTACCTTCTCCCTCTTCCACACAAGACACGATGCCAATTCGTGGTGTAATTGTCTCAAGATTAATTGCCAGCACGATGGAGGCAGCACGTTTTTCTGCTCTGTGTTTCATTTCGCACAGTCACAAAATCAACAAGAAACACCCGAGGGAGCTGGATGGGTCCCAGAGCAACACTGCCTCATTTCTGACTAGACACCCACTTCACAGCTTCCGATACCACATGGTAGCCATTCCATCAAGCAAAATACGTCTTGATGGTTCAGCTTCCCCTGTGGGGATGCCAACGGCTCTTTCAGTATAAATAGTATCCCCACCTTCTGGAAATTCTGAGCTAGAAATGTCCTCTTTTCTGTCACTATCCTTGTTTCTGTCTTATTTCTTTGCTTTCTATCATTTCTTCCTATCATTTTCTGCCTTGCTGGTCGTACTTTCTCTTAGGATTGATAATTGGGTGCATGTGTTGCGTGCATTTTTTGGCTAGAGAAATGAGATATGCGGAATCAGTATAAGGTAATTTAGGCCTGTTTTTGTGTGTATTTTACTGTCCTTGGTTATGTTCAAATTTGTGATCAGGTATGTTTTATTTTATTTGTATTCCGTGCATTTTTTGGCTCTAGAGAAATGAGATATGCGAAATCTGTATAAGGTAATTTAGGCCTGTTTTTTATGTGTGTTTTAATGTCCTTGGTTATGTTCAAATTTGTGTTCAGGTATGTTTTATTTTATCTTCTGTGCGATAAACTGGACGGTGTGGTCAACGCCAGGGGCATCTCCTTAGATGATGTGCGTGAATGCATTGATATGTATACTTAATTTTCTTTTCCGAATGTTTGTTTATTGTTGAAGAGTTATATTTTGAAACGGTTGTAGCCCTGATATAGCTCTACGCAGTCGGCTGGGCTCGAAAGAGAAATAACAATAATAAGATACCCACTTCTCAACTCTCGTCGCCACACGGTAGCCATTTTCATCAAGCAAAATGGTTCTTGATGGAGCAGTAAGTTGGCGATCAACACTTCTATACCTTAATACTAAACCTCTCTGCATCTAGACAACTTTTTCCATCCCCTGACACGTTTAGTATCATCATGATCATCAGGTGCTTTGCCGCATGGCGTTGGCGATCATGGACTTCCATCTGTTTCTATCTCCTGTTGCCTCAAGCATCTCTTCCACCCTTCTTGTCTTCAGCCACTCTGTTAGTCCGTTTAGCATTTTCTCTCAGGGTCTACCTGGTGCTCTCTTTCCCTCCAGCTTTCCCGTTATGACCAGGTGCTCCAAATCTCCTTTCCTCATAAAATGGCCTATAAATGTTGCCTGTCTTTTCCTAATCTTCCTTATGAATGATCTACCTGTGTCTGCCTCCATCAAGATTGTCTCGTTTGTTTTCTTTGATGTCCATGGAACTCTCAACATTCTTCTTAGAAACCACATGTCGGCTGCCTCAATCTACGTTTAGTATGAATTCATAATCAACGTTCCACACTACACTTTGTACTGAATTCCCCTTTCTCCCACAAGGTTTGAGCATCGTGTTGGCTTAGAGGTGGGGGTGGGGGGGGGGTGTTAACCGATTGCTGATGTTTTTACATACATTATTTTCTGCATAAATGATTCATCGGTCATCATGACGTTGATGGATTTTATATAACAGTTTAGATTTTATTTCCCTCAGAAAAAAAAATATCCCCGTGGGGATGCTGGGGGCTCTTTCAGCATAAATAGTATTCCCACCTTCTGGAAATTTTGTATTAGAAATTTCCTCTTTTCTGTCACTCTCTCTTTGTTTCTGCCTTGTTCCTTTGGTTTCTGTCATTTCTTCGTATCATTTTCTGCCTTGCTGGTCCATTCATCCTTATGTGTTCGATAAATTCTTTGAGACTATCTCTTAGGATTGATAATTGGGTACATGTATTAAGAGTATTTTTGACTCTAGGGAATCAAAATATACAGCGGCAATTTTAGGTAATTTAGACCCGTTTTCATAATTATATACTTTAGAGTTCTTAGTTGCGTTTAAATTTGTATTCAGGTATGTTTTGAAATCCCAATGCCAGGGGCATTTCTTTAGATTATGTGCGCGAATGCATTAATATATCTACTTAATTCCGTTTTTCTTTTTTTTTTCCAGTTGAAGTATTGTCTATGTTTCGGAATAGGTTATAGCCCTGACATGGCTCTATGCAGTCGATTGGACTTTAAACGAAAAAAAAAAACCAGTACAGAAAAAAGTCCATTTCGTTTAATATTTCCATTTGGTTTAATTCAATATCCACACACTGATTCGTTTTTGCTACTTTTACATCTGCTAGTTATTTGTAAGTACAGAGTAGTAGGGTTTACCAAGACCTCAGGCTTATGTCTTAATAGAACTCATGCTGTCCCAATCTTTGTCCTTTCTTCTGATCACACACACACACACACACACACACACACAACACAAACACACACACACACACTCACACACACACACATACACTCAGACACGCACAGGCACACAACACACACACGCACGCACACACACACACACACACACACACACACCACACACATGCATACACACACGCAACACACACACACTTACGCATACACACGCACACACACACTTACGCGCGCGCGCACACACACACACACACAACACACACACACACACTCACACACGCACAGGCACACAACACACACATACACGCACACACACAAAACACACATACACACACACACACACACACACAACACACACACACTCAACACATACACACACACACTCACACACGCACAGGCACACACACACACACACACCACACACACACACACACACCAACACACATACACACAACACAACACACGCTACACACCACACACACACTACCACACACACACACACACACACACACACACACACACACACACACACATACACAACACACACACACACTCACACACGCACAGGCACACAACACACATCACACACAAAACACACAACACACATACACACACACACTCACACACACACACACACACACACACACACACACCACAACACCACACACACACGCGCGCGCGCCGCACACACAACACACATAACACATACACACACACAACACACACACACACACACACAACACACACACACACACACACACACTCACCTATAAACATCCCTGTAATACCTCTTGACTTGATTTATTTTGACCCCTCTATACCAAAACACACAGAATCAGCGCAGCACAGACTCTGTGATTCCGCAGATGTGATATTTTAAGGCAATAGTCCGTCGATGAACGAGACCGAGGCAGCTGAAACGTGATTTCTAAGAAGAACAGAAGCAAAGAAAACGAACGAGACAGTCTTGAAGGAGACAGACACAAAATGAGCATTGATAAAGAAGATTAGGAAAAGACAAGCAACAGTTACAGAACATTTGATGAGGCACGGACATTAGAGCATCTAGTCACAACAAGAAAGCTGGAGAGAAAAAGGAGCACCAGGGAGAAAATATTGGACGGACTTGCGGAGTGGATAAAGACACATCGACATAGTGGGAGGTGTACTTGCAGCGACAAAGGATAGATTCGTATGGAGGGCCATGATCGCCAACGCCATGCGCAAGGCACATGATGATGATGATGATGATAAGCCCATCGGTGTATGACGTGTAGAGATGGAGAGGTGATGTGGCAAGGTAGGAATCGGGAACATAGACATGGAATAGGTGTTTTAGCCAAGGGATATCGTATCTCCCTTCTACACTTTCTCATGCAGTTGTCAGAAAATTAAAGGAGAACATGACAGAGCAAACATATGTGACATGCCAGCAACGAAATCAGTCCAAACTCGCATTTTGGGTATTTTGAGATATACATATCACTGGAAAGTGTACATTCTGCTGATTATTTTGGTACTTGAATAAAGCTTGTACTCAAAAAAATGTAGAAGTTAATGTATGTTTAAAGTCATTCAGTTGTGTGACGGCCATTTTGAGAAAACGGTATCTAAAGTGTTTATGTACTCTCCTACACATTTTCCTTAAATTTCTTTATTTAGTGGCTTTGACCCAGTTTGTTTCTAATTTTAGCTATCATTATCTGAACGGTTCACCAAAGAGCTTTCTGTCAGTATATTACGTGTGGGGGTACTATACAGGTTACGGTTCATAATAAGAGACAAAAATAATACTTTTGGTAGGAAATTCTATTCTTTCTGCTGCGATCAGTGCATTAAAATGCCATTTTAAGTTGATTAATAACATTTTTTCAAGAAAAAAAATTTCTGTGGGGGTTGTTAGATTATAATCTACAGAAATCAATTTTTGAGAAAAAGTCAAAACACCCCAGATAGACCCTCAGTCACCCTTTCAGCTCCTAGTGCTGTTCGACTGTCTGCGAGTTAAGACTGATTTCGTGGTGGAAGGTCACATGTAGCCTTCCTTTGTTTTCTGCAGTCGCATATTTAATGATTCTTGATTGCAGACGTCAAAATCAAAATGGTAAACAGCGTTTGTCTTCCTTAACCAAGCCCTTGCTGACACCAAAACGCACCGCACGCTATCCACCTGATGAAAAACAATATCGTTTGAAGTCATCAACACCATATCTACTTCTCCTCGCATAAGCCCTCTTTTCCTATGCACTTCCAAAACCGTGCTCACACTGAGAACGATTAACTAATTCCTGATGTTGTGGTAATTTAGACAGATTACCGAATTCTTCGTGGCTAATCCAGAGCATAGCATAGCAGAAAGGCTGGCTGAACCTCTCTCTCTCTCTCTCTCTCTCTCTCTCTCTCTCTCTCTCTCTCTCTCTCTCTCTCTCTACTCCTCTTGTCTCTCTCTATCTCCCTCCTTGTCTCTCTCTGTCTCTTTGTCTGTCTCTCTTTCTGTCTCTGTCTCTGTATTGTATATATAGATATACATACATACATCCACACACACACACACACACACCACACACACACACACACACACACACACACACACATATATATATATATATATATATTATATATATATATATATATATATATATATATATAAATTGAAGCAGCATGTGCACAGAAATGGCAACAAATCGATTTAAATTTTTCACAAATTTTCGGCGGTACACCCGCCTTCCTCAAGGGGACTTTAGTCACTGACTACGATATGCTACACAAACACATCAGAATATTTTACGTAGGCTACATTACGTAGTCTTGACTCGATATTGTTATGACGTCAATTGACAGAGTTCAGGCCTAGAGGAAGTATGGTTTTCATTTTGTTCATCCAAAAAGATTCCCTCCTCAGTCTGGTATCCAGGTTCTCAGAGTGAACTTTCTCCACTGCGATACATTTTAAGTTTTGAAGTGAATGGCCAGTTTGGTTGAAGTGTTTGGTGACCTGAGTGCCTGTATTTTTTTTGGATGTTTGACTGGTGTTGGTAGAATCTGGTTCTGAGATAATTTTTCATTTGTCCTATGTATTGAGTTTTAGGGCAGATATCGCAGTGGAGGAGATACACTACGTTGGTAGATGTATATGTCAGTTTGTCCTTTATTTGGAAAGTTTCAGTCGTGTTGAAACTGCTAAACTGCTGAAAATTACACCTTATACATATATTATATATGTACATATATTATGTGTGTGTGTCTGTGTGTCTGAGTGCGTCTGTGTGTGTGTGCCCCTGTCTGCATGGACGCATCGTTAGGTACAGAGTTACACAACTACACAGACATTTCACACACACACACACACACACACACACACACACACACACACACACACACACACAGAAAGAGAGAGAGAGAGAGTGTGTGTGTGTGTGGTGCGTGCGTGCGTGTGTGTGTGTGTGTGTGTGTGTGTGTGTGTGTGTGTGTGTGTGTGTGTGTGTGTGTGTGTGTGTGTTCTGCAATTAATCACAATCACAGATTTTCAGAATTGATTTACAACAATGACGGTGGCAACAACAACACAACAAACAACAACGCCAACAACAACAACAACAACGCCAACAACAAACCAGGAAGCAAGCTGTAATTGCAGAGGAAAATCCATGAAATGTTACAGTGCACACACTTTGAAAGATTCTTTGAAATTTCTCAATTGCATCTTTCAAAAAAAAAATCGAAGAGATAAAACAAGAACAAAAAATTAAATAAAGCAAAGAATTTCATTTTAAATTCATGGGCAGAGGCAGCAGAGGCATACAAGCATTACAATCTTTATTTTGGGAATTTTTTTTTGTTTTTTTTTTTTTTTTTTTGACAATTATGTTTTCCCTGCATCCTTCAAAGAAAGCAATCACCCTTGGGCCCCCATACAAAGGCAAGGCCAAGCCATTTTCCTTTTCAGCCAAATGTAACATGTCCTGCGATGAAACATAATCAAGTAACAAGAGGAAAATTAAAAGAAGAGTAAAAATAAAATAAAATCTGATTAACGAAATGAATAGAAATATAATAAAACAAAATAGAGCTAAAATTAATCAACTATATCTTCCTTAAAACAAGAAAAGGACACCAAATTGTAAGAAGAAGTTGAAGAAGAGGAAAGAAGGAAGAAGAAATGAAGAAGAAGAAGAGAAGAAGAGAAGAGAAGAAGAAGAAGAGAGAAGGAAGAAGAAGAATGCGAAGAAAGAAGAATGAAGAAGAAGAATGCGAAGAAGAAGAAGAAGGAAGAAGAAGAAGGAAGAAGAAGAATGCGAAAGAAGAAGAAGAATGCAAGAAGAAGAATGCGAAGAAGAATGCGAAGAAGAAGAAGAAGAAGAAGAAGAAGGAAGAAGAAGAAGAAGAAGAAGAAGAAGAAGAAGAAGAAGAAGAAGAAGAAGAAGAAGAAGAAGAAGAAGAAGAAGAAGAAGAAGAAGAAGAAGAAGAGAAGAAGAAGAAGAAGAAGAAGAAGAAGAAGAAGAAGAAGAAGAAGAAGAAGAAGAAGAAGAAGAAGAAGAAGAAAGAAGAAGAAGAAGAAGAAGAAGAAGAAGAAGAAGAAGAAGAAGAAGGAAGAAGAAGAAGAAAGAAGAAGAAGAAGAAGAAGAAGAAGAAGAAGAAGAAGAATGCAAGAAGAATGCGAAGAAGAATGCGAAGAAGAATGCGAAGAAAGAAGAACGAAGAAGAATGCGAAGAAGAAGAAGAAGAATGCAAAGAAGAAGAAGAATGCGAAGAAGAAGAAGAATGCGAAGAAGAAGAATGCGAAAGAAGAATGCGAAAGAAGAATGCGAAGAAGAAGAAGAATGCGAAGAATGCGAAGAAGAAGAAGAAGAAGAAGAAGAAGAAGAAGAAGAAGAAGAAGAAGAAGAAGAAGAAGAAGAAGAAGAAGAAGAAGAAGAGAAGAAGAAGAAGAAGAAGAAGAAGAAGAAGAAGAAGAAGAAGAAGAAGAAGAAGAAGAAGAAGAAGAAGAAGAAGAAGAAGAAGAAGAAGAAGAAGAAGAAGAAGAAGAAGAAGAAGAAGAAAGAAGAAGAAGAAGAAGAAGAAGAAAAGAAGAAGAAGAAGAAAAGAAGAAGAAGAAGAAGAAGAAGAAGAAGAAGAAGAAAAAGAAGAAGGAGGAGAGGAGGAGGAGGAGAAGGAGGAGAAGAACAAGAAGAACAAGAAGAACAAGAAGAACAAGAAGAACAAGAAGAACAAGAAGAAGAAAACTAGTGTTAAAGAATGATACGACTTTTTAGCTTTATTGGGATTCAACCAGATACACGGTTCAAACATAATGTTCCATTCAAAGGTTTAGTTTCAGTTTCTGAAGTTAACGTCTCAGCGTTCGGAATAAAATTTATTTATTTTATACACACGGATGCCCATGATGCCATGTGGTGTAGAAGACCCAAAATGATCACGGCAGACACCTTAATCCTACGCATAAGCCTTATGCGTTGAAAGATCCCGTCAAGAAGTGCTGCTTTCCATCAGTATGAGAACAGCAGGAAACGTGATTGGATTGACTCTAATAAATAAAAGATGTGCTAAAAAAAGACAACTTTACCGAGAAGTGAGCACAGTCTTATAAAGAAAAGTTACCAAGAAGTTAACCTTTCACCTGTCGGCGACATCATTGTTGATGGTAGCCGCTGATGCTACCCCCGTCATCTGTCTCCATCCCCTTCTGTCTACAGTCCTTCTGGCACCAAGAAGTACGTACACTTTTGTGTTAACTTGCTTCTTTTTTTTTTTTTTTTACAACATAGTACTTTTCCTCTCCCTTGGTATAAAATCTGACTTTGATGCAGTTCCGTTTCAGCAGTTGCAAAGGAAATAATCACGGTCTGGAAGAATTAATATCCCTCTACCTTGCAATACAACTTGTTTCCGGCCACTTGGTTTCGTTTACATAGAACATCCTCTCTTCCTTCAGATGTGTTGACTCTTACTGAATTGCTCTAACGGATGGTCACGGATAATATCTGAAGTCTAAAGGCATGTAGAAGTGGACAAGAGGCCCAGCAATATACATGACTGTAGTATTTGCATGTTGTTTCCATTTGATCAAGTTATGGACGTGATTTCACTTGATGTCATTTCATGTCATAAATAAATTGATGTATTTAAAGGTAAAACAAAGTATGACTGCTGGATCTTGAAGGAAAACAACACAAAACATTAAAAATACCTTGTTTGTATTAGATCCTTGGGAGTATAAAAACACGACGTTTCCAGCCCAGGTCCTTTGCCCCCTCCCCCCTTTCTCTCTCTCTCTCTCTCTCTCTCTCTCTCTCACACCACACACACACACACACACACACACATTTTGTCTTTCACTTGACAAAGGCCCTGGGCTCGAAACGTCGTGTTTTTATACTCCAAATGATCTTTTACAAACAAGGTACTTTTTAATGTTTTATGGTGTATTTAAGGACGAAACTCTGATCCATTGAATGATCAAGTAAAGTTACGTGGCGATGGGTAAGTTAGTTTTCTGAAGCCAGCTGTATGTACTTGCCAACAAATGTACATCAATACACTGAACCACACTGAACATCGTTAAATTGCTAAACGCTTTACGTAACAGACAGACGTGACCAATCCCTTCCACTGATGTGACTCATCATTGCCCTCAACAATGGCTGTGATATTCTTCTTCTTTTTTTTATCCTCCTCCTCTTCCTCCTTCACCTCTTCCTCCTCCTCCTCCTTCTTCTTCTTCTTCTTCCGTCTTTTTCTTCTTCGTCTTCGTTTCCGTCTTCTTTTTCTTCTGCTTATCATCGTAATCATCGTAACCACCACCACCACCACCACCACCACCACCACCACCATCATTATCATCATCATCATCATGAGGATAATGAGGATGTCACACCACCACCACCCACCACCACCACCACCACCACCACCACCACCACCACCACCACCACCACCACCACCACCATCATCATCATCATCATCATCATCATCATCATCATCATCATCATCATTGATGATGATAATGATTATTATTATATTGCTATTATCATGTACTTTTTTTTTTACTTAGTTACATCATTCATTCATTCATTCATTCGTTCATTCATTCTTCATTCATTCATTCATCCATCCATCCATCCATATATCCATTCATTCATTCATTCTTCATTTACGTATTTTTCATTTATTTATTTACTTCATGCGATCCTTATACAAACTCAAAACTATAATGAATTATGAGACTTTTGACCCCAAAGACAAGAATGCAGCGCAAGCAGTTTCATCCGTGGAAAATACGTCTTTCCTTTTTTTTTTATGCCCATAGGAATAAAATAAATTCAATGAATAATGATGGACAAATTTTGGGAAAAGTGCTACATATAGGCAGTTTTCTCCATAAATACATGCTTTTCATTAATACTTTGTAAGTTTATTTCTATGTTGTATGTAATGCAGTTTTAATTCTTTCTTTCTTTCTTTCTTCTCTCCTTTCTTTCTTTCCTTCTTTCCTTCTTTCCTTCTTTCCTTCTTCCTTCCTTCCTTCCTTCCTCCCTTTCTTTCTTTCTTTCTTTCTTCATACCACACGAAGATATATTCAGTGAACGATGATGTCATTCTCCACACTGTGCAACACAAGCAATTTTCTGTTCATTTTGTGAATATTTGCTTGGGCTTTCATTTTTTTTTCATTTTTATTTATCTGTGTGATTGGATAAATGTATTTGTTGTTTGCAAATTTTGTTTATTTTTTTTATCTGAACTAAAACGAATGATGGACAACAAATATAAATTAAAAAAAAAACAAGTGCTGTACATGAAATTTTCTCCCAAATAATTTATTTTAGCTCTTTTTAATTCTTCTTTCGTTAATTAAGTGCATCCCCTCACTTTCACTAGAAGTGGTGTTAGCCCTGATATGGCTCTAGTAGTCGGCTGGGCTATAAGCAATATCAACTTGAACTTTAACCTCTCTTTCACCCTGTCTGTCTGTCTGCCTGTCTGTCTCGGTTTCCATTTTTTTCCTCTTTCATCACACATACATGTGTACATACATATGCTTTTACACACACAGACACACATGCACAGAAACACACATACCCACCCCACCCACTATTTTGTCTCTGTCTGGCTGTCTGTTAATCTGTCTGCATGTCTGTCTGTCTGTCTGTCTCTCTCTTTCTCTCTCTCTCTCACACACATAGACACACATGCGCAGAAACACTCAGACGCACGCACACACACACACACACACACACACACATATATATATATATATATATATATATATATATATATATATATACATATATACATATATACATATACATACCCACGCACACGCGCACGCACACACACACAGAAAACGCAAACACACACACACACACACACACACACACACACACACACACACACACACACACACACACACACCACACACACACACACACACACACACACACCACACACACACACACACACACACACACACACACACACACACACACACACACACACACACCACACGAGCAATGTTTATAAACTCAAAATCACCTTAGGCCGTTTCTATCAAAACTTGACGAAAGCGAAACTCAGGTCTCCTTTTCTCTGAGTCATTGTGTGAGCAAGTACATCTATAAAACACATACAGCAATCATTGCTGGTTTTATTGTGCAATTCATTGGGGTCTATTTTGCTAAATATAATCTGTGTTCTGAAATTTGTAACAGCATACATCGTTAAACGAAGATAATATTCTGCAATTTGTTTGTGAAGGTATTATTGCCAGCAATCATGGGTGGATTTAATAATAATAATAATAATACCTAGGACTTATAAAGCGCACTAAGCCACTGGATCTAGGCGCTGGGGAATGGGGGATATAATAGGAAGTCAGTAAATACAAGACTACACAACAACTTACACATCATCAAATGACAATCAAATACATACATACATCATAATCACATAACATAATGATTTACATTCGCAATCTTCAAAATATGCATAC
Organism: Monoplex corrugatus; assembly: GCA_030674185.1. Lineage (NCBI taxonomy): Eukaryota > Metazoa > Mollusca > Gastropoda > Littorinimorpha > Ranellidae > Monoplex > Monoplex corrugatus. Next base: position 41,200,702 of record JAPXFY010000023.1, on the reverse strand, counting down.
CACGCAATTCAATCAAATATCAGATTCATTCCAATTCAACACTTTTCACTCAGTTACTCCATATAAACTATTATTCCACCCCTTCCCTACTACCCCCCACCCCCACGCGCATACACAAAATCCAATTACACATATCAGCCAGCCGACAAGGTGATGTGGGGAAAAGTGATCAGATGTCGAAATACTGCTGGAAAAGGTGTGTTTTCAAGTTTGACTTGAAAGAAGAAATGGACGGAGAGTGGCGTAATTTCTTGGGAAGAGAGTTCCAAAACTGGGGACCGAAATGCGAAAGTGAGCGAAAGCCATGAGATTTGCGGTTATACTGTATCTGCCTGAGGAGTCTTGAATCAGAGGAAGAGCGGAGAGACCGAGATGGAGTATACAAGTGCAGAATATCAGAAATATACTCAGGAGCAGAACCAGAGATAGAATTGAAGCAGATGCAAGCAGTCTTGTACTTAATTCTCTGAGATATTGGTAACCAGTGCAGTTGGTGAAGCAAAGGAGTGCAAGGTTGTTGACGGGATGCCTTAAGAATAAGGCGTGCAGCTGAATTTTGAACTTTCTGCATAGGATAGAGAACAGTGTTCGGGCAGCCCATGAGGAGAGAGTTACAGTAGTCAAGTCTCGACAGAATACAGGAAGTGACAAGAATCTTGGTGGCATCTACACTGAGAAAGTTTCTGATAGATCCAATCCTTTTCAATTCAAAATAAGAAAGCTGGCAGACTTTGGAAACGTGATCTTTCATGGAGAGAGAAGAGTCAAGAATGAAACCTAAGTTCCTAGCTTTTGGACAGAAAGAGATGTCAGAAGAGCCAACAGTGATAGAAGTTGGAAGTGGAGGATTATAGTCTGAAGAACCAGAAAACAGAAGAGCTTCAGTCTTACTGTCATTAAGTTTTAACATGTTGTCAGTCATCCATGTCCTTACATCATCCGTGCATGTCTGTAGTGTCTGTATGGTACTGTCAATGTCTGCAGGTTTGCATGCCTGTTGAAGCTGTGTGTCGTCTGCAAAAAGCTGGTGACTAACTCCATGGCGCTCAATGACCTCAGACAGGGGGGTGGTATACAAGACAAACAGAACTGGCCCTAGCACCGAGCCTTGCGGAACACCAAAATCAAGAGGAAGTGATAAAGAATTATGACCATCGACCGATACATACTGTTTTCGATCCAGCAGATACGAATGAAACCACTGGAGGGCTGTGGAACAGATGCCAAAAACGTAGATTTACTCTACAATTTGTGAAAGTATGTATTACTAATTGCCTGTTATAAATAAAGGAAGACAGAAAAATAGTCGCCGTGGTGTAGTGGCTAGTGCAACGGACTGCCGACTGGAAGGTTGTGGGTTCGAATCCCCATCAATTCCTTTAAAAATCTTTGTGGAATTTTTCGGCTCTAACCGGCTCTTACCCAGAGTTGGGTGTGCTATGGGCTCATTGGAAGACTGGGACCATACAGTCGAGTCTCATCCATT
>JAPXFY010000023.1:41181716-41191716 GCA_030674185.1 Monoplex corrugatus | reverse complement strand
ATATGTGAACTTAATTTTCTTTTTTCTTTTTTTTTCTTTTTTCCTGTTGACGTATTGTGCATGTTTTAAAACGGGATATAGCCCTGACATGGCTGTACGGAGTCGGCTGGGCTTTAATTTAAACAAAACCAACAATATGGAAACATGGAAATACTCGTTATGCAAGCAACGGTAGCAAGCAGTTCTGATGGATTCTACTCGAGACGAAACACATCAGCTTTATTGGGAACATAGCATCTTCCTATTGCAGGATGAAGATATTGAAAGACCTCTTCTGCAGTGCCTTCTAGGCTGCTTCCATCCCTATGTCCAGCAGTCTGTCTTCTTATAACTTTCTGTTGTTGTTTTTTTTCTCTCTTTTGTATCTACTTTTCAGCATTCAAGAAGATGACAAGCATTCTTACCAACAAAAGCCTACCAATTAACATCAGGAAGAGAGTTCTTGAATGTTATGTAGAACCGATACTGTTGTACGGATGTGAGGCGTGGACTGTCAACAAACAAAGCCAGAACAAGATTGAGGCAGCCGAGATGTAGTTTCTAAGAAGAATGTTGAGAGCTCCATGGACAGCAAAGAAAACAAACGAGAACAGTCTTGATGGAGGCAGACACAAGTAGATCACTCATAAGGAAGATCAGGAAAAGACAGGCAACATTTATAGGCCATTTTATGAGGAAGGGGGGTTTGGAGCACCTGGTCACAACGGGAAAGCTGGAGGGAAAGAGAGCACCAGGTAGACCCAGGGAAAAAAAATGCTGGACGGACTTGCAGAGTGGCTGGGGCCGAGGAGGGTGGGGGAGATGCTAGGGGCAACGAGAGATAGAGACAGATGGTTAAGTCCATGATCGCCAACGCCATTCGGCAGGGCACCTGATGATGATGATGATGATGGTTGATGATGATGATGATGATGGTGATGATGATGATGATCTACTTTTTTCTCAAAGTCTTCCTCAAAGGTTTCTGTTTCTGTTTGTGTTTTAGACCAGGCTGTTGATGCTGTGGAGTATTATGTCTGTTTTATTTTGTCTGCTTGTTTTCTTTCTTCTTCCTTTTTATTATTTTTCTTTATGTCTTGTCTGTTTCTTGCCATTGCAAGGAAGACAACCCATCACTCTCTTTCTCTGTCATCTCTGTCTCTGTCTCTCTCTTTCTCTGTCTGTCTCTTTCTTTCTCTCTCTGTCTGTCTCTCTCTCGCTCTCTCTCTCTCTGTGTCTCTCTCTCTTTCTCTGTCTGTCTGTCTGTCTCTTTCTCTTTCTCGCGCTCTCTCTTTCCCTCTGTCTCTTTCTCTCTTTTTCTGTCTCTATCTCTTCCCCTCTCTTTCTCTCTCTGTCTCACTCTCTGTCTCTCTCTCTCTCACTGTCTCACTTTCTCTCTCTCTGTCTCTTTCTCTCTCTCTCTCGCTGTCTCTCGCTGTCTCTGTCTGTCTGTCTGTCTTTCTGTCTCTCTGTCTCTCTCTTTCTTTCTCTGTCTTTCTCTTTCTCTCTCCTTTCTTTCTCTTTCTCTCCCTCTCTCTCTTTCTCTCTCTGTACCTGTCTCTTCCTCTCTCTCCCCTCTCTCTCTCTCCCTCTCTCTCTTCTCTCTCGCACCAGTCTCTCTCTCTCTCTCACTCTCACTCTCCCCCCCCTCTCTCTCTCTCTTGTTGTGATAGCAATATATCTACATTAATTTTACATGACGATCGTACCCTCGGGCAGTCAATCTCTTTAAACACAATATCATATACAACGAACGATGCTGTCAATTTTGAAGGCTGGAAGCTCCAGGGATGTGTATGTTCAAGCTAGGAGTAGTTAGATTAATAATGATTGCTACGTAATTTGAAATGATATCTTTCTGAGTTAAATGTTAATGTGATTTTCGTTTGCAAATTTTCGCGTATTTCGTGTTTACATTTCGACATTTGCTGGCTCGTTTTCTTCTCATTTCGCTCTCTCGTGGCTTAGACAAATGTCAAAAATGATACAGCTATATTGAATTTGTCTATGTGTGTGTTTCTCTGCCTTCCAGGTTATTTTCTCTTTGCGAACCGTGCGAACCTCTCCTCCTCTCTCTCTCTCTCTCTCTGTTCTGTCTGTCTTGTCCCTCTGTCTCTGTCTGTTTCTGTTTGTCTGTCTGTCTGTCTGCTGTCTGTCTGTCTCTATCTATCTATCTATTTCTCTTCCAGTTTCTCTCTCTCTTTCTCCTCTTTCTCCCCCTATCTCTCTTTCTCTCTCTCTCTTCTCTCTCTTTTCTTTTGTCTGTCTCTGCCTGTCTGTCTGTCTGCCTGTCTCTCTCTCTCTCTCCCTGTCTCTCTCTCTTTCTTTCTCTGTCTTTCTCTTTCTCTCTCTGTCTTTCTCTTTGTCTCTCTGTTTGTCTGTCTGTCTCTCTCTGTCTCTGTCCGTATGTCTGTCTCTATCATTTTCTCTGTCTTTCTGCTTCTCTCTCTCTCTCTGTCTCTCTGTCTATCTCTATCTCTCTCTCTCTTTCTTTCTCTCTCTCTCTCTCTCTCTCTTTTCCTCTCTCGCTTTCCTGTCTGTCTGTCTGTCTCTTTTTTCTTTCTCTCTCTTTGCCTCTCTCTGGTCTTACTTTCTCTCTTTTCCTCTCTCTCATTCTCATATAGTGCATTCTTCACCAATTTGGTCTCACTGCATTTTATTACACATTTTTCAAGACGCAAAATGTAATACATAATATACCACACATACACACCAGAATACACACAGTAGAAGGAAACAATGGAGACAGCAGGACAGCAAGTTTTTTTTGCAGTAAACTTTTTATTCTCTAGGATGGCAGGGCTCCTCCCGTGGGGATGCCGGGGGCTCTTTCAGTATAAACAGTATCCCCACCTTCCGTAAATTCTGTGCCAGTAATTTCCTCTTTTCTGTCACTCTCTTTGTTTCTTTCTTCCCCCTTTGCTTTCTGTCATTTCTTCCTATCATTTTCCTGCCTTGCTGGTCCATTCACCTGTATGTGTTCCATAAAGTCTTACTCTTACACTTCTCTTAGAATTGATAATTGGGTACATGTGTTAAGAAAATCATTTCTGGCCCAAGGGAAATGAGATATGTGGAAACAATTTTAGGTAACTTAGGCCCGTTTTTTATGTATGCTAATGTGTCATTGGTTATGTCTAAATTTGTATTCAGTATTGTTTTAATCCCCTGTGTAATAAACTGGGCGGAGTGGTCAACGCCAGGGGCATCTCCTTAGATCATGTGCACAAATGCATTAATATGTGTTTTTAAATTTTCTTTTCCTTTTCTGTTTGTTGAATGATTGTGTATGTTTTAAAATGGTTATAGCCCTGATATGGCTCTACGCAGTCGGCTGGGCTCTAAACAAAAATAACAATAACGATAACAATAACAATATGGCCAGGCTGTATCCAGGCCATACTCCTGGGTGTCTTTCTGCTGTCGCCATTCTTGTTTCCTGTACTTAATAATAATAATAATAATAATAATTACAATATTTATATAGCGCAAAATCTTGATAAAATCAAATCTAAGCGCTGAAGCAGACACACACGCAGGCACGCACGCTCGCACACACACGCACGCACACATACAGACACACACACACACCACACACACACCCACACACACGCATGGCTATAAATGGGGAGAAAGAATAAAAGCAATAAAAGCAAGAATAAAAGCAATGGAAAATTATAGAGAGCATAGCATACAATTATATATTATAACCATGTGATTCCCTCCGAGCGGAGACAGGCTGCAGAGGGGAGGGTTGAGTGAGGTTAGGATTTTATGCAGGAGAGAAAAGGTGAGTTTTGAGAGCGGACTTGAAGGAGACAAAAGTAGGTTGCTGACGGACTGAGAGAAGAAGTTTGTTCCAGGAGAGTGGACCAGAAACAGAGAAGGCTCGTGGACCATAGGTATTGAGCTTAGTGCGTGGAAAGCGAAGAGTCAGAGGATCAGAGGCAGAGCGGAGGGTTTCAAACCCACGCTTCCAAGTTGGTCGAGCGCTTCAAAGCCACGGCACCGCTGTGGCAGACATCTTAACCGTTTAACCATCGAATCTCTACATGTAAACGCATCAATAAACAAGCACGGAGGAATACACAATAAAACTGTTGACCATAATATCATCATCACCATAATCATCAGTTTCAATTTCAGTTTCAGTTTCTCAAGATGACGTCTCCGCGCTCGTAATGAATTCCATATGCACTAACGTCACGGGTGCCATATGATGGAGAAGATCTAGATTGATCAAGGCACAAGCCTTAAGCCTGCTGTCCAGGTCCTGAGGTCTCACCTAGATAGTTCTATAACCCTGGGTCGTAGGGGAGTGAAGTGGCAGAGACCTTAACTTTTCCAGGGGTCAGCACCACGAGGGCGGCGTCCATCCCCTCTCCCTCGCTTCAAATTCATATTCATATTCACTTTTTTTTACCAAGACTACAGAAAGACAAGAAGAGTAATTGGTCTTCAATCGGTGGGACCTAGGAAATCAATCAATCTATCTCTCCATTTTTTTTTCTTTTTTGTCACCAAGGCAGCCGGACAATGCCCTGCTCTTCACGGTTTTCAACTGCCGTGGGATTTTTAACGTGCGCTGCCAGAAGGCACACGGGTCCGACTTGTTTTTCGTCCGCTTCCGAAGCACTAGACGTTCAGTTCGATTTTTCGGTCAAATTGAGGAGAAAAGTCGAGACATCTACGGATAGCGAACCCTGGAACCTCGAGTTTAGTTATTGGTAAGCGAAAGTCTGAACCATTCTGCCACTCTTCTCCCATGGCGACTCCGACGAGATCATCATCATCATCATCATCATCATCATCATCATCATCATCATCATCATCATCATCATCATCATCATCATCATCATCAATCATCATCATCATCATCATCATCATCATCATCATCATCATCATCATCATCATCATCATCATCATCATCATCATCATCATCGCGTGCCTTGCTGCATGGCGTAGGTGATCATGGCCCTCCATTCGAATCTATCCTGTGTTGCTGCAAGTATATATCTCACCCTCTCTGTCTTCATCCACTCCGCAAGTCCGTCCAGTATTGACCATATATATATATATATATATATATATATATATATATATATATATATATTTATTTATATATGTGTGTGTGTATATATATATATATATATATATATATATATATATATATATATATATATATATAATATATATATATACAAATATTATAAACAATACTGTTCATAAACTTATAAACACAAGAGAGATCGACACGGAAATGAAATGCTGAAAGCCTCAACATGTTCCAAGTCAGAGATTTGTTAAAAGTTCACAACAAACTCACGTTATCTTAAATTTCCATTTCTTTCTTTCTTTTTTTTTTTTTTTCCCTTGCTCTTCTTGTCCACATTAATCAACTCGAGATTACCACACGCTCTGATCATCAGGGAGACATTAAAACGAGATTCAAACTTTTAATGGACATGGCACGTGCTTAATGTGACAAAGAACTCGACCTTTCACGAAAGTCAAATTTAAAAAAAAAAAATGAAAATAGAGATGAGCGAATCGGATCAAAATGTAAAAAAAAAAGTTCAGAATAAGGATTTTCCGTTTATGGACTTCGCTTTCAGAACTTGGTCCAACATCCAACCTGATGGACAATTTTCAAGTTGTGTATGTCACATTGCGTTGCCTTGTATTGTACTGTATTGCGTTATATTGCAAGGTATTGTCTAGTGTTGTTTTGTATCGTATGGTATCGCACTGTGTCGTGTTGCATTGCTTCATATCGCGTTTTATCTATTGTAACGCCTCGTAAAGTATTGCAGTGTTTCATGTTGTATTGCATTGTATTCGCACTGTATCATATTTGTTTTGTATTGCATTGTATTGCATTGTAGTGTAGTGTAGTGTAGTGCTGTGTAGTGTAGTGTAGTGCAGTGCAGTGTAGTGTAGTGTAGTGTAGTGTAGTGTAGTGTAGTGTAGTGTAGTGTAGTGTAGTGTAGTGTAGTGTAGTGTAGTGTAGTGCAGTGCAGTGTAGTGTAGTGTAGTGTAGAGCAGTGCAGTGCAGTGCAGTGTAGTATAGCGTAGTGTAGAGCAGTGCAGTGCAGTGTAGTGTAGTGTAGTGTAGTGTAGTGTAGTGTAGTGTAGTGTAGTGTAGTGTAGTGTAGTGTAGTGTAGTGTAGTGTAGTGTAGTGTAGTGTAGTGTAGTGTAGTGTTCGTTCGTTATTTCTTTTAACGTCTATTCAGATACGTGTAGTGTAGTGTAGTGTAGTGTAGTGTAGTGTAGTGTAGCGTAGTGTAGCGTAGTGTAGCGTAGTGTAGTGTAGTGTAGTGTAGTGTAGTGTAGTGCAGTGACATGTGTCTTGTGTAGTGTAGTGTAGTGTAGTGTAGTGTAGTGTAGTGTAGTGTGGTGTAGTGTGGTGTAGTGTAGTGTAGTGTAGTGTAGTGTAGTGTAGTGTAGCGTAGCGTAGCGTAGTGTAGTGTAGTGTTGTGTAGTGTAGTGTAGTGTAGTGCAGTGCAAAGCAGTGTGGTATAGTGGGGTGTAGTGTAGTGTAGTGTAATGTAGTGTAGTATAGTGTAATGTAGTGTAGTGTAGTGTTGTGTAGTGTAGTGTAGTGTAGTGTAGTGTAGCGTAGCGTGATTTAGTGTAGTGTAGTATAGTGCAGTGTAGTATAGTGTAGTGTAGTGTAGTGTAGTGTAGTGTTGTGTAGTGTAGTGTAGTATAGTGTAGTGTAGTGTAGTGTAGTGTAGTGTAGTGTAGTGTAGCATAGTGTAGTGTAGTGTAGTGTAGTGTAGCACATTGTATTGATTTATAATGCATTGTTTTGCACTGTAGCACATTGTAATGTATGGCACTGCATTACATTGTATGACATTGATTTGCACTGCACTATACTGTTATTGTATATTATTGCATTCTGTTGCGCTGAATAGCATTGCACTGTATTGCATAGTATCGCAGTGCACTGCATTGCATTCCATTGTCATACAGCGTTCTGTAATTATCGCACTGCATTGAATTGGGCAGCATTGTATCACACCATTATCGACGCACTCCAGGGGAATACCCCCCCCCCCCCCAAAAAAAAAAAAAAAAAAAAGTGCACGCGTATATGGATGGAACTACCACCCCCATCCCTCCTCCCCCTCACCTCCATCCGTACCCACTCACCCCCACCCACACCCTCGACCCGTATTTCAACCCTTCAAAAAAAAAAAATATAGAAAGAAAAAACAAAAAAACAAAAACAAAACAAAAAACACAAAAACAACAACAACAAAAAAACCTCGGCACTGAAAAGAATCCCAATTTTAGAGTCCAATTATTTGAACATTTCGTCCTGGTAGTTCTGCGATCGATCCCCCCCCCCCCCCTTCATTTTAGAGCTCGCTCGCTCGTCACCTGGCATCAAATTCCAGCCTCTCCTCCTCTGTGTCCTCCCGTGTTCAATTTCCACGCTTGAAGCGACATCATCAGCTGTCGTGTTTGTTTAACTGTTTTGTGCCTAACTTTTCAAAGTGCACAGCCCTCATCACTGTGAGTGAAGCCGCCTCTGTCTTTTATGCGCCTGATCTCATTTGCACTTTTGGTTCTTCTTCTCTCCCTTCGTTCTCTCTCCACCCCCTTCCCCACCCAACCCTCATCATCCACCCACCTCCTCCACCCCCTTTCTTTTTGTCCATGCATTTTTGTTTGTTTTTTTAAAAAACAATGTTTCTTTTACTTTTATTTTATTCTATTTATTTTATTTTATCTTAGTTAAAGTTGAGTTTAGTTTAATTTTTGTTTTTGTTCTATTTTTGTTTTGCTTTATTTTGTTTCATTTTATTTATTTTATTTATTTATTTAATTTTGTTTTGTTTTATTTTATTTTATTTTATTTTATTTTATTCTATTTTTATTTTGTTTTGTTTCATTTTTTTTTATTTCATTTTTCGTTTTATCTTAACTCATTTCATTGTGTTTTATTTTGGTTCGTTCTGTCCTTTTCCAAGTGTCTCGTTTAAAAAGATACATGCTAAAAGAAGACCGTTTCATATCGACCGGGTGTGGTGAGGTGTTTGTATATGTATGTGTGAGTGTGTATGTGTGTGTGTGTGTGTGTGTGTGTGTGTGTGTGTGTGTGTGTGTGTTTGTTTGTGTGTGTGTGTGTGTGTGTGTGTGTGTGTGTGTGTGTGTGTGTGTGTGTGTGTGTGTGTGAGAGAGAGAGAAACAGACAGACATGCAGACAGACAAAGAGAGAGAGAGAGAGAGAGAGAGAGAGACAGACAGACAGACAGACAGACATAGACGGAGATGGAGAGAGAGTCAGAGCGAGACTGAGAGAGACAGAGATGGAGAGAGAGACAGAGCGAGACTGAGAGAGACAGACAGAGAGACAGAGACAGACAGACAGACACACTGACTGACTGACAGACAGGCAGGCAGGCAGGTAGACAGACAGGCAGGCAGGTAGACATACAGACAGACAGACAGACAAACAGACAGACAGACAGACAAGTAAGTATTGGAAAAGAATTCCTCAGCTGTCTCTGCATAGATCCTTACCAAATTTGGGTCAAAGGACTGGATCGCTCAGGAGTCTTGAATGCGTCAGTTTGGACAGTCACTGTGTCAAAATCTAGGTCACATAGTATCCTGCAACAAAAAACACAAATAAATAAAGACATAACAAAAGCAGAGGACAACAATAAACATAAGATCAATAAAAACAGTAAAAAATACCTATAATAAACACTCTTTCAGGAATGTGTGAAGGAAACTTTCTCAATTTTTGTTTTGTTTTGACAATATCGAAATACCTGCCATCGGTGTACTCCTCACTTATTCAGTCGCACTGTCGTGAGTTCGCTCACGGCGGTGCGCACTGAAGCCAGTTAGTTTTCAACCCAGCAGTTGCGCTGAAGAAGTCGGCTGGATCGCCGATGAAAGCTACGCAGTAAGGAGCTTTTTTCACTGAGAGACAGGTTCAGCCAGGTAGCCATTATACTGTTTCTACTGTTGCAGCGGTCTACCAGTGTCCTCGTTTTACGTCAAGCTGTGTTTCATCTGAAGCTATTTCAAGGTCACAGTGACCTTGAAAAATAAATCTGGATTTTCTCTGACTTCAGTATAAATATGGCCAGAGAGGATTGTTAGATTATAATGGCTTGACCATCTACATTTTTCTGTCTTTCTTTTCTTTCTTTCTGTCTTCTCTTTCTTTTTCTTTCTTTTTTCTTTCTGTCTTTCTTTCTTTCTGTCTGTCTTTCTTTCTTTCTTTCTGTCTGTCTTTCCTTCTGTCTATCTTTCTGTCTTTTTCTTTCTTTCTTTGTTCTTCTTCTGTTTAATAAAAAGGAAATTACTTCGTGCTGACTTACAGAGATGTGTGCACGCGCGTCCGTTTCTATGCTTCAGTGCTTTTTTCTCTCTGTGAAAATAAAGCGTCAGCAAATGAGTTCTGCTGCTTGCGCATCATTTTTTTTTTTAACCAAGCTTTGATTCACAAGTCCCTTTCGTCGTATAGTTGCGAATGTATCAGTTTGGACTGGGCTGACACACTATTTGTAATGGAAATATCAAAATATGTAAATACTCCCTTGAAGAGATGTATCAGCTGTTAAAGAGAAGTTTGGACTTGTGTGGAATTTAGAGCATTCTCGATAAGGGTTGTGGGCACTCGATTTAGTTCCATGTACGCTCCACCAAAAAACTACCAGTAAATACTCGGAAGACTCCTCGTGTATGCGCAAATCGCTTCTACGTTAACAAGGTCGAGCATCGGAGAGACAGAAAAAAGGACTGACGAAATATTGAGCTGAAACCACCAGAATGATTCATTCATATTCATATTTGTTTCTTTCTTTCTGTTTTTATCATAGTACATTTACCATGTGAAACTCGGACTGCTCTCCCATTAGAAAAAGCGTCGCTGCTAGTGCGGCGCCACACTGTTGTTGTTGTTTTTTTTTTTTAAACCAAGATTTACGAAAGATAAAAAGAATAATAGGCTTTCAAGAGAAAGGGATGTGGGAAATCAACCTATCTCACCAA
>JAPXFY010000023.1:41166716-41171716 GCA_030674185.1 Monoplex corrugatus | reverse complement strand
AAGAAGAAGAACAAGAACAAGAACAAGAACAAGAACAAGAACAAGAACAAGAACAAGAAGAAGAACAAGAACAAGAACAAGAACAAGAACAAGAACAACAAGAACAAGAACAAGAACAAGAACAAGAACAAGAACAACAAGAACAAGAACAAGAACAAGAACAACAACAAGAAGAACAAGAACAAGAACAACAAGAACAAGAACAACAAGAAGAAGAAGAACAACAAGAACAAGAAGAAGAACAAGAACAAGAAGAACAAGAACAAGAACAAGAACAAGAACAACAACAAGAACAAGAACAAGAACAACAACAACAACAACAACAAGAACAACAACAAGAACAAGAACAAGAACAACAAGAAGAAGAACAAGAACAAGAACAACAAGAAGAAGACGAAGAAGAACAAGAACAAGAACAACAAGAACAACAACAAGAACAAGAACAAGAACAACAAGAAGAACAAGAACAAGAACAAGAACAAGAACAACAAGAACAAGAACAAGAACAAGAACAACAAGAAGAAGAACAAGAACAAGAAGAACAAGAAGAACAAGAAGAACAAGAACAAGAACAAGAACAACAAGAAGAAGAACAAGAACAAGAACAACAAGAAGAACAACAAGAACAAGAACAAGAACAAGAAGAAAGAAAGGAGGAAAGAAAAAGAATGGAAGTAGTAGTAGTAGTAATCATCACCACCAAAATCATAATAACAATGATAATAAAAATAATAAGAATAAAAGAAAAACGTTGTAAAATTGACATACAGCACTCCTTCATTGACACTATTCACCTCAGAGATGAAAACAATGACATGAAATCATAAATGATTAAGAAGTTGTAGTCTACTTTCGCTAAATCACACGAGGAGATAGATGGACGGGGGTGGGGGTAGGGGTGGGGTGGGTTTAAAGTAGGTGATGGAAACCCGAAACACCATAAGATGACATTCTCACGTATTCTGTTTTGTTTTCAAAGGACAGGATGTTAGCGATAGTTAATCTCCCCCCCCCCCCCCCCCCAAGTAATGACGAAAGAGATAGTATTTTTTTTCTATTTCTGGAAGGTAGAAAAAATGAACACATTAACGTAGAGAATAAGCTTACCACAGGTTGACACTCTCTCGTCATGACAAACCGTTTTCTGTGGGAGAAGGGAAGACAAGGTAAGCCCTAGCTTTGCGTCATCAAACACCCACACCCTCGCACCTTAGGGATTGTCTGAAGAAAACAGAAGTAGCTTAGTGACACCGCAAGAACGACAATTGCTGGTGACAGGGGGGTTGATACTAACCTGCTCTCTCTGGCACCAAAGTGAGGCAACTACTGATAATAGGCGAAACGTAGCTTCCCTTGACCCCCCCCCCCCACACACCACACACACACACACACACACACCAAATCCAAACGATGATAGCTTCTTTTCCTTCCCACAGTTTCAGTTTCAGTTTCTCAAGATTACGTCTCCGAGCTCGGAATGAATTCCATATGCACTAAGGTCACAGGTGCCATGTGATGGAGAAGATCCAGAATGATCACGGCGCAGGCCTTAAGCCTGCACATAAACCCATCATTTGGCCGGGTCCAGAAGTCCTACCTAGATAGTTCTACAACCTTGGTGTCGTAGGGGAGTGATATGGCAGAGACTTCAACCTGTCCTGGGGCCAGTACCACGAGGGCGGCGCCCATCCCCTATTTCTCGCTTTTAATTCACATTTATTTAAATTCACATTTTTTGCCAAGACTTCAAAAAGGCAAGAAGGCTAATTGGTCTTCAAGGGGGTAGAACCTAGGAAATCAACCTATCTTTCCATTTTTTTAACCAAGGCAGCCGGGTAATGCCCTGCTCTTCACGGTTTTCAACTGCCGTGGGATCTTTAGCGTGCGCAGCCAGAAGGCACACGGGTCCGACTCATTTTCCGTCCCCTTCCGAAGGACTAGACGTTCAGTTCGATTTTCCAGTCAAACCGAGGGAAAAAAAAAGTCGAGTTCTCTACGGGGAGCAAACCCTGCCACCTCGAGTTTAGTTATTGGCAGGCGAACGTCTGAACCATTGTGCCACTCTTCTCCTTTAGTTTGACGTCTGAACCATTGTGCCACTCTTCTCCATGTAACGTCTGAACCATTCTGTCACTCTTCTCCCTGTACCGTCTGAACCATTGTGCCACTCTTCTTCTTTAGTTTGACGTCTGAACCATTGTGCCACTCTTCTCCATGTAACGTCTGAACCATTCTACCCACTCTTCTCCCTGTAACGTCTGAACCATTCTGCCACACTTCTCCCTTTGACATCTGAACCATTCTACCACTCTTCTCCCTTTGACGTCTGAACCGTTCTGCCACTCTTCTCCCTGTAACGTCTGAACCATTCTACCACTCTTCTCCCTGTAAAGTCTGAACCATTCTGTCACTCTTCTCCCTGTAAAGTCTGAACCATTCTGTCACTCTTCTCCCTGTAACGTCTGAACCATTCTGTCACTCTTCTCCCTGTAACGTCTGAACCATTCTGTCACTCTTCTCTCTGTAACGTCTGAACCATTCTACCACTCTTCTCCCTGTAAAGTCTGAACCATTCTGTCACTCTTCTCTCTGTAACGTCTGAACCATTCTGTCACTCTTCTCCCTGTAAAGTCTGAACCATTCTGTCACTCTTCTCCCTGTAACGTCTGAACCATTCTGCCACTCTTCTCCCTGTAACGTCTGAACCATTCTACCGCTCTTCTCCCTGTAAAGTCTGAACCATTCTGCCACTCTTCTCCCTGTAAAGTCTGAACCATTCTACCACTCTTCTCCCTGTAAAGTCTGAACCATTCTACCACTCTTCTCCCTGTAACGTCTGAACCATTCTACCACTCTTCTCCCTGTAAAGTCTGAACCATTCTACTACTCTTCTCCCTGTAACGTCTGAACCATTCTGCCACTCTTCTCCATGTAACGTCTGAACCATTCTGCCACTCTTCTCCCTGTAACGTCTGAACCATTCTGCCACTCTTCTCCCTTTGACGTCTGAACCATTCTGCCACTCTTCTTCCTTTGACGTCTGAACCATTCTGCCACTCTTCTCCTTATAACGTCTGAACCATTCTGCCCCTCTTCTTCTTGTAACGTCTGAACCATTCTGCCCCTCTTCTCCTTGTAACGTCTGAACCATTCTGCCACTCTTCTCCTTATAACGTCTGAACCATTCTGCCACTCTTCTTGTAACGGCTGAACCATTCTGTCACTCTTCTCCCTGTAACGTCTGAACCATTCTGCCACTCTTCTCCCTGTAACGTCTGAACCATTGTGCCACTCTTCTCCCTTTGACGTCTGAACCATTGTGCCACTCTTCTCCCTTTGACGTCTGAACCATTCTGCCACTCTTTCTCCCTGTAACGTCTGAACCATTCTGCCACTCTTCTCCCTTTGACGTCTGAACCATTGTGCCACTCTTCTCCCTTTGACGTCTGAACCATTCTGCCACTCTTCTCCCTTTGACGTGTGAACCATTCTGCCACTCTTCTTCCTTTGACGTCTGAACCATTCTGCCACTCTTCTTCCTTTGACGTCTGAACCATTCTGTCACTCTTCTCCCTTTGACATCTGAACCATTCTGCCACTCTTCTTCCTTTGACGTCTGAACCATTCTGCCACTCTTCTTCCTTTGACGTCTGAACCATTCTGTCACTCTTCTTCCTTTGACGTCTGAACCATTCTGTCACTCTTCTTCCTTTGACGTCTGAACCATTCTGCCACTCTTCTTCCTTTGACGTCTGAACCATTCTGTCACTCTTTTCCTTTGACGTCTGAACCATTCTGTCACTCTTGTCCCTTTGACGTCTGAACCATTCTGTCACTCTTCTTCCTTTGACGTCTGAACCATTCTGTCACTCTTCTTCCTTTGACGTCTGAACCATTCTGTCACTCTTCTTCCTTTGACGTCTGAACCATTCTGTCACTCTTCTTCCTTTGACGTCTGAACAATTCTGTCACTCTTCTCCCTTTGACGTCTGAACCATTCTGTCACTCTTCTTCCTTTGACGTCTTAACCATTCTGTCACTCTTCTTCCTTTGACGTCTGAACCATTCTGTCACTCTTCTTCCTTTGACGTCTGAACCATTCTGTCACTCTTCTTCCTTTGACGTCTGAACCATTCTGTCACTCTTCTCCCTGTAACGTCTGAACCATTCTGCCACTCTTCTCCCTTTGACGTCTGAACCATTCTGCCACTTTTCTCCTGTAACCTCTGAACCTTTCTGTCACTCTTCTCTCTGTAACGTCTGAACCATTCTGTCACTCTTCTCTCTGTAACGTCTGAACCATTCTGTCACTCTTCTCCCTGTAACGTCTGAACCATTCTGTCACTCTTCTCCCTGTAACGTCTGAACCATTCTGTCACTCTTCTCCCTGTAACGTCTGAACCATTCTGTCACTCTTCTCCCTGTAACATCTGAACCATTCTGTCACTCTTCTCCCTGTAACGTCTGAACCATTCTGCCACTCTTCTCCCTGTAACGTCTGAACCATTCTGTCACTCTTCTCCCTGTAACGTCTGAACCATTCTGTTACTCTTCTCCCTGTAACGTCTGAACCATTCTGTCACTCTTCTCCCTGTAACGTCTGAACCATTCTGCCACTCTTCTCCCTTTGACGTCTGAACCATTCTGCCACTCTTCTCCATGTAACGTCTGAACCATTCTGCCACTCTTCTCCATGTAACGTCTGAACCATTCTGCCACTCTTCTCCATGTAACGTCTGAACCTTTCTGCCATTCTTCTCCCTGTAACGTCTGAACCATTCTGCCACTCTTCTCCCTGTAACGTCTGAACCATTCTGCCACTCTTCTCCCTGTAACGTCTGAACCATTCTGTCACTCTTCTCCCTGTAACGTCTGAACCATTCTGCCACTCTTCTCCCTGTAACGTCTGAACCATTCTGTCACTCTTCTCCCTGTAACGTCTGAACCATTCTGTCACTCTTCTCCCTGTAACGTCTGAACCATTCTGCCACTCTTCTCCA
>JAPXFY010000023.1:41146716-41151716 GCA_030674185.1 Monoplex corrugatus | reverse complement strand
GTCGTACTTTGTTTAACCTTTGTAGAGAGAGAGTTTCAGCGATGGAACAGGAGAGACATAAAGAGATACAAGACATGAAGCGGACGTCAGGTTATGATTTATGCCATGACCGTTTTGGATTTAGTTTTATCCGATCAGCTGGCATTTAATTGATACAGTAGATATAAAATGTATTCCGAGCATAAAAAAGCTGTCTCAATGACACTGAAAGACTGAAAGAAAGAGAAGGGGGGGGGGGCGGGGGAGGCGGGAGGCGGGGGGCAGGGGCAGGGGGGGGGGGGGCGGGGATAGTTCCAATTCGCGATGTCCACAGGATGTCTAGACGTGTTAATGGCTAAAACCCTTTTTGTACGTATACGCACTCGCACGCAAAACATCAGGTATGCATATTATAGATCCTGTGCATTATGTCAGTGTGTGGCAGCTTATGATAACATTAAAAACACCCAGCCTATCATATCATATCATATCATATCATACCATATCATATCATATCATATCATATCATATCATATCATATCATAATGTATCATATCATAATGTATCATATCATATCATATCACATCACATCACATCACATCACAATCACTATCACATCACATCACATCACATCATCAATCAATCACATCACATCACATCATCCATCACATATCACATCATATCATATCATATCATATCATATCATATCATATCATCATATCATATATTCATATCATATCATATATCATATCATATCATATCATATATCATATCATACATTATATCATATCATATCAATCACATAATCATCATCAGTATCATATCATATCATATCATATCATATATCATATCTATCATATCATATCATATCATATCATATCATATCATATCATATCTATCTATCATCATCACATCACATCAATCATATCACAATCACATCAATCATCATCAATCACATAATCACATCAATCACATTCAATCATCATCATCATATATCATATCATATCATTCATCATCATACATATCATATCATATCATATCATATCATATCATATCATATCATATCATATCATATCACATCACATCACATCATATATCATATACTCATATCATATCATATCACATACATAATCAATCTATCACATACATCATATACATCATCATATCATATCATATCATATCACATAATCATATCATATATATATCACATATTCATATCATATATCATATCAATCATATCATATCATATCATATCATATCTATATATCATATCATATATCATATCATCATTCATATCATATCATATCATATCAACATATAATCATATCATCATATCATTATATCTATAGACGATGTATGCAGACTGTGCAGAAGAATGCCGCCTGCACATCATCAACATGTGCCCTGCCACGTAGCACTGGCCTCCATGGATCTCCACATGAATGTGTCCTTTGTCGCTGCAAGCATTTCTCCCACGCTGTCCGTCAACAATATCATCAACAATAACGATAACAATGACAAAAACAATAACTACTGATGTGTACCGTTCTTAAAACTTTTTTCTTTGGATGTAGTATGAGTGTGTTGATGATGGAGGTATTGCCGACGCAGTAATGAAAGAAGAAAGGAAGAAAGAAAGAAGGAAGAATGAAGAGAGAGAGAGAGAGAGAGAGAGAGAGAGAGAGAGAGAGAGAAAGAAGAAGAAGAAGAAGAAAGAAAAAGAAAAAAAAAAAAGAAAGAAAAGAAAAAAAAAAGAAGAAAGAAAAAGAAAGAAAAAAAAAGAAAGAAAGAAAGAAAGAAAGAAAGAAAGAAAAAAGAAAGAAAGAAAAAAAGAAAGAAAAAGAAGAAAGCGAAAGAAAAGAAAGAAAAAAAAAAGAAAGAAAGAAAGACAGAAAAAAGAAAGAAAGAAAGACAGAAAGAAAAAACATAATGGGAAGACACTGCTCACACCAGAGTTTGCTAACGACGACAATAGAATATATAGGGTACAGCCAGTTTTGAACAACACAGAATATCTGCTGTTCACGAAAAGAGAGACCAGCGGACGCAGAGCCCAAGGCAATAGGAATTCTTTTCCGCATTTTGTGCCGACGGAAAAACATAGGTCATTATCATCATCATCATCATCATCATCATTATCATCATCATCATCATCATCATCATCATCATCATCAACCACTTAGTTTCATATTGATATACAAGATGGACTGACTGGTCTTCAAATCCTATCAGAAGACCCAAACTAGACTAAGCACTCAAGACCGATATAGCTAGTCATTCTTCAAAACAACGGGACGGTCCGCCCCAGTTGTCACTAAGCTGGGCCACTCTTAATGTATTCCCCTCTCGGTCAATTACCGTTATGAACGCTGTGTAAAGCAATCAGTAACAGGAAGGAACTTGTTCATAAGTAAAAGGCAGCATATGTGGTGCGAAGATTGTCCCAGACTTCATCAAGAGTTTGCAGTGCACCACAATGTTCCCGCAGTGCAACACTAACACCAGGCTGAGACTGCGTCAGAACTGTGTCCTTTTCCAACCTACTTTACGACTCGGGTATTAAAGAGAATAACCTGACGTATCTATCTCATCTCATCTCACCTGTCGGCATCACCTGGTGCCATGTTGGCCGCTGCGGTCAATGACACCGACAGGGTTATCCTCCTCCATTTGTTCCGATCTTCACTGGCCCTGCTGACTTCATGGATTCTCATGCCGCTGGATTCGGTGATATTGTCCCGTGAGATAAAAGCTGATGGTCTGCCTCTTTTTCTTTTTGCCTCAGTCTTGCCTTGAAAGACAGTCTTCATAAGGTCAGTCTCTTGGTTTCGTAGCGCATGGCTTATATATCTTAATTTTCGCTTTCCACGCACTAAGCTCAATACCTATGGTCCACGAGCCTTCTCTGTTTCTGGTCCACTCTCCTGGAACAAAACTTCCTCTCTCAGTCCGTCAGCAACCTACTTTTGTCTCCTTCAAGTCCGCTCTCAAACTCACCTTTTCTCTCCGCATAAAATCCTAACCTCACCAACCCCCCCCCCCCCCCCTGCAGCCTGTCTCCGCTCGGAGGGAATCACATTGGTTATAATATTAATTGTATATGCTATGCTCCTATATTTTCCATTGGTTTATTCTTGCTTTTATTGCTTTTATCTTTCTCCATTATACCAGCAGTGGTTTGTTGTTGTGTGTTGGTGTGTGTTGTGTGTGTGTGTTGTGTTGTCGTGTGTGTGTGTGTGCGTGCGTGCGTGCGTGCGTGCTTGCGTTGTGTCTGCTTCAGCGCTTAGATTGATTTTATCAAGATTTTGCGCTATATAATATTGTAATATTATTATTATTAATTTTCCTTCATTTATTGATGAAAGCACTTTTCTTGCTGTTCCCTATTCGTTTCGTATGCTTTCATTTGTTCTTCTATCTGTCCAAATGACCCCGAGCAGCCTCCTAAAAGTCACATCTCAGCTGCTTCAATTCTTTTGTCATCATCTTTTCTTTGTGTCCAGGATTCGCAGCCATATAACATGACGGGCCATACTAGGCATTTCGATATTTTCATTTTCAGATGGAGAGGAATGCTGTGATTTTTCAAGATGTTGTTTAGTTGGATCATCCTGCTTCAAGCCATGCCAATTCCTTTTTTTTATATCTTTGGTACATGATCCATCGTTTGTTTTGTATGAGCCTAGACATCAACCTTCCACAAAAAAAAAAAAACATCGAAGAGTCAAGTCAGTCTTTTGGCTCAACACTGTCTGCATCCAACAACTACTTACCCGGTGCAATCAAGACTATGAGCATTATCATCAAGAGAAGATGATGGAAATGCTTTGGGATAACATAATCCGGACTGCCCTTCACTAGACGTGAAGGGGAAGACGTTATTGTTATTTTTGTTTAAAGCCAGCCGAATGCATAGAGCCATATCAGGTCTATTACCGTTTCAAAACTTAAACAAAAATGCACACAATTCATGTACCCAGTTATCAATCCTCAAAGAAAGTAAGCAAGACTTAATCGAACACATGTAGGTGAACGGACCAGCAAGGCAGACAATGATAGGAAGAAATGACAAAAAATAAAGGAAGATGACAAAAACAAAGAAAGTGACATAAAAGAAGAAATTTCTAGCACAGAATTTCATTTCAAGAAGATGGGGATGCTATTTATACTGACAGACCCCGGCATCCCCACGGGGGGAAAAGGAAGACGTACGAGAGGAAGATCCAACAACACTAAAGACATGATAGGTAAATCGCCTAGACTAAATTGGACCACTCTTGATTTATCCCCTTCTCATTCCACTGGCTTTATAAGCGCTATCTGTAGCAATCAGTGATGGAGAGGAAATTGTTCGTAAGTAAACAGCCACACGTGTGGTGAGGAGGATAGTCTCTCGCCTCATCAAAAAGATTTAGCAATGCATCACACAGCCCGCCACAGCATGTCAGGCAGGGTAGTCGAGTGGGTAAACAACGGACTTTCAGTCAGACGGTTATGGGTTCGATCCTCATATCCCTCCTCTGGTGGGTAGAGGGTGAACACTTTTCTTTTATTGTTTGATTTGGTTCAGTTGTTACGTCAACACCCACCTCAGGTGATGTGACCGACGGGAGTAACCATCCCAGGGAAGTGTGGGGAAGGGGGACTTACATATACGTAATCCTATACTGACACCACCACAACAACAACAATGTTAAGATAGGAACAGTGAAATGGCCAATTTTAATGTAGCGCACCCCGGGATTCGAACCCACAACCATTAGCATGTGAATCCGACGCTCAAATCAACTGAGCTACTGGGGCCCGCCCGCTTTTTTTCTTTTATCCGCTCTCTCAGGTTAATATGTGTACCGATCTGTTGAGTGCCTAAGCCTCCCTTCGCGTGTGAACGCAGGCATAATACCAAATACTTATGTTAGTTTCAGTTTCAGGTTCAGTTTCAATTTCTGAAGATAACGTCTCCGCGCTCGGTATGAATTCCACACGCACTGACACCACTGATGCCATGTGATGGAGTAAAT
>JAPXFY010000023.1:41134216-41139216 GCA_030674185.1 Monoplex corrugatus | reverse complement strand
CCCATCCCCTCTCCCTCGCTTCAAATTCATACTCATATCCACATCGTTTTTACCAAGACTTCAGAAAGGCAAGAAGACTAATCGGTCTTCATGGGATAGGACCTGGGAAATCAACCTATCTCTCCAGTGTTTTATACCAAGGCCGCCAGGCAATGCCCTGCTCTTCACGATTTCCAACAGCCGTGGGATCTTTAGCATGCCCAGCAGAAGCACACGGGTCCGACTCGTTTTTTGTCCCTTTCCGAAGAACTAGACGTTCAGCTCGATTTTACAGTCAAACTGAAGAGAAAAGCCGAGGCCTCTACGGGGAGCGAACCCTGAAACCTCTAGTTAAGTTATTGGCAGGCGAACGTCTGAACCATTCTGCCACTCTTCTCCTCAGCAATAACTCTCATGCGAAAACCTGAATAAAAAAAAACAACCCAAAAACAAACAAACAAACAAACAAATAAACAAACAAACAAACAAACAAACTCAACAACAACAACAACAAAGAAAAAAAGGCAACGATGAGTTTTCTTTTTTCCCAGGCAGAACCTCACCATCTTACCCATTCATCCCTGTCCCTGGCACACAGCTTTTTATTCAGATGGCTCGCACAGCTCACCTCTGCATCGGCCAGTCATTATCACAAGGCAAGCGTGGTCTCCTGAGGCAATGGGCGCTATCTGCTAATGACTGTGATATCCCTGATGAATAAATCATGCCCATTGACTCTGGGAACAATCTGATTTTTCTCTCACTGGCCCAACCAACGTCGGTGCAACTTCGATAGCACTTCGCTGCGCCAGCGCTGCTCATCTATCTCAGCTCTCCAACACTCCACCAAAACGAAGTCTATTAAGGTAAAATCCTAGCGCCGGGAAGTCGACAGAAGCTAGCGATAGCAAGCTCTTGTTCGAGGCCACCCACGAAAGGAGATTGTGCTGTATATTGTTCAGTGGAGTACAGTCCTGCCTGTTTTGATTCAGCATACACGATATATAATTATCTATCCATCTTCTACCAACGCCAGCAATCACTAAAATCATATGGCCAGATGGAGGAGCATACTCCCATTAGAAAAAAGAACAACAACACTGTCACCACATCCCTCTTTCCACAACCCTGACAAATTCTGACAACAAACGTCACCACATACCTCTTTCCACAACCCTGACACATTCTGACAACAAACGTCACCACATCCCTCTTTCCACAACCCTGACACATTCTTACACCAAACGTCACCACATACCTCTTTCCACAACCCTGACACATTCAGACACCAAACGTCACCACATACCTCTTTCCACAACCCTGACACATTCTTACACCAAACGTCACCACATACCTCTTTCCACAACCCTGACAAATTCTGACAACAAACGTCACCACATACCTCTTTCCACAACCCTGACAAATTCTGACAACAAACGTCACCACATACCTCTTTCCACAACCCTGACAAATTCTGACACCAAACGTCACCACATACCTCTTTCCACAACCCTGACAAATTCTGACACCAAACGTCACCACCGTCCTCTTTCCACAACCCTGACAAATTCTGACAACAAACGTCACCACATACCTCTTTCCACAACCCTGACAAATTCTGACACCAAACGTCACCACATCCCTCTTTCCACAACCCTGACAAATTCTGACAACAAACGTCACCACCTTCCTCTTTCCACAACCCTGACAAATTCTGACACCAAACGTCACCACATACCTCTTTCCACAACCCTGACAAATTCTGACAACAAACGTCACCACATCCCCCTTTCCACAACCCTGACAAATTCTGACAACAAACGTCACCACATACCTCTTTCCACAACCCTGACAAATTCTGACACCAAACGTCACCACATCCCCCTTTCCACAACCCTGACAAATTCTGACACCAAACGTCACCACATCCCCCTTTCCACAACCCTGACAAATTCTGACACCAAACGTCACCACATCCTTCTTTCCACAACCCTGACAAATTCTGACACCAAACGTCACCACATCCCCCTTTCCACAACCCTGACAAATTCTGACACCAAACGTCACCACATCCCCCTTTCCACAACCCTGACAAATTCTGACACCAAACGTCACCACATCCCCCTTTCCACAACCCTGACAAATTCTGACACCAAACGTCACCACATCCCCCTTTCCACAACCCTGACAAATTCTGACAACAAACGTCACCACATACCTCTTTCCACAACCCTGACAAATTCTGACACCAAACGTCACCACATCCCCCTTTCCACAACCCTGACAAATTCTGACACCAAACGTCACCACATCCTTCTTTCCACAACCCTGACAAATTCTGACACCAAACGTCACCACATCCCACTTTCCACAACCCTGACAAATTCTGACACCAAACGTCACCACATCCCCCTTTCCACAACCCTGACAAATTCAGACACCAAACGTCACCACATCCTTCTTTCCACAACCCTGACAAATTCTGACACCAAACGTCACCACCTTCCTCTTTCCACAACCCTGACACATTCTGACACCAAACGTCACCACATCCCCTTTCCACAACCCTGACACATTCTGACACCAAACGTCACCACATCCCCCTTTCCACAACCCTGACACATTCAGACACCAAACGTCACCACATCCCCCTTTCCACAACCCTGACAAATTCAGACACCAAACGTCACCACATCCCCCTTTCCACAACCCTGACACATTCTGACACCAACCGTCACCACATCCCCCTTTCCACAACCCTGACACATTCTGACACCAAACGTCACCACATCCCCCTTTCCACAACCCTGACAAATTCTGACACCAAACGTCACCACATCCCCCTTTCCACAACCCTGACAAATTCTGACACCAAACGTCACCACATCCCCCTTTCCACAACCCTGACAAATTCTGACACCAAACGTCACCACATCCCCCTTTCCACAACCCTGACAAATTCTGACACCAAACGTCACCACATCCCCCTTTCCACAACCCTGACAAATTCTGACACCAAACGTCACCACATCCCCCTTTCCACAACCCTGACAAATTCAGACACCAAAGATCACCACATCCCCCTTTCCACAACCCTGACAAATTCTGACGAAAAAAAATCCTGACGCGAGTTTACTTCTTGTATCAAATCGTTAAACGAAGAAAAGCGAAACCAAGTGAAAAGACAAACAAACAAACAAACAAACGAACGAACGAAAGAACAATAAAACGAACAAAGCAATAAAGAAAGAAACAAACAAAAAAACCCTGAGGTCATCATCAAATCAAAGTATTATGGTTCACATTTTCCCACCAACAGTAAACGTTTATGATTCAGTGATAATGGAAACGACGATAGTTTTCCTATCACGATCCATTTTAGAGTGAAAATGTGTAACTATGTTCTCTATGAATTGCCTTTATTATAATACACCTTGCCGTTCACTGGACCCGAGAGATACAGACACCTGCAGGGTCACTCAGAACATCTGAGCATCACTCTCCATGACGGCATCCGTGAACTGAATGAGTCTTAACTGTGTAGTCACAGTCTTCTCAATAAGCCTGGAACACGTTCAATTCTGGAGAGAAACCGAACGGGGCTCGAAAGAAAAAATTGACAGGGGGGACTCATCATCATCACCAGGTGCCCTGCCGCATGGCGTTGGCGATCATGGACTTCCATCTGTCTCTATCTCTCGTTGCCCCTAGCATCTCCCCCACCCTCCTCGTCCCCAGCCACCCTGCAAGTCCGTCCAGCATTTTCTCCCTGGGTCTACTCGGTGCTCTCTTTCCTTCCAACTTTCCCGCCGTGACCAGGTGCTGCTCCAAATCCCCTTCCTCATAAAATGGCCTACAAATGTTGCCTGTCTTTTCCTAATCTTCCTTATGGGTGATCTACTTGTGTCTGCCTCCATCAAGACTGTCTCGTTTGTTTTCTTTGCTGTCCATGGAACTCTCAACATTCTTCTTAGAAACCACATCTCGGCTGCCTCGATCTTGTTCTGGCTTCGTTTGTTGACTGTCCATGCCTCGCATCTGTACAACAGTATTGGTTCTATGTAACATTCAAGAACTCTCTTCCTAATGTTAATTGACAGGCATTTGTTGGTAAGAATGCTTGTCATCTTCTTGAATGTGTTTTGGCTTGGTCGATTCTGCCGGCTATTTCTGATGTGCATCAGGGGGGGGGGGGGGGGGAATACAACTGTCTAACCTTCCAGTCCTCAGCCCATTGCTCTAACCACTATGCACCAATGGCTGATTATCAGGGTTATTCCACCCTGACACACTAGGCGTGGTGGTGGAGGTGATGAAGAGGATATGTTGTGTGCATTGTCTCTTCATCGAACACTTGTTCGCCCCAACACTGGTTCCCAGATTGATGCAGCATATCAGGCACATGTTGAATATATGTATGTATGTGTGAATGTGTGTGTATGTATGTGTGTATGTATGTATGTATGTATGTATGTATGTATGTATGTATGTATGTATGTATGTACGTGTGTATAAAAACACACACACACACACACACACACACACACACACACACACACACAATATATATATATATATATATATACATACATGTGTACACACACACATACACATACATATATGCATATATATATATATATATAATATATATATATATATATATATATATATATATATATATATACATATACATATATATTTATATACATACATTCATATAAATACAGTCCTGGTTTGTGTGTGCGTGCGTGAATATGTGTGTGTGTGTGTGTTTGTGTTTATGTGTGTGTATCTGTGTAATGTGTCTGCCTGCGTA
This sequence comes from Monoplex corrugatus, assembly GCA_030674185.1. Lineage (NCBI taxonomy): Eukaryota > Metazoa > Mollusca > Gastropoda > Littorinimorpha > Ranellidae > Monoplex > Monoplex corrugatus. The sequence continues at coordinate 41,134,421 of JAPXFY010000023.1, read as the reverse complement.
TGTGTTATTGTGCCTTTGCCTGTTTGTGCTTAAGCGTCTTCTTGTTGGTTGGTTGTTTGTTTATGTCATCATCATCATCATCATCATCATCATCATCATCATCATCATCATCATCATCATCATCATCATCATCACTATCATTATCATCATCATCATCATCATTATTATTATTATTATCATTATTATCATTATTCCTGTCATCAGT
>JAPXFY010000023.1:41121716-41124216 GCA_030674185.1 Monoplex corrugatus | reverse complement strand
AGTCAAACATCACGAGCAGCATGAAGGACATGTCACACCAAATTAAATTTGCAAAAACCCCAGCAAGAGATGCTCTTAACGATCACTTCCGGTACGTAGCGTCCGTTCTGTGAGTAGATCTAGATCCGTACCGTCACTTTAAGTGCGGTTCCCAAGGTCAGAAGAGTAAACTTCGTTTCAGCACAGCGGTGCTTTTGCTTTCCCCTTTAACTTATTTCCAGTACTGGTTCCTGAAGCTACTTCTAATAAGACATTGGCGGAGGTCTCTGTCCTTCCCGAAGGCCAAACCAGCATTTTGACAATCATGTCGGTTGTGGACCACACGCTTAAAATCACGATAATCGTAAGAAAAACAAACAAACAAAACCCAACCAACCAACCAGCCAAACAACCAGCCAACCAAACAGCCAACCAACCAACCAACCAACCAACCAGCCAACCAACCAGCCAACCAACCAACCAACCAACCAATCAACCAACCAACCAACCAACCAGCCAACCAACCAGCCAACCAACCAACCAACAAACCAACCAACCAACCAACCAACCAACCAGCCAACCAACCAACCAACCAACCAACCAACCAACCAACCAGCCAACCAACCAACCAACGAACCAACCAACGAACCAACCAACCAACCAAACCAACCAACCAACCAACCAATCAACCAACCAACCAACCAACCAACAAACAAAACAAATAAACAAACAAACAAATAAACAACAACAACAACAACAACTACAACAACAATAATAACAGCAAAAGCAGCAACAATAACAAAAATAACAGCAGCAGCAATAACAACAACAACAACAACAACAACAGCAACAACAACAACATGACTATGACAACAACAACAACAGCAGCAGCAACAACAACAACAACAACAATAACAACAGCAACAGCAACAGCAACAATAACCGCAGCAGCAATAACAATATCAACAACAACGAACAACAACTACAAAAGATTTATCAGACACAAAAGTCTGACATTTATTAGAGATGTCACGCAATGAGGATATGACTGCCTTCCTGTCTTTTTAATCGCATCGGGGATCAAATAACTCTCATCTTCCACGTATCTCCCATCCTCGAATTATTCATATAAAAGACACATATATCAGCACATAACATACAGGATATTGGTAGCAAACATGGTGATGTTGTCTTTGAAGCTGCTGCTAGCACTACGTTTTATTTTTTTTTTACATATGCCATTGAGGCGTACAGCTCATTATGCAAATGTTACCGTACCTTCAAAACGCTGGTAATATGGACAGAAAGGAAACGTCTTTCTCTTCTTTTTTTTTTTGGTTTTTTTTCCAAGGGTTGTTATACTGTTTCGTGATGCTGTTTTCTTTTCTTGTTTAGTGTCATATCATGCCTGTGTTATTAGTTCTTTGATCCTGTCTTTGTGTGTAACTTGTCTATGTAAAGTGTGAAGTGTTTACAAGACTATTTACTGGGATGCAGCGCTATATGTATCTTTTATTCTATACATCATTCATCATCATCATCATTGTCGTCGTTGTCGTCGTCGTCATCATCATGATCATGATCATCATCAATAGTAGTAATATCAGTAGTAGCAGCAGCAATTGTCGTTATCGTCGTCGTCGTCATCGTCGCAGCAGCAGCAGCAGCAGTAGTAGTAGTGGTAGTAGTAGTGGTAGTGTAGTGGTAGTAGTAGTAGTAGTAGTAGTAGTAGTAGTAGTAGTAGTAGTAGTAATAGTAGTAGTAGCAGTAGTGGTGGTGGTGGTGGTGGTTGCTGTAGTAGTAGTTGTTGTCTGTTGTTGTAATAATAGTAGCAGTAGTAGTAGTAGTTGTTGTTGTTGATGTTGTTGTTGTTGATACTGTTGTTGTAAGTAGGAAGAGGAGGAGAACGAGAGGGAGGATGATTATCATCATCATCATCATGATTGCCATCATTGTCACCGTCATCATCATCATCATCATCATCATCATCATCATCATTATCGTACACTGTCACATCATCATCTCCAAATTCCGAAGAATACTGAGAAGAATCGTAAATCAAACAAAAACGTATCAATAAAGTAACACAGGAAGAAAAACAATAATGGTAAAGAGAGAGATAGAGAGAGAGGGGGATGGAGGGAAGGAGGGAGGGAGAGACAGACAGACAGACACACAGACAGAGGGAGAGGGGGACAGAGAGAGAGAGAGAGAGAGAGAGAGAGAGGAGGAACGAGAGGAGCGAGAGAGAGAGAGAGAGAGAGAGAGAGAGAGAGAGAAAGAGAGAGAGAGAGAAAAGAGACAGACAGACAGCCAGACAGACAGACAGAAACACAGAAACACAGAGAGACACAAGGAGACACAGAGACAGAAAGCGAGAAAGAGAACATGAAAAATTTCCCATCACCACTATCATAAATTGTTAACAAAAACAACGAGGCATACAATCACTTTTACAGTAATATCACATCATGATCGCCAATCCATCTGCTTTCAAAACCAATCCTATGTAATGAAAAAA
>JAPXFY010000023.1:41111716-41116716 GCA_030674185.1 Monoplex corrugatus | reverse complement strand
AGGCAGAGACAGAGACAGAGACAGAGTCAGACTCACACACACACACACACACACACACACACACATACACACACACACCGCGGCACCACAAGCAAAAAACACCACCACCACCATACAGCGACACACCACACATACAAACCACCACCACCACCACCACCATCAATACAGACAGACAGACAAACAACACAAATACAGATACAGACAAAACAACAACAACACAAAAAACACCACCATCATATACCATACCAAAACAGACAACAAACAACAAGACCAATACACACAAACAACAACACAACAACACAACAAACACCACCACACACACACACACACCAAAACACACACACACACAACACACACACACACAATATCACGATCATTATGCAAACCACACACCAAACGAACAACAAGAAAAAAAAGATAATTCTCCACCTTACCTGAAAGACGCTAGTCGCAGGGGATACGAACGAGCCTTGTCTTCTCAAACAACAAAGAAGCGAAACAGTCCAGTGGTGTCTGCCCATGAAGTGATAGGCGACTTGGGGAAAGTATTCTCCATTGCCAAAACCGACTGTCCTGCCCGCATAGGCGTACCAATCCTTTTTGTTTCGTTTCAAACACCAGGGCAACGCGCTGGACACAGTTAATCTAAGTACACATTGGTGCCTGTGATACTGGCCACAGTTACCGCACTGGTCAGCCTCTGAAATGTGTGGGTTTCGTTTGTTTGTTTGTTATTTGTTTGTTTCTTAATTGGTGCGTAGTTTCTTCTTGCTCTGAAAGTACTTAGTTTCATTTCATCTTGTGTTTACTAAGTTTCGTTTCATTCTGTGTTTTAACAAATCCTCGCCATACTGTACTCGTTGTTGTTGTTTTTTGTTATTTTGTTTGTTTAATTTTTATTTTTTTTTTTCTCACTGTAATTTCACGTCTGTGCTTCCGTTAGTTAGTTAACTTGGCATCCGCTTATAACAATCACACAACCTTGACATTTGTGGTTTTGATACCGGAAAATGGATGTTCACATCTTTTTATTTTGCTAGCAATGGTAGCACCGCAAATGTGTTCCAGTGTCTCTGATACTATATAGTGCGATGTCACTTAAAAGTACTTCTGTGCACCAGAAATAACTCGCTTTACTTTTCCTTTGTGTGTGTGTGTGTGTGGCTTTCCCGAATCACTCCCCTTCCTGAAACCGTTCACAGTAATTTAACTTTCTGGCCTCTAGAACCAGACAGCATAATTTCACCCCTGTGTTTTGGAGTGTTTCACTGTGATTTCACCCCTGTGTCGCCAAACCCACTCAGGGTGACTTTATTCGCGCATCTGTCTGAAAGGAACAAATATAATTCTTTTCTATGCCTCCACAGCGATTGCAATTTTATGTATTCATGTCTGAGATTTCATCTCTGCATATTATTCTATATTTTTCACTTCTGGGATCCCAACGCAAGTTATTTCACTCGCACACCTCCTAAACCACTCACTGTATTTCACTCCGATTTCTCTGAAACCACTCACTGTGAATTCATTTATGTGTCTAGTACTAGTCAAATAATTTCATCTGTATACATCAAAACACCACTTGTTTTCACCTCAGTCCTTTCGAAAAAACAATATTCACTGTAATTTCACCTTTATGCTTCTGACGGTAATATACTAATAAACTGTAACTTCACTTCCATGCTTACGAATAAAGTCACTGTAAAATCACGTCTGATAAAGAAGGCAGTCACGTTGGTCACGATGAATTATTGTCCGTGTCTTGTTTAGGAGAGGGTACATTCACTGACGTGGTCTTTAGGTCCTGTGGCACAGTGCTATCTTCAGTATCGCTTATCTTCCAGTTACACAACATTTGACTAGTGCAGTCATTATCATCGTGACTTAGTGGTGATGTAATGTTACACAGTTTTCGTACAGGAAACACGTTTTCACAGCCTTAAGCTTTTGCCGGATTGTGTTTGTTTTGCGCTGATGCTAAAGGAAACGTCTTCACGTAATTTGACGTTACTTACTCATTTCCGCAAAACTGAAAGAGATTGTCGTTTCAATTAACAGTCATTTCTCTTGCACTCCCAGGTTTTCAAAGTTTCAGTTTCACTGCCTAATAGAATACCGCGTGTGTATGCGATTTATCACCGGTGTTAAGCACTTATCCACACTTATATTGCTCTTGGCTTACTCCAGCTTTGGGAATTAACGTGTAAAATCATCCACTTTGTAACCATGTAAAATATATTGGATTTGATTCAAAACACCATAAAAAATCTAGTTCTTTCACAACACACATGTATGTCAATCACCCAGGTGTATTTCGCATTAGTATCAAAGACACTATCATTTTTTTACGAAATAAAAGACTGTCTTTCACCTCACTTCAGATTAGTCTTCAACCTTTGTTTTGTTTCACCGTAACACTTTACAAATGTGTAACAATCACACACATCCCACATATGTTTCAGCAATCAATTTCTCTTCTCTCTCTAATCCATATTTCCCTTTCAAAAATGATGCGAATTTTAATATTTTTTTTCTCATCACAATTATGTCAAAGACTGTCTCTAAGTTTCACCGTGACTTCAGAGTTGTGTTAGCATCCAGTTTACACCGTAATGGTGTCCGTTTGACTTCATCCACGATCACAAAAATCGACACCACAACAATTCCAACAGCACTGCACTCTACAACCTTCCCTGTCTTGATCGAGGACACTCACTCTCACTTTCTTTTCTTCTGTTGTCTTTACTTCCTTTCCTTCCGTCCTTTTAAGGGAAACGACACTGTGTAGGTTGAACACGCTCTCCTTCCTTCACAACGGTTTAGCGTCGGGGGGATGAAGGATGGGGGGGATAAGGCTTGGTAGGGAAGATCTTCTTTTCCCCCGCCCACCCCTCTTCACAAAACTTAACAAAAGATTTTTTTTTAACTTTCAACAAGATGTGTCACTTAGCTGTGTAAAGCCCAGAAGGTTCAAGAACTCTCCTGTCAGTGATTTGCCCGCAAATCCCTTTAGTGCTTGGAAGTTTAGACCTGTTGGGTCTGAGTTCCGACGAGCAGACTGAAAGGCCTGGAATCGATTCGGAGGAGCTGGCGCACAACCGTTATCCACACACCACCGCACCGTTTCCTCTGTCTGCCCCCACCCCCACCTCTCTCCCTCTCTCCCTCTCTCTCTCTTTTCCCTGCACCAGGGCGCAGCGTAGCTCCGGGTGTTGAATATTTCAGTTCAGGGACAGATTTAACTGCGCTTGAAAACACTGTCCAGAGGAATAATGCATTGGTTAGTTCTGCACCGTCTGTCACACGCAATTTGCACACAAACCTGTGCTGACGGGGCAATGATCAAGAGGGTTCACTTGGATGTAGGAACTGCAAGGTCACATTACCCGTGGGAAATGGTCACATACCTTTTTCTTTGTTTCAAGAAATTAGCATGGGTATGCAAAGGGGATTTTTGTCGTTGTTACTTTTTTTATTTTAAGAAATTAGCGCGTACACTGTATTCGGTTCACATGATTTTTCTTTCTTGTCCAACTTCGCGTTTCCAGATAATCACACGTACAGCAATTAGTTTTCAAAAGATTTTCAGAGGTAATGTTTAGGTTTTTGTTCGTGAAGATTAGCAGGTGTGCTACTACATATCCGTACAAATGCAATGCAGATTTGGAGTAATTTACGTGCACAATGTTTGGCTGTAGTTTTTCTTTTTTCTCTTCTTTCTTGGAGAAATCACACGAGCAATACTTAGGTTTTTGTTCAAAACGAATAAGACCAACAGTGTTTAAATCTTGCCCCGAAACTGCACAAAACCCTTCACAAAACGGGTTACGTGATTGCGAATATAGTCACTGCAAATAATTATGAAAAGAAAAAAAATTCACTTCTAATGAAGAAGGCAGTCACGTTCAACACAGTATAACATTAACACCAACAAAACAGAAACAGACTGACTGCCTGCTGCTGCGTATGCGTGGAAATATTCCAGGCGGACTTCTCACAGAAACACCAGGCGAGATACAGGCTTTTAAGCTCCAATTGTCAGGCAGTCGCCCGTTTCCGTTTTGTGTACATTATACAGCTTTTCCCATGATGTCAAAGGCAACTTGTCAGACTGTCAGCCTCCAGACAATGTCTTGTCCTCTGGGATTCCAAATGGTCGAATAATCGACTTCTGCGTTTCTACTACGTGTTTCCCTTTTTATCTCCCCTCCCTCTCTCTTTTTCTCTTTTCTTAAAAATTAAAACCTGAAAAAGGAAATAGCGTGTGCTTCTTTGTCTTTCTTTCCAGCTTGTTTCTTTGTGTTGGCTTCTGTGCAAATCGATGGCTGTCACTTTTGTTCCGAATCTTTAAGCGTTTGATTACTCATTTAAACACGGTTTACAATTTTGCTTTCAGGTCGCCTTTTTTTTTTTAGGTAACCCGTTTCTGAAGTGATAATGTGTTTCATTATCGTTGGAACTAGAGCCTCCGTTTCCACCTGAAGAGAGTGAATCACTCTGAAGTTGTCCTGCAGTAGGATTTATCAAACTTAATTCCTCCGCCTTAACGTGCATGCACATTCCTGCGTGAGAGGTGATTGCTTTCACGTTTATCCACTGAGGAAAAATCCGTTCTTATTTTCATACTGTGCTGAGTAGTTCCAGCAATGCTTTTCATAAGTTTTATTTTTCAGAGAAGTATTATAATATCCGAAGTCCATCAAAGACCAAAAAAACATGTCCATTTTTGTTTGTCACCATGCATACTTAGCAGATCCAGCACCACTATGTCAACACGTCGCTTACTAGAAGTAGAAAAGAAAGGAAAACAAACAAACAAACAAACAAAAAACGTGACACATTTATTCAAGACACTTGTTCCACATCGGATTATGCTCAGCAGGCTTCGCCGTAATTTTTCACACGTCACTCAAAAGAACGCACACCAGCTATACTCAGTAAGTAAATACATTTTCACGAGTTACTCAAAAGTAAACCAGCCAGCTCAGTAACGGATCTTT
>JAPXFY010000023.1:41091716-41099216 GCA_030674185.1 Monoplex corrugatus | reverse complement strand
TGTATAACCGAAAAACAATAATCTTTTGTCTTGTCTTGTTGTATTAAATACGCATACTTTTTTTTTTTTTTTTTTTTTCTTTTTTCGTGTATTTTTCTGGTTTCAGGATTTATGAGACAACCTTAATTAACCTTATGAATATTAGTAATCTTCTTTTCAATCTGAGCAAGACACAAAATACGACCGTGTCACATTTATTCTGCAGCTGAGTCCACTGAAATGGGTGAATTCAAGCAGAGTTTAAAAAAAAAACACATTGCCATCAATTCCAGAAATCCCAGTAGGAATTCGAGCCTCAGACTTCAATCAGCATGAACATTACACTGAAACAGGAATTCCGAGCAGGTATCTGGGGGGGGGGGGGGGGGTGTAAGCTGTGTGTTTTAAACCATCTCACCACACCCATCGCTTACTTCCTTTAGGAAGAAGTTAGTCAAGAGTTTAAACAGAACACGTTGTTAGCACGGTTACACTCACATTGGTGATCTGACATGTCGTCTCTATTGATTACTAACAATAAGGGCGCAACTGGCGTGAAGTTAGAGATGTAATCTTTTAAATTAATTCTGAAGATACCAGTTTGACTTTAACTACGGAGGGAAAAAACTCTTTACGTTCTCGGCGTATGGTCAAATCAGCTGTGAGTGGGTACCTGATCCTGTTCATGATTGAGAAGAAAAATAAAGGGCAAAGGAGAAGAAGTTAGTATCACCCTCATGAAGCTGGTCCATAAACAGGCTGAGTTGTCCACCATTCTCTCTCTCTCTCTCTCTCTCTCTCTCTCTCTCTCTCTCTTTCCATGTGTCTGTGTGTATCTGTCTCTCTCTCTCCCTCTCTCCCTCTCTCTCTCCCTCCCTCTCTCTTTCCATCTGTCTGTCTGTCTGTGTTTCTGTCGTCTGTCTGTCTGTCTGTCTGTCTCTCTCTCTCTCTCTCTCTCTCTCTCTCTCTCTCTCTCCCTCTCTCTCTTTTTCCACTGGGTTTACAGGACAACCTTGACCTGTATGAATGCCAATCAATCTTTTTAGCACGAGCAGGACACAAGATTCGTCCAAGTTAATTCTGCAGCTGAGTCTAAAGCACTGAGTCAATCCAAGCCAAAAACACACCCTATGGGGATTAAAACCTTGGGTCTCCATCACCATGAACGTCACACTGAGACAGGAAACGTGAGCACAGTCTGGTGTGCCTCAGCTTTCTTTTCCCAGACACCCCATGGAGTCCGCTGCTTAGTTGTTAGAGGAAGGACTCACAGAACTATACAAAGAAACAAGTACGTGCAAACGTGCGGCATACATATACATGGGGTACATACCTATGAGCACACACACGTTGCTGAAGTTCTGTTTCTTCTGATTATGGCCAAAGGGTCTGAGCAGGCGCAAAATAATCCTCTAGTCTTCCAGTCTAACTGTACGGGAATGACTACTGATTTCAAAAACAAAACAAAATGAAAGAAAACCAAACCAAACAAAAAACAAACCAAACAAAAACAAACCAAACCAAACCAAACTAAACCAAACCAAACCAAACCAAACCAAACCAAACCAAACCAAACCAAACCAAATCAAACAAAACAAAACAGAACAGAACAGAACAGAACAAAACAAAAAAACAAAACAAAACAAAACAAAACCCACATTCTGCAGCTGACTCCACAGCATTGGGTAAACCAAGCAGAGTTAAAAACGGATTGCCATCAATTCCAGCAATCCCTCTGGGAATTCGAACCCCGGACGTCAATCAGCATGAAGGTCACACTGATACAGGAAACGTGAGCACAGTCTGGTGTGACTCAGATCTGTTTTCCAAGACATCCCATGGAGTCCATTGCTTAGTTGTGTTAGGAAGGACTCACAAAAACTATACAAAGAACAAGTACGTGCAAACATGCGGCATACATAATAATACACATGGGGCACACACACATATGAGCGCACACACACATTGCTGACGTTCTGTCTTTTCTGATTACAGGGAAAGGGTCTGAACTGGCGTAAAAATAGAGCTCTAGTCTTCCAATCTAACTGTGCGACTATAACTCCCGATTTCTAAAACAAAATAATTTTTTCTAATCGTTCTACTTCCATTTTTTATGTATCTTTTCTTATTTTCTTGGTCTACAGTCAACCAGCTGTGAGACTGTGCCTGGCCCTGTTCATAACTAAGAGGGAAAAAAGTCTGACGGAGAAGAAGTTAGCGCCACCCTCATGAAGTCAGCCCAGAGATAGGTTGGGTTCTCTACTATCTCTCCTTTCGACCATAAAAGTTTTGGTCGACAACCTTTGCCTTAAAAAAACATCATTTAAAACTTTTGTATCCAGTGGAGACGGAGGAGGGATAAGTGTCAATTGTATCGTCTCAATGTTGCTACTGAATTCGTAGCACGCTCTATTCTAAACAAAATCCAACCAGAGTTGAAAACACCGCAGGATCAGGAACCAGAAAAAAAAAACAACAACAAAAAAAACATGAATATAGAATCAGAACGCGTATTTGATACAACCAAACAAGACAGGCGCGGATTTTCAGCCAACTGGCCGTGGTCAAGCGTAAAACATACGATCACAAACAAACAAATACCAAATACAAAAACTAGGAGAAAAATACTGAAGCCTCCCTGCTGCCTCATCCACTAATTTCTGTATTTGGTGTTTGTTCGTTTGTGATATTACGTTTACGCTTGACAAAGGTCTGTTGGCCGAAAATTCCCGCATGTCTTGTCTGGTTGTATCAAATACGCGTTCTGGTTGTATTTTCGTGTTTTCATTCGTATTCCTGTTTGCTTGATCGCTGGAGGTCGCACTTGTTTTAGACCCTAGCATCAATTCCAGCTGTTCCCACTGGGGATTTAAACCATGGTGCCTCAATCAGTATGAACCTCACACCGAAATGGGTATGCTAGCAGAGTCTGGTGAGTTTCAGTTATGTGGTCTGAGCCATTCCATGTAACCACTGCTTATTTACTCTGGGCAGCAGTCGATACAGGTTAGTAAACATGTGCATGCACACACGCCCACGACATGTATACGCCCCGCACACACACACAGTGCGCTCATACACGTCTCACCTGTCTCACCTGTCGGTGTCACCGGGTTCAGTGTTGCACTCTGTGACACAGTCAGTCTCCTCCAAATGACTCTGTCTTGACTATTGTGGACAACTTCTGGAATATTTAGGCCACTGGTTATTGGTTATGTTCTCGACGTATGAGATTGGAGGTCTGCCTTTCTTCCTTTTTGTCTCTGTTTTTTTCTTCCTTGAAAAATGGTTGCCATGAGGTCTGTGTTCTTGCTACGTGACATATGGCCAATGTATTTTAGTCTTCTGTTGTTGATGTCTGCTAGTAAATTTCTGGTGGTATCAAGTTCTTCCAGGACACTTTCATTAATTCTTCTATCAGTCCATTTGACACGTAGTAGTTTCCGATAAAACTACATTTCTGCTGCCTCAGTTCTTTTGCAATCAGATTTTTTATTGAGAGTCCAGGCTTTACAGCCATAAATCTTGACTGGCAAAATCAAATATTTTAAAAGTTTAATCTTCAGTACATTTGGTATGCCTATGTCTTTCCAGATATTGTTTAGTTATACAACTTTTTACCTTGCCATTCCAATTCTTATTGTGACGTTTATGGAGCAGGTTCCATCATCAGCTTTACAGAACAAAGATATTTAAAATCAGTAACGTTTTCTAAAAATAACTTTATTGATTAAGACGTTTTATCGTTTTCGGTGTCTTTTCCTTAAATATGTAGCATTTTCGTTTTCTTTCTTTCTTTCTTTATTTATATATTTTTGTTTGTTTTTTGTTTTTTATGGGTTTTTTTTTTTTTTTGGCGTTCAAGTTTAGGCCAGCTTTTTGCCCGTTTGTATCCACCCAGTATAGAATCTCACACACGTACAGACGTTATTGTAATGTCAATATTTATGACAACAATTGAGACCAGCTTGGCGGGGACGAAGAGCTCCCGGATTCCAGTCTGTCTGCACTAATTTGACCCTGGTTGTGGTGGGGGTGGGGGTGGGGGTGGGGGGGGGGGGGTGGTAATGGGTAAGGGAAGATATGTCTGTGATCTTCAGTTCATCCAGCAGACGGTGAGAACTTAACCCTTTTTGGGTTGTGGGGAGAGTAAAATCACTGAGGAAAAATATAGGTGGGCTCCATCTTCATACAACCGACTCCAAGAGATGTCTACTGTCTCGTTCTCTCTTACGACTTCAGGGTTATGGAAAGAACGTTTAATTAATCAATTCATAAACATCGTGTACAAACATGCATACAGACAAAAATAAGACCCCAGAATGTCATCTTTAATTTTCACAAGTCAATGTGTAAGAAATTCCTCTCTCGAGTGAACTCTAGGTAAGATCAGATGTGTTCCCCAAAACCGTGAGGTCGTAGGGAATGAGGTGGTAGAGACCTCAGAAATTCTTATGGTTAACATTGTGAGGGCTAGGCGCATTTACTCTTGCACATTTACTTTTTTTTTTATTTAAGGATCATTGCACTCAGGGAGGTTACCTTTGTGCTCACCTTGTTTTTCTTCTTTTTTTCCCATCCCATTTTCTACACCATTTTAATGGCCACAGAAGCTGGAACAGTTTTTATTATGCGATGATGAAGATGTCGATGTGGATGATAATCATGATGCTATGGAGTTCCATCTAGGATTGAGACTACGTGACAGGGTTGTACTCTACGCTTACTATCATAATATATCCTGGCGTCAACCAGGCTTGAGAGATACAGACACCTGCGGTGTTGGTCAGAAGGTTTTTGAGCAACACCCTCAATGACGCAACCGCGAAGTGGATGAGACTCGACTGTGTGGTTCCAGTCTTCCCAAATGAGCCCATAGCACGCCCAACTCTGGGTAGGAGCCGGTTAGAGCTGAAAAATCCCACAATGATTTTTGAAGGTACTGATGGGGATTCGAACTTGTGTTAACCGCTACACACGGCGACTGGTTACTCTTGCACATTTACCAGATCCGATGTGTCGGTTACGCTCCCACAGCTGGGAGGATTGGAGATTTACTCACTCAATTCCTTTTCCTTCACGAGTCAGATTCAAACTAGTGCATGCAATTAAGAGTTGTAATAAAACAAAAATCCAATTTCAAGCGCAACTATTCCGTATCAAATAATGCTTGTCACACTTTACATGTGAAAAAGTGGGACTTGCCATGTCTGTACATTATTGTGGTCTAAATTATTCGGATAATTATATACAATGATATAATACGAATACATATTGTACAGCTGCTTCACCAAAAATAACAACAACTTTTAATACGAAAAATGAAAGAGGAAATAACAATACTAGTCCACACACACACACACACACACACACACGAACACAAGAACAAACACACACACACACACACACACACACACAGACACACACACACACACACACACACACACACACACACACACACACACACACACACACACACACACACACACACACGAACACAACACAACACAACACAACACACAACACACACACACACACACACACAACACACACAACACACACACACACACAACACACACACACACACACACACACACACACACACACACACACACACACAACACAACACACACACAACACAACACACACACACACACAACACACAACACACACACACACACACACACACACACACACCACACACACACACACACACAACACCACACACAACACACAACACACACACAAACAACACACACACACACACACACACACACACATACACAACACACACACAACACATAACACACACATCACAACACAACACAACAAACACAAACAACACACACCACAACCACACACAACACACAACACACACACACACACATCCACACACACACACACACCACACACACACACACACACACACACACACACACACACTACAAAATGGTGATAAATTGCATGCCAATTGCCTAGGATTTCTACAATAAAGTATTGTTCACATCACGGAATATTTTCCCCCAATGTGATGGATTGCCTCTTGACCGAGGGTTTACGGTTATTGGAAACACGATGTAGGTCCAGTTATGGTGAAAACTGTCAAAAACGCATTAGGACCCAATTGATATTGACATTTACGGAATACAAACACACACAGAGACATGCACAGACACACATACAGTCGCACAGACACACACAGACACACACACAGACGCACGCACGCGCACACACACACACACACACACCACATACACACACACACACACACGCACCTTCGCACATCCACCCTCTCGTCCTCTCTCTCCCTCTCTATCAAATATTCTCTCTCTCTCTCTCTCTCTCTCTCTCTCTCTCTCTCCCTCACTCTCTCTCTCTGTCTCTCTCTCTCTCTCTCTGTGTCTCTGTCTCTGTCTGTCTGTCTGCGTGTCTGTGTGTCTGTCTGTCTGCATATCTCTCTTTCTCACACATACATAAACATTCACGCATGTACACATACACTCACATACTCTCTCTCTCTTCCTCTTTCTCATTTAGTATCTCTCTTTCCTTCTCTCCCCCCCCCTCTCTCTCTCTCTCACACACCACAATTTACCCACTGTCTCCTACACATTTACACATTCACAAACACACACACACACACACACATATACACACACAACACACACACACACACACAACACACACACACGCATGCGCACACTCAGACGCACGCGCACACACGCACGCGCGTGATCATACATACTCACACACACACACACACACACACACACACACACACACACACACACACACACACACACACACACACACACACACACACACGCATGTACATTTTTATTTCAACAGATTTCCCTATGTAATCTTTGCCATCTTTTTGCCAACTGTTCATACCAACCACCAGCGTATCCTTATCTCTTGCCCAGAGCATATACATTGGGAATCCAAGGCATTTGTTGCTCTTTCCTGGTTTCTGTCATGTTGTGGTAAATGATTCCAAGTTCCTGACAGGTATGTACATTTCGGGTCTGCCAGAGTTCTCCATTCGGGGCAGTCCTCTTGGCACTCAACAGACTACCCCACTGCTAATTTCATAAGGAAGTACACATTCAAATAGTCTTTCTATGCCCATGATTCCCAGCTCTAAAACAGTGGAACTTTGAAACTCTCAACTCTTCTTTTTAAAGCTTCTGATTGCTATGTTAAAACTCCAGAACTGGGCCAAACAAAACAAAGAAAGAAAGAAGAAAGAAACAAACAAACAAACAAACAAGCAAGAAATCAAACAGAAAATAAGCAAGCAAGCAAGCCAACCAACCAACCAACTAACCAACCAACCAACCAACCAACCAACCAACCAACCAACAAACCAACAACCAACAAACAACCAACCAACCAACCAACCAACCAACCACAACCAACAACAACAGTCAACCAGTCAAAAAAACAACCAACCAACCAACCAACAAACCAACAAACATATCAAACAAACAAACGAACAAACAAGGAAACAAACAAACA
>JAPXFY010000023.1:41084216-41086716 GCA_030674185.1 Monoplex corrugatus | reverse complement strand
AGTAAAAAACAGAAAGCCGATAACGAAAAGTAGAAGGGCGACGACTACCAAGAAGAAAAGATATTGTAAAGAGAAAAGAAAGAGAAAAGCAAAAGAGAAAAAAAAAAATATAAGAGATAAGAAGAGGAGAGGAATGAGAATGACAAGAAAAGGAAAGGAAAAAGAGAGAAAGAATGAGAAAATGAGAAGGAATAGACGGAAGGACGGAAGAAAGGAAGGAAGGAAGGAAGACGGGAAAACAAAAGAGAATTAAAACAAGAAAAAAGAAAAAGAATATCCAGAACGGAGAGGAGAAGGAGAGAGGAGAAGAAGAAGAGAAGAGAGAAAAGAAGAAGAAGAAAGAAAAGAAGAAGAAAAGAAAGAAAAAAGAAAGAAAAAAAAGAAAAGAAAGAAAGAAAGAAAGAAGAAAAAAGAAAAGAAGAAAAGAAGAAGAAGAAGAAGAAGAAGAAAAAAACGACGACAGAAAGAGACGACGAACGACGAAGAAGAAGAGAAGAAGAGAAGAAGAAAAAAAGAAGAAGAGAAGAAGAAGAAGAAGAAGAAGAAAAGAAGAAGAAGAAAGAAGAAAAAGAAGAAGAAGAAGAGAAGAAAAGAAGAAGAAGAAGAAGAAGAAGAAGAAGAAAGAAGAAGAAGAAGATCAAAAAAACAAAAACAACAACAAAAAACAAAAAAGGATAGACAAAGAGAGAAAGGAGAGAGAGATTGATGATGATAGAAGAGAGAGGAGATGAGACAGAGAGAAGAGAGAGAATAACCAAGAGAAATTAAGAAGAAAAGAAAGAACAAATACAAAAACAGAACCCTCTCCCCCCCCCCCCCCCCAAAAAAGACACAAAAAACAAAAGTAAAAACAAAACAAAACAAAAACAAAACAAACAAACAAACAAATAGCATACACACGGAAACAAAATATAAAAAAGAAAAATCAAAAACAGAACAAAGCAAAGCAAAGCAAAAACAAAACGAAAAACAAAAAGCAAATTAAAAATCCAAAACCAAAATAAAATATAAATAAATAAGTTAAAAGTGAAGTTAAAAAAAAATAAAATGAATATCTCACCTCAAAGAAAGGAGACAGACGATCCTATGCACTTTATCTCCAAGAAGTCAAGAATCAACTCAACTTCAAAAAAACAGAAAAAAACATCTTAACCATCACCACCACCACCATCACTGAAACGCTAACACTTCCCACACAATCCGGACATTCCCAAATAATTCATATTCACAACAACAGTAAGAAAACAACAACAACATCTTAATAAGCTGTCACCTTAGACCACTACCGCCAACGCAATCACCATCAACCGAAAAAATAAAAGCAAGAACACCACCACGAACAATATCAACAATAACAACGTAGAAACCGAAAACACCAGCAGGCGTGTGTACGCGTGCGTGTGAACCGGTAGATGCCTTAGGCGCTGACTGCGGCAGAGTTGGAATCACCGCAGATGGAGAGAACGACGGAGACACACACACACACCACACACACACACACACACACACACACACACACCACACACACACACACACACACACACACACACACACATCACACACGTACACAAGCACGCACGCACGCACGCACACACACACACACACACACCAGAGAGAAGTATAGAGAGCTGAGAGATGAGGGAGAGGAAGGGAGGTAAGCAGACACGCCGCAACTTCCACTACGACCACCACAGGCAGACAAGCTCACAGGAGACGAGAAGATTTTAAAAGCAGGCGAGCGAGAATGAGAGGGACAGAGTCTGGTGGCTCGTCGGTGGAAAGAGAGAGAGAGAGAGAGGAGAGGAGGGGAGAGGCAGAGAGAGAGACAGAGAAGAGAGACAGAGAGAAGAGAGGGGAGGAGAGAGAATGGGGGGCAAGAGAGAGACAGAGAGGAGAAGAGAGAGAGGCAGAGAGAATGTGTGTGTGTTGTGTGAGATGAAAAGAGAGAGAGAGAGAGAGAGATGAAGATAGAGATAATGAGAAGCAAGAGAGAGAGAGAGAGAGAGAGAGAGAGAGAGAGAAGAGAGAAAAGAGGAGAGAGAGAGAGAGAAACAGAGAGAAACATACACAGAGAGAAAGAAACAAGACAGAGAGAAGAGAACAGAGGAGAAAGAGACAGACAGAGAGAAAGAGGAAGAAAGAGAGAAAGAAGAGAAAGAGAAAAAGAGAGAGAGAGAGAGACAGAGAGAGACAGAGAGAAAAGAGAGAGAGAGAGAGAAGAGACAGAGACAGACAGAGACAGAGACAGAGAGAACAACAAGAGAGAGAGAGAGAGAGAGAGAGAGAGAGAGAGGAGAGAGAGAGAGAGAGAGAACAGAGAGAAAGAGAGACACACAGAGAGAAACTGAAGCTGAAATGAAATGAAACTGTTTATTGTCATAACCGAAAAGGTCTTTTGACAAGGGGGATAACAATTTCCCAGTAGTGCGACGCATAATCCACTCCTTGTATGTGCGCAAATTCTGCACGCATAATTAAAAAAAAAAATATCGAGCATCCA
>JAPXFY010000023.1:41074216-41076716 GCA_030674185.1 Monoplex corrugatus | reverse complement strand
AGGCATTTGAAGTCACTTGAGAGAGACGGAATGTGGAGAATAAAGAGAGAGAGAGAGAGAGAGAGAGAGAGAGAGAGAGAGAGAGAGAGAGAGAGAGGGGGGGGGGGGGGCAGGGAGAAGCAGACAGACAGACTGACAGAAACAGAGAGACAGAGAAAGACAGATAGAGAGAGAGAGACAGACAGACAGAGACAGAGAGACAGAGAGACAGACAGACAGAGATAGAGAGACAGAGACAGAGGGATAGAGAGATTATGTAGATGTTGAAGAAATAGTGAAGTGGTGCATGTAGAATCAAGAGAATCCATGCAAGTCACAATCACACTCCTTCCAGCCTGCTAGTACACAACATGATATGATTTGAAACTCAACACAGGTTCATGTTTATTGTGTAAATTGCTTTCGCTCCTCTCCACTTCTCGAAATGATTTACTGTACATGTATGTTTGTATGCGTGGAAATATTGAAGATTGTGTTTTCGATGAAAGGGGAGGAATGTGCGTGCTAGGGTGTGTGTGTGTGTGTGTGTGTGTGTGTGTGTGTGTGTGTGTGTGTGTGTGTGTGTGTGTGTGTGTGTGTGTGTGTGTGTGTGTGTGTGTGTCCATGTGTGTGTGTCCGTGTGTGTGTGTGTGTGTGTGTGTGTGTGTGTGTTAGTGTGTGTGTTTGTTGTGAGTGTGTTTGTTGTGAGTGAGTGTGTGTGTCTGTGTATGTATGTGTGTCTGTGTGTGTGAGTGTGTGTGCGTGCGCGCGTGTGTGTGTGTGTATGTGTTTCGTTCTTTCTACAGCCAACTCGGAAGACAGGGCAATGCTTCTTCGTCTTTACTGCTCACTGTCTGATTCTCAACTGACTACAGTATATATACATTTCACAGTGAACAGCAATCAGTTATTTAAACGAATATCATGCCGTGCTGTTATCCGCACGCTTTTACTGTCAACACACGTCACATCTCCCTTTCTTTTAGGAAACAAAATCAATAAATCATTTTTCCTATCTTTCAGTCCATACGAAATAAATGTGTTTCCTACCTTTATCACAACATCAACTTAACAAACACTCATTCTCACGCACAGGGCCCAATCATTCATTCACCTCATTTTATCTCTGATCATCATACTATCCATCATCATCATGTCCATATTTCGCAATGTTTTCAGTTTATCTGATTGTGGTAGAGTCTTCAGTTTCATTCATATTTCAGGAAATCTGGCCTTTTGCTTTGTCTTCCAGATCTTGTTCTGTAAGGAGAACTAACTGGTTCGGGTTGTCCTGTCCTTGTTTGTTTGATAACTTCATCTGGCTCCTTGATGCTGGATGTCTCAGACACTTTGATGACTGGTGACTGATCAGAAGAGTTCTCACGGACAGACGATGCTGGCGTCCTGACATCTGTTCCAGTTCCAGTTTTCTTGTTATCTTCCAGCATCTGTTTTGATGGAATGATGATTTGCTGTTGCTTGCCCAATGTGTCGCTTTCCTGATGTCTTCCAGAAATCATCCTTCTCTGGACCAGTCGTTGAGGGTTGATTGTCTGCTGAAGCTCCGTTTCTGTTGTGTCTCGTAGCTGACGACGATTCCTTCTGTACTGACGTCCGTCCTCTGTGCGAATGTTGTATGACCGGATGTTCACCTGTTGGTCTACTTTGGCGCTGATCCACTTTTTGGATCCTGGAGGTTGGAATTTCACAATCTGTCCCGGACTCAGTTCTGTCAGCTCTACTGCGCTTCTGTTGTAGTAGTGCGCTTGCTTCAGTTTCCTTTTCTCAAGTTCTTTCTTGATTGGTACAACTGTAGGTAGGAGTAATGTCTTTGACGTCGGCACTTGTGTTCGTGTTCTTCTGCCGAACAGTCTCTGAGCAGGCGAACTGTTTAAAGTCTCTGTCGGAATGTTTCTCAGCTCAAGTAAAGCGAGGAAGGGATCTTGATTGTTGTTTTCTGCTTTCTTCATGCACGTCTTTGCAGCCTTCACCGCGCTCTCTGCTTTTCCATTGGACTGAGGGTAGTGTGGTGAGCTTGTTACGTGTTCAAACCCATATGTTTTCCTGAACTTTCCAAACTGGTTTGATGTGAATTGAGTTCCACAGTCTGTTGTCAGGCGTTCTGGTATTCCGTGTCTTGCTAAGTGTCTCTTCAGACAGATGATGACCTCTTTGGATTCTCTTGTTTGTAACCGATCAATCTCAAAGAAATCAGAATAGTGATCGACCGTGACCAGGTATTCATTGCCATTATGTTCAAAGACGTCACAAGCAATGTGTTGCCAGGGCAGATCAGGGATCTCTGTACTGATAAGTGGTTCCTTCTGCTGACCACGTTGGTAGGTGTTACAGGCGCTGCATGTTTTGACAAAATCTTCAATGTCCATGTTCATCCTGGGCCAGTAGACTACCTCACGTGCTCTTCTTATGCAGCTCTGAATTCCTGAGTGGCTTGCATGAAGTTTCTCAAGGATGTCTGCTCTTTCGCTTTCAGGTACAATTATTCTGTGGCTTTTGAAGA
>JAPXFY010000023.1:41066716-41071716 GCA_030674185.1 Monoplex corrugatus | reverse complement strand
AACATTATGGAGAGCTCAGCGAACATATCAAGTTTGACTCATTTATAGATCGGGCTAACTTTTGATTTGTCTCTAGTAATTCATTAGTGTTTCATACGGATATCGCTTTGATAGAAACTAGTGAATGATACTTCTGCAAATAGTTTATAAACTTTTTTTGTAAACATGTAAAATTTGAATAGTTTGACTGATTTTATTGATTCTACTTTTTCAAAAACGAAAACAAATAGAGCGCTCGAGATATATAGATAGATAGAGAGAGACAGAGACAGAGAGAGGGGGGCAGACAAAGAGACAGAGAGACAGAGAGAGACAGTAGCAAGTAGCAAGAAAGAAAGAAAGAAAGAAAAAAAAAGAGAGAGAGAGAGAAACTGAAACTGAGACTGAAACTGAAACTGAAACTGAAACTGAAAACTGAAATGGTTTATTGCCATTGACATTTTTGTCCTTGTGGCAAGGAACAGTAAATTATGTTATTAAATTTTACGGCGACGTTTTTGCGAAATAAAGATTTATAAACATAGTCATGTCTGACATTACTACATCCATTTAAATTTTGTTCCTAATAATAAAGAAAAAATTTGAAGGAAAAAAGTTGAACAAAATGTTGAACACAAAGTTGAAGAAACAGTTGACCACCAGACGAAATTAGTCATATAAGTTAGAGGAAGACCCAAATCCGGCAAATAAACATAAGAACAGTATAAAGTGATACCCTCCCTGGAGATAAACTTACAATAATTTATTGCTGTGTTGTTTTCTTTCTCCGACTTTCCCAAGCAAGGGCGATAAATTTAGCGAGGGATTTTTGATAGTTTTCATCTTCAGTCATGAGTATTCTGGTAATGACCCTTTGACTTGAATTGCCCTCATCAAAGATTATGCATTTTTGTCGTATACTTTCATACGACTTGCAAACAAACAAAAAATGCATTTCATCTTCTCCCTCTGCATCACACATGGGACAAATAGAGTGTGCCGATGAATTTGAGTAAAACCATCTTGTTGTTGCATTTAGCCCTAGGGCTCTTAGTCTAAAACGAGCAAGATTGCTTCTGTGCCATTTATTTGTTACGGCCTTTATATATTTTTCGGTTTGAAATATACTTTTAAAGGAAAGGAACCAATCATATTTCTCAGATTCTTCCATTTGAGCGTGCCAGTTTTGTTTGTACGAATCAACTAGTCTATCCCTAAATTCTGAAATAAATCCTTGTTCATAACCAACTCCCTGGCACATCCACACAATACCAGATCCATGTGTGGTTGACATTTTCTTAACGAAATATGCCCAGTTTTGTTTACCCGAATTTAACTGATTCAGTAACATCTCTTATGCCTGCTTGCACAATCTTGACATTGAGAGCTGGGCTAATTTCAACCAGTACTTAATACACTTCATTTGAGCTTTCAAAAACAAAGGATAACGGCCAGTTTCTCCATATAACATTTTATTAAATGAATGCAATGGTACCGAAAGGAAGCGTTTGATGGCAAATGTATGTACCTTTTCCATTTTATGATTGCTCGAAAATCCCCATATTTCTGAGCCATACGTTAAGATTGGTTCAATCTGCGAGTCGAAAAGTTTCCAAAAAATCGAAAAGTCAGTGCAGTTCAATTTTCTTAAAGATCTTAAAATTTGCATCGTTCCTCTTTTCCCTTTTCTGCTGCTTTCCACCCATGCGCTTTGGAACTCAGTTTTGTTGTAAAAAAAATACCTAGATATTTATATGAGTTTGTTACTTTAACTTCAGAGTTACCATAAAACCATTTTTCTCGAGCCGAAAGATGTCCTCCCTTTCGGAAAACCATCACATGCGTCTTTTCTAGTTCACAGACAGTAGCAACCTATCAGATTCATGTTTTAAAGCATTTAGTTGATTTTGTAACCTATGACAGTGTCTGACAAAAGCACCACATCATCAGCAAATAGCAGTAAAAAAACTTCAACAGCACCAGGCAATAGCTGTACACCATGTCTTCTTTTTTGGCTATTTCTAACGCTAACTCATTAATAAAAAATGAAAATAGTAAGGGGCTGACGAGAGATCATTGTTTCACTCCTCGTGGACATTCGAAAAAATTGGAGTACATATCTTATCTTTGTCACGAACACATGCTAATAAAGAATTAGAGAGAGAGAGAAAGAAAGAAAGAAAGAGAGAGAGAGAGAGAGAGAGAGAGAGAAGAGAGAGAGAGAGAGATTAACAACCGAAATAGAGGAGAAAAAGACAGACAGACAGAGAGAGAGAGAGAGAGAGAGAGAGAGAGAGAGAGAGAGAGAGAGAGAGAGAGAGAGAGAAAGAGAGAGAGAGTACGAAACAATATTATCCCATAGATCAATGCATATTTTTGTATATTCTCACCTGTTCTAAACACGACCAATTTGAAATGATAAGGATGACGTGGCCATGAGAAAACATGGTTATACAGCAACATTTTCATTGATGGGTTTTGGTTTATCTTGAAATTTCCAAGCTGATAAATTAACACAAAAGAAAAAAAAAATAAACACAGCACAAATAATGCATAGATGTCATTACACTTTACTTTTAGACAATGTCTAAACACTGGTACATTTACAGAATTATACTTCCAATTGAAAAAGGTTCAGTTGTTTTAAGTGCCTTATTGAATGATTGCTTCTTTAGATCAACTCTCTTCCAAAAACGTGAAAATGGAATAAGTATTGTGCTACATGCTCTTCTTTACTCGATTACAACGAAACAAATTTTATAATGGCATTACCTCAACTGCTACGACTTGGTTCCACAGATCGCCTGGCTTCTTTCACTTTTAATCTCCCTGTCACCATCACAACTCCTCTATAAAACACACTTCATTGATACACCAACTCAGACAGGATACTGATAATATAACGTCTTTGACTGCACCATGAGTACCGACATTAAGAAGATACGATCAACAAACTCAGCTAAGACGACACAAAGCTACTCATTGCACCTCAGAAACTTTCTCACTGCTCTCTTTCTATCGACAATGTAAACATCATCCAATTGATTCAGCTAAAACTTTGTGTTGCATGACAACCTCCATGAACAACTTGTTTCAAACTGCAGATCTTGCTACTACATCTCACGAAAATGATAGAAATCATCTGTCGAAACAATCAAAATCGTTCCTCATAATGTTCGCATTGATTGCAATTCACCCACTGGTTTCCTCTCTACATTACATCACACGCTCTAAACAAGCTGTACGCCTTTTATCAAAGAAAAGCTGCACATATCTCTCTCTGCACATCATGGCCTGTATCAAATCCATACGTACAACTAACACATGTGTACAAAGCTCAATAACGCGCCGTTACTTCAGCCTACTTAGATTATCTTCTCATACTCCTCTGCTCGATCTCTGCTTTCCTTTCAGCACTAAGCTCAATACTATGGTCAGAGCCTCTCTTTTCGCCTCTCTGAAAAACTTCCTTCGTCGTCAGAATTGTCCTTCAAGTCCCCTCAAACTCTCTTTTCTTCCCGCTAAATCCTACCCACCACCCCCCCCCCCCCTTGCACGTCTCGCTGAGGAAAATGGTTAAATTATAATTGTATGATGCCTCTTATTTTCCCTTGCTTTTATTCTGCTTTATTGCTTTTATCTTTCCATTTATCCATGCGTGTGTGTAGTTGTGTGTGTTGTTTGTGTGTTGTCGTGCGTGTGTTGTGGTGCTGCGTGCGTGTGTGTGTCTTGCTTCACCTTAATTGATTATCAGATTTGGCTATTAAAATTGTAATTATTATTATATTATTACGTGTCGTTTCTTTATTTATTTATCTATCTATTCATTTATTTATTTATTTGTTTGTTTGTTATTTGTTTGATTATGATTATTATCTATCTATTTATGTTTGTTTATGTATGTATGTATGTATGTATGTATGTATGTATGTATGTATTATGTATGTATGTATGTATGATGTAGTTGTTGTATGTATTATGATGTATCTATTATCTATCTATCTATTATCTTCTATCTATTCTATCTATTCTACTGGCTATCTATCTATCTAACCCTCTATCTATTTATCTGTGTATCTTCTGTGTATCTGTGTATATGTGTATCTATCTATCTATCTATCTATCTATTTATCTATCTATCTACTATATGTCTATCTATCTATCTGTCTGTCTGGCTATCTATCTATTCATTTATTTATTGATTGATTCATTTATTTACTTATTCATTGCAAATAAATAGTGATACTGATGTTAGAGACTTAAAGGTTATCACAGGCTGATCTGTCGACCGTGGTTAGCAAAAGTGGAGATATAATGAGACAGGTGTTCAACAGTAAGAACAATCATTTCGACTTACAGTAGTTTGGTACCAGTGACTGAACCAAACAGGTGCTGAAAGCACGGGAAACAAACTTAGCTAAAGAACCAATTATTGTGCAACAGACTAGTAACTGGAATCTTGTGGATTAGAGCCACCATAAGTCGAATACAAACAAATGAATAAATAAATGAATATATATATATATGAATAGATAAATAAATAAATGAACAAATAAATAAATGAATAGATAAATAAATAAATAAATAAATAGATAAATAAGTAAGTAAATAAATTAATAAATAAATAATAAATGAATAAATAAATAATAAATAAATAAATAAATAGATAAATAAATAAATAAATAAATAAAAAGATAAAAAACAAATAAATGAATAATAAATAAATAAATAAATAAATAAATAAATAAATAAATAAATAAATAAATAAAAACAAATAAATGAGTATTTTAACGTACAATATTTCGGCCACTGGTAGCTCTTATTCAAAATTGCACGTGTTGTAGGCTCTTTTGGGAAAGACTGGAATCATATAGTGTTGAGTCTCATCCATTATTTCAAGATGTATTTTTGGGATACTTCTTTAATGCCTTGACCAACCCTGCATGTGTCTGTGTATCTCTCAGACATTGGTGACGTCAGGATATCTTATGAAAGCAAACGTAGAGTAACACATCTGTTAT
>JAPXFY010000023.1:41019216-41021716 GCA_030674185.1 Monoplex corrugatus | reverse complement strand
TTGAAATTACACTCAATTAAAGGCAGAAGAACAAGAGGTGACCTTATTCAAACGTATAAGATATTTAATGGAGTTGATAATGTTTGTGTTGACTCACTCTTTTCTGTTTCACAATGTAATATCACAAGAAACAAGGAAGGAAAGATATTTATTCAGCACTGTCGTACTAACACAAGAAAAGTTTCTTTTTCACAACGAGTAGCCCCTTTGTGGAACAAACTCCCAACTAACATAAAATTTGCACAAGATACTAACAAATTCAAGAATTTTTTGGACGAAATTCCAAAATTCAAAGAACTATTCATCGATTATGATGATTAAAGGCCTGATCAGGCTTATGCAAACAAAAAGAAAATGCGCATTTTAACACCTGTATTAGAAATAGTTGAGAAAGAGGGGACGTAAATAGGCCGCAAGGCCTAGGCCATTGAAAGCCAGTCCCTATTACTACTACTACTACTACTACTACTACTTACTACTACTACTACTACTACTACAACTATTACTACTACTACTACATATACCCGTGAGCTGGCCGGGTCCTGACGTTCCACGTAGCCTATGTTTAATCTAGCCAACATTTCTTTTTATATTTTAATTTTTTTCACTAACATTATATCAATCTATCATTGGAACAATCTTGGTTACATGCAAATGGCATGTGTGTCTGTGTATCTTATGAGGTTATGATGGATAACTCAGCGAATGGATACTACTGCATACACCAAACTTGTGGATATAAGAAGCAGTGACAGTGTGTGTGTGTGTACTGATTAGATGTACATCAATATGTGACACTTCAGTTGATGCTTCGTACTTATCAAGGAAATGCTTTATACTCTTTCTGTCTGTCTGTCTGTCTGTCTGTCTGTCCGTCTTTCTCTATGTCTGTCTCTGATTCTGTCACTGTCTTTCTTTCTCTCTCTCTCTCTCTCTGTCTCTTTGTCTATCTCTCTCTCTCTGTCTCTCTGCCTCTCTGTCTGTCTCTGTCTCTCTCTCTGTGTCTCTCTCTCTCTCTCTGTCGCTATCTCTGTCTATATGTCTTTTTCTCTCTCTCTTTCTCTCTCTCTCTCTCCGTCTCTGCCCCCCCCCCCCTCTGTCTCCACCTCTCCCTCTTTCTCTGTGTCTCTTAAGTTAACCGTCTCTCTCTTCCCTCCTTTCCGATTCGGGGTTGTATCAGTGTTGCATGCATCATCCTGTTACATATTAGACTGAGAGCAAGAGAGAGAGAGAAAGAGAGAGAGAGAGAGAGAAAGAGAGAGAAAGAGAAAGAGAGAGATTGAGAGATGGAGAGAGAGAGACAATGAGATAGATGGAGATGTAAAGATAGAGGGGGAGGGAGACAGATGGGTTGAGCGGGAGGGAGAGCCACAGAGAGTGAGGGTGAGAGAGGGAGACAGGGAGACAGACAGACAGGCAGATAGAAAGAGAGATGGAGAGACAGAAAGGGGAGGCAAGAGAGACAGACATATATATATATATATATATATATATATATATATATATATATATATAGAGAGAGAGAGAGAGAGAGAGAGAGACGGGGGGGAATAGTAATTTGGAATCTAAACAGCTCAGGGGAAAACACACACACACACACACACACACACACACACACACACACACACACACACACACACACACACACACACACACACACACACACACAAAACATACTTGCGTATCCACTCACGCACACACATATACACATACACACATCGATTCACACACACACACATACACACATCGATTCACACACGCACACACACACACACACACACACACACACACACACACACACACACCACACACACACAAATTGATCAAGCCACCAGACACATAAACTGTCCAGTAAGAATGGTCATGGAGTCTTATGAAGCAGTTCATAGTGGATCTTCACACAGCTTATTTTTGTGCACACTGACGCGTCAGTTTTAATCTGACATAAAAAATCAACAAAAACAACAAAACAATAAAAAAAACAGAAAAAAAAAACACACGCACACACACACACACACACACACACACACACACACACACACACACAACACACACACACACACACACACACACACACACACACACAAAACAACAACAACAAAACCACCACCCCCAAAAAACACCAACAAAAAACAAACAAATAAAAATTAACAGTTATGAAAACTGAAGAGTTGTTCGTCATTTACTCCTTTTTAAAGCGTTTTTTCAAGTTAGGCAGGGGAACCTGACACAGTGTGTCAAGCGGGATAACTGCAAAGTCCTTAAGGCTGAGTTGTTGAGAGTTACTAGGACTTCGAAACTCGCCACTAAGTAGCGTTGATTGTGCTCTAAGCTCACATTCTGTCATTTATTTATTATTTGGCCAACTGAATAAGCCGGTCCTCTCTATGTGCACTAATGAACAGTAACTACAATTCTTGTTCTGCTTATATGTCTGTGTGAGACAAAATTACGGATCTTTTGTACTCCCAGACACCAGTTTTAGTCCAGAAAATGTCTT
>JAPXFY010000023.1:40981716-40989216 GCA_030674185.1 Monoplex corrugatus | reverse complement strand
TGGGCTGAGTGTACCGACAGAGCCTTAATTTAACAAACGTGCCAACGAACTTTCAAGGAAAGCCAGCACGGCAAGTAATCCATGTTATGAAAGATCTGATGTCCTTGGCATCGCAAATCACCCTCTTTATGAACACTCTCTGAGTCTACACCATTGATCGTCTTACTTGAACAGAAATAGTTGGAGGAAACTGGCAAAAATCCACTATCATCATCATGATGCGCCCTGCCGCCATGGCTTTGGCGGTCATGGCCCTCCACACGAATATATCTCCTGTCGCTGCAAGTACATCCCCCACCCTTTCTCTCTCTCTCTCTCTCTCTCTCTCTCTCCTCTCTCTCTCTCTCTCTCTCTCTCTCTTCGTCCACTCAGCAAATCCGTCCACTATTTTCTCCCTAAGTCTACACTTGGTGCTCTTTTTTTCTTTCCAGCTTTCGTGTTGTGAGTAGATGCTCCAAATTCTCTTGCCTCATAAAATGTTCTATAAATGTTGCTTGTCTTTTCCTAATCTTCATTAATTACTATTATTTTCTTTTTTTATGTTTGCCTCTTTCACGACTGTCTCGTTTGTTTTCTTTACTGTCCGTGGAACTCTTAACAGTCACCACGAAAGGATAAACAAAAGCCATCATTAATCAGAGACACATCGGCGGTGGCGGGGGGGGGGGGGGCAGGGGGGGATAGCGGCTGCGGGTCGCCGTGTCGGTGGTGATGGCAGTGATTGTGATGGTTGTGTTGATGTTGGTGGTAGTGGTGGCGGTGACGTTGTTGTTTTGTTGTTGTTGTTGTTGTTGCTGCTGCTGCTGCTGTTGTTGTTGTTGTTGTTGTTCTCGTTGATGGTAGTGGTGGTGGTGCCTTTTGGTATCAGCGGTAGTGATAGTGTTGGCGTTGGAAATGGCGATCCTCTCTCTCTCTCTCTCTCTTTATCTTTCTCTCTCTCTCTGTCTCTCTCTCTCTCTCTCTCTCTCTCTCTTTTCTCTCTCTCTCTCTTCTCTCGGTCTGTCTGTCTGTGTTGTTCTCTCTCTTCTCTGTCTCCCACATATCTCTCTTCTCTCTCTCTCTCTCTCTTCTCATTCTCTCTCTTTCTCTTTCTCCTCTCTCTCTCTCTCTCTCTCTTCCTTTCTTTGCCCCTTCTCTCCGTCTCCCTCTCACCTCTCTTTGTCTCTGTCTCTGTGTGTCTTTGTCTCTCTCTTTCTCAATCTTTCTCTCTCTTCCCCCCCCCCTCTCTCTCTCCCCCTCTCTCTCCATCTCTCTCTCTCCGTCTCTTTCTCTCAATGCCTCTGTCTGTCTGTCTCTCTGTCTCTCTCTATCTCTCTCTGTCTCTCTCTCTGTCTCTGTCTCTGTCTCTCTCTCTGTCTCTCTGTCTCTGTGTCTCTCTGTCTCTGTCTGTCTGTTTGTCTGTCTCTCTCTCTCTGTCTGTCTGTTTCTTTTACTCTGTCTCTTTCTCTTCACCCCGTTATAAACATGAAGGGTGTAGAAGCTTCTTGTCATAATCGTGACCCTACAAAAGAGCCATGACTGATTAGATTAGAGGCACTCAAGAACTCTGTCGCCACTGGGATTTAGGACATTTCCGTGGAAGCGCGCATTTTGTCCTTGTTTCTTTTTGTGTGTTTCTTCTCTCTCTGTCTCTCTCTCTCTGTGTCTCTCTGTCTCTGTTTCTCTGTCTCTGTCTCTCTCCTCTCTGTCTGTCTGTCTGTCTCTGTCTCTCCTGTGTCTCTGTCCTCTGTTTCTCTGTCTCTGTCTCTCTGTCTGTCGTCTGTCTCTGTCTCTCTCTGTCTTTGTCTCTCTCTGTCTCTACCTCTGTTTCTGTCTCTGTCTCTCTCTGTCTGTGTCTCTCTCTGTCTCTACCTCTGTTTCTGTCTCTGTCTCTCTCATCTTTGTCTCTCTCTGTCTCTACCCTGTTTCTGTCTCTGTCTCTCTCTGTCTTTGTCTCTCTCTGTCTCTACCTCTGTTTCTGTCTCTGTCTCTCTGTCTTTGTCTCTCTCTGTCTCTACCTCTGTTTCTGTCTCTGTCTCTCTCTGTCTTTGTCTCTCTCTGTCTCTACCTCTGTTTCTGTCTCTGTCTCTCTCTGTCTTTGTCTCTCTCTGTCTCTACCTCTGTTTCTGTCTCTGTCTCTCTCTGTCTTTGTCTCCTCTGTCTCTACCTCTGTTTCTGTCTCTGTCTCTCTCTGTCTTTGTCTCTCTCTGTCTCTACCTCTGTTTCTGTCTCTGTCTCCTCTGTCTTTGTCTCTCTCTGTCTCTACCTCTTTTCTGTCTCTGTCTCTCTCTGTCTTTGTCTCTCTCTGTCTCTACCTCTGTTTCTGTCTCTGTCTCTCTCTGTCTTTGTCTCTCTCTGTCTCTACCCTTGTTTCTGTCTCTGTCTCCTCTGTTTTGTCTCTCTCTGTCTCTACCCTCTGTTTCTGTCTCTGTCTCTCTCTTCTTTGTCTCTCTCTGTCTCTACCCTGTTTCTGTCTCTGTCTCTCTCTGTCTTTGTCTCTCTCTGTCTCTACCCTGTTTCTGTCTCTGTCTCTCTCTGTCTTTGTCTCTCTCTGTCTCTACCTCTGTTTCTGTCTCTGTCTCTCTCTGTCTTGTCTCTCTCTGTCTCTACCTCTGTTCGTCTCTGTTCTTCTGTCCTCTCGTCTCTACCTCTGTTCTTCTCTGTCTCTCTGTCTGTCTCCTGTCTCACCCTGTGTTTCCCTGTCTCCTGTCTCTGCTCTCTGTCTTTGTCTCTCTCTGTCTCTACCTCTGTTTCTGTCTCTGTCTCTCTCTGTCTTTGTCTCTCTCTGTCTCTACCTCTGTTTCTGTCTCTGTCTCTCTCTTGTCTTTGTCTCTCTCTGTCTCTACCTCTGTTTCTGTCTCTGTCTCTCTCTGTCTTTGTCTCTCTCTGTCTCTACCTCTGTTTCTGTCTCTGTCTCTCTCTGTCTTGTCTCTCCTGTCTCTACCTCTGTTTCTGTCTCTGTCTCTCTCTGTCTTTGTCTCTCTCTGTCTCTACCTCTGTTTCTGTCTCTGTCTCTCTCTGTCTTGTCTCTCTCGTCTCTACCTCGTTCTGTTTGTCTCGTCTCTCTTGCTCTCTCTGTCTTTTGTCTCCTCTGTCTCTCTCTCTGTCTCTCTGTCTCTGTCTCTCTCTGTCTTCTCTGTCTCTCTTCTCTGTCTCCTCGTTTCTTGTCTCCTCTGTCCTCCTCTGTCTCTGTCTCTCCGTCTTTGTCTCTCTGTCTCTACCTCTGTTTCTGTCTCTGTCTCTCTCTGTCTCTGTCTCTCTCTGTCTCTACCTCTGTTTTCTGTCTCTGTCTCTCTCTGTCTCTGTCTCTCGTCTGTCTCTCTTGCTCTGTCTTCCTGTCTCTCTGTTCTTCTCTGTCTCTTTCTCTGTCTCTCTGTCTCTACCTCTGTTTCTGTCCTCTGTCTCTCTCTGTCTCTGTCTCTCTCTGTCTCTACCTCTTTCTGTCTCTGTCTCTCTCTGTTTCTGTCTCTCTCTGCTCTCGTCGTCCGCTCTCTCGTCTTTGTCTCTCTCTGTCTCTACCTCTGTTTCTGTCTCTGTCTCTCTCTGTCTTTGTCTCTCTCTGTCTCTACCTCTGTTTCTGTCTCTGTCTCTCTCTGTCTTGTCTCTCTCTGTCTCTACCTCTGTTCTGTCTCTGTCTCTCTCTGTCTTGTCTCTCTCTGTCTCTACTCTGTTCTGTCTCTGTCTCTCTCTGTCTTTGTCTCTCTCTGTCTCTACCTCTGTTTCTGTCTCGTCTCTCTTTGTCTTCTGTCTCTCTCTGTTCTTCTCTCTCTCTCTGTCTTGTCTCTCTCTGCTCTACCTCTGTTTCTCTCTGTCTCTCTCCTTTCTTCTCTGTCTCTACTTGTTCTGTCTCTGTCTCTCTCTGTCTTGTCTCTCTCTGTCTCTACCTCTGTTTCTGTCTCTGTCTCTCTCTGTCTTTGTCTCTCTCTGTCTCTACCTCTGTTTCTGTCTCTGTCTCTCTCTGTCTTTGTCTCTCTCTGTCTCTACCTCTGTTTCTGTCTCTGTCTCTCTTGTCTCTGTCTCCTCTCTGTCTCTCCTCTCTCTTCTGTCTCTGTCTCTCTCTGTCTCTACCTCTGTTTTTCTGTCTCTGTCTCTCTCTGTCTCTACCTCTGTTTCTGTCTCTGTCTCTCTCTGTCTTTGTCTCTCTCTGTCTCTACCTCTGTTTCTGTCTCTGTCTCTCTCTGTCTTTGTCTCTCTCTGTCTCTACCTCTGTTTCTGTCTCTGTCTCTCTCTGTCTCTACCTCTGTTTCTGTCTCTGTCTCTCTCTGTCTCTACCTCTGTTTCTGTCTCTGTCTCTCTCTGTCTCTACCTCTGTTTCTGTCTCTGTCTCTCTCTGTCTCTACC
Source organism: Monoplex corrugatus (assembly GCA_030674185.1). Classification (NCBI taxonomy): domain Eukaryota; kingdom Metazoa; phylum Mollusca; class Gastropoda; order Littorinimorpha; family Ranellidae; genus Monoplex; species Monoplex corrugatus. The sequence continues at coordinate 40,984,896 of JAPXFY010000023.1, read as the reverse complement.
TCTGTTTCTGTCTGTTTGTGTGTCTGCCTCTCTCTTTCTCCCCCCCTCTCTCTCTGTCTGTCTCTGTCTGTCTGTCTGTCTGTCTCTGTCTTTGTCTGTCTCTATGTCTCTGCCTCTGTGTCTCTGCCTCTCCCTGTCTCTCTCTGTGTCTGTGTCTCTGTCTCTCTGTGTCTGTCTGTCTGTCTGTCTGCCTCTCTCTCATGCTCTCTCTCTTTCTCTCTCTCTCTTTCTTCCTCTCTCTCATGCTCTCTCTCTTTCTCTCTCTCTTTCTTTATTTCTTTCTCTCCTTCTCTCTCTCTCTCTCTCTCTCTCTCTCTCTCTCTCTCTCTCTCTCTTTCTCTGCCTTGTTCTTGTCTCTTCCTACCGTTTGAATTACGCTTTTCGCTAGTACAAAACTAAACGAAGCAAAACATTCTATAATTTTGATATAAAATGTTTAGATTATTGATGTTCCTATTGGTGGTAGTAGTGGTGCTGGTAATAGAAATGGCCACATTAGCAGCAACGGCAGTTGTAAAACAGTAATAGGAATAGTGGTAGTTGTGGTAGTAGTAGCAGTAGTAATAGTAGTATTAGTAGTGGCAGCAGCAGTAGTAGAAGTAATAGTAGTAGTAATTATGGTAGTAGAAGTAGTAGGCTTGATGGGGATGTGGTAATGGTAGTGGTGGTGGTGAAAATGGTGGTGGTAGTGGAAGTGCATGTGTAGTAATAAGAATAACAATTGTAGAAGTAGGAGAACTGTTAGTAGTAGTAGTAGTAGTAGTAGTAGTAGTAGTAGTAGTAGTAGTAGTAGTAGTAATAGTTGTAGTAGTAGGGTAGTAGTAGTAATAGCAGCAGCAGCAGTTGTAGTAGTAGTAGTAGTAGTAGTAGTAGTAGTAGTAGTAGTAGTAGTAGTAGTAGTAGTAGTAGTAGTAGTAGTAGTAGTAGTAGTAGTAGTTGTAGTTAGTGGTTAGTAGTTGTCTCTCTGCTAATAATCTTTACTATCATTCTCAGTACCATGCTGACCACAGCACCGAGGCTGCTCTCGTTCACATAATGAATGACTTGTTGCTTTCAGCTGACTGTTGCTGAATTTTCCTACTTATTCTTTTAGATCTTTCTGCTGCCTTTGACATCACTGACCATATCATCATCCTCTCTCGACTGGAGCCCACATTCAGAATCCAATGTAGTGATCTTTCTTGTTTTTTTGTCATACCTGTCTGACCATTTTCAATTAGTCATGGAAACTGGGTTTAAGTCACAGCGGTTAAACGTGCGTATGGGGTCCCCCAAGGCTCTGTATTTGAACCAATCCTCTTCACACTCAACACCGCACCACTTGCTTATGTCGTCAGTCAGAACAACATCAGATATCATTCTTATGTTGATGAAACCAAGGAATCAGAGGGAAGCAGGGAGAATTTTTATAAAAATTCTCCCTGCTTCCCTCTTATTTCTTTGGTATTACCTATATGACTGTATATGTTCTGTCTTGTCTATGTGTGTATGTTTGGTCAGTTCAGAAATAAAAGACTATGTCAATCTAGAGCATAAGACCAATATATCGTATGAATTTCTCTCCTCTCTCATAGTTGTGTGAAGGGTAGTTGCAGAGTATAAAGGTAGGCTTGGGCACTCCTTTTTTGAGGAGTGTTCTGAGCTTACTGAATCTGTGCTTTGTATCTGCTTCTATGCTAGCTGAATGGGTAGCGCAAACTATGTTTGATTTGAGAAGTTTCACAACATGGGAGATAATTCCTACGTGACTCTCAAGAGTTATGTCCTTTGGTTGATATTATGCTGATGACTTTCAGCTCTGCAACAGTGCATCTCTTGAAAATCTTTCAACTCTTCTTTCCAAAGCTTGTCGTTGAATGCTATATTGAGGTGTAGACTTGGGTGATACAGAATACGCTACAGCTGAATGTCGGTAAGGCTGAAAAAATGCTCAGTGGCACCGAGTACAAGCTTTCCACTGTAAAAAGTTTGCTCTATCCAGCTAAGGGACAACACTATCGTACTTTCTGGTTCCGTCAAGAACCTCGGCGTTGTTCTTGATCCTCAACTCACCACGCAGAAATTCATCACCAGAAATTATCAGTCGTGGTACTGAAATTGAAAGATAACGACAATCAGGCATGAAACTTCGACTATGATATTTCAGTTCTGATTGTCGTTATCTTTCCATTTCAGTATTATTTAAACTGGCAACTTCTCCTTTCTTGTCTCGTATCAATTAATGTAGCTCTCTGATATCTGGCTTTTTGCTTCTTCTATCAAATGCCTCTTGCGTATTCAGAATCCTACGATCCTCTTGCACACACACACACACACACACACACACACACACACACACACACACACACAGAGACACACACAAACACACACACACACACACACACACAAACACACACACACACACACACACACACACAAACACACGCACAAACACACCGCACACACACACACACACACACACACAACCACACACACACACACACCACACACACAAACAAATGTGACCTGCCAGCACGAAATCAGTCTTAAATAGCATTTTGGGTATTTTGAGTTATACATATCACTGGAAAGTGTACATTCTGGTGATTATTTTGGTACTTAAATAAAGCTTGTACTAAAAAAATATAAAAAGTTATGTATGTTTAAAGTCATTCAGTTGTATGACGGCCATTTTGAGAAAACGGCCTCTAAAGTTTTTATGTACTCTCCTACACATTTTCCTTAAATTTCTTTATTTGGCGGCTTTGACCCAGTTTGTTTCTAATTTTAGCTGTCATTATCTAAAAGGTTCACCAAAGAGCTTTCTCTCAGTATATTACATGTGGGGGTACTGTACAGGTTACGGTTCATAATAAGAGACAAAAAATAGGTACTTTTGGCCGGAAATTGCGTTCATTCTGCTGCGATCAGTGCATTAAAATACCATTTTAAATTGATTTTTTTAAGTCAAAATTTCTGTGGGGGATAGATTATAGCCTACAGAAATCAATTTTGAGAAAAGGTCAAAACACCCCAGATAGACCCGCAGTCACCTTTTCAGCTCCTAGTGCTGTTCGACTGTCTGCGAGTTAAGACTGATTTCGTGGTGGGAGGTCACAAATAATTATTGATATCACCCCTTTGCTTCATTTTCTTCACTGGTTTTCTGTTTATCAAAAAAAATATTCATGCAAAATCAAT
>JAPXFY010000023.1:40964216-40976716 GCA_030674185.1 Monoplex corrugatus | reverse complement strand
CATTTGTTAATGTTTTCTTTGTTGTTGTTTTTGCTTGTTTTCAAGTCGGATTCTCTTGTAAAATCTCGCGTTTTAGTTGCTTTGTTTCTTTGTCTATCCTTAGTTGCTTTGTTTCTTTGTCTATCTTTATCTTTTTGTTTTCCTTTTTGCTTCTGTGTAAATAACAATAGTAAGTATGTAAGTTGGCCTTTTGCTGATATCTATGCAGCTAGGAAGTGAAATTCTTTCTGTCTGTCTTTCTTTCTTTAATCCGTGTCTGTCTGTCTGTCTGTCTGCCAATCTGTCTGTCTGTTTGTCTGTCTGTCTGTCTGTCTGTTTGTCTGTCTCTCCTGTCTCTGAGTTTAGCTTTGTTTCATTGTTTGTTTATTTTCGTTTGCTTCATCTAAAGTTAAAACTAGATATAAGATGAGAAATCTAGGTAGGAATCGTGCCAAATTTCAATGATTTCGTAGATTGATAACTTACCCCCCTGTCCCTCTCTCTCTCTGTCTCTGTCTCTCGGTCTCTCGGTCTCTGTCTCTGTCTCTCTGTCTCTCTGTCTCTGTCTCTGTCTCTCTCTCTTTCTCTCTCTGTGTAGTTTTTCTGATTATCTCTAGTTGATGAGTGCGGTGGACAAGTGGATAAGACATCAAACTTTCCTATCGAAAGGTATGGGGTTCGATCCTCTTCATTCACCTCCCACCTGGTGGGTAAAGGATGTCCCAGGTAAACATTAAAGCAGGCCTGCCAGGGTCTAAACTCCCTCTGCTCGAATACGCACGTAGGACATCGCATGTGCACGTTAACTCTGTTGTGACTGCACTTGCCACAGCTTAGCTCTCCTGCTGGCCTAGGGCTGCCACAGTGAAATCACTGAGAACTGTCGCCTTTGAGCCATTTTCCATCGATTTTAGACGAAGAAACCGGCAAAACGTAGCTGAAGCGTTCAACGGAAGTTTCTTCCACAAGGGAAGCAACTGCCAACTACTAAATCATTAGCATAACGAAAGTAGAGGGAGTTATATACCCTAGACCGTCTGTTACTATGATCGAAGTAGCCCGTCCTCAGAGAGAGCTCAGCTGTTACTTCAATCGAAGTAGCACGTCGTCAAAGATTTAAAGATCCTGTACGTCACGTCAGTGTCTGGAAGCTTATGGGACCACGAAAATATCCAGCACGCACTCCCCCCCACACCACACACCCCACCCCCACAAAAGAAGCAGATTTAGCAACAACTACGTAGAGTGTGGTCAGCCTATTACATAGTTTGTATTCTCTGTGCTCCGCTTAACAGTTTGATTACTGTTATTGCTATTTTTTGTTTAAAGCCCAGCCGACTGCCTAGAGCCATATCAGGGCTATAACTATTTCAAAACATACACAGTACTTCAACAGAAATAAAAGAAAGGAAAAAGAAGTTAAGTACACACATTAATTAATACATTTGCGCATATAATCCAAGCAGATGTCCCTGACGTTGACCACTCCGTCCAATTTATTGCACATGGGATATGAAAAACATGCCTGAATACATATTAAAACAAAAGTAAGGACACTAAAACATGTACAAAAGCAGGCCTAAACTACGTAATATTGCTTCCGTATGTCTCATTTCCCTAAAGCCAAAAACATACCTAATTATCAACCCCAACAGAAAGTATGTACAACTCTATCGAACACGTACAGGTGAATGGACCAGCAAGGCCGAAAATGATAGAATGAAATAAACAGAAAGCAAAGGAACAAGGCAGAAACAAAGAGAGTGACAGAAAAGAGAACAAGGCACAAACAAAGAGAGTGACAGAAAAGAGAACAAGGCACAAACAAAGAGAGTGACAGAAAAGAGAACAAGGCACAAACAAAGAGAGTGACAGAAAAGAGAACAAGGCACAAACAAAGAGAGTGACAGAAAAGAGAACAAGGCAGAAACAAAGAGAGTGACAGAAAAGAGAACAAGGCAGAAACAAAGAGAGTGACAGAAAAGAGAACAAGGCACAAACAAAGAGAGTGACAGAAAAGAGAACAAGGCAGAAACAAAGAGAGTGACAGAAAAGAGAACAAGGCAGAAACAAAGAGAGTGACAGAAAAGAGAACAAGGCAGAAACAAAGAGAGTGACAGAAAAGAGAACAAGGCACAAACAAAGAGAGTGACAGAAAAGAGAACAAGGCAGAAACAAAGAGAGTGACAGAAAAGAGAACAAGGCAGAAACAAAGAGAGTGACAGAAAAGAGAACAAGGCAGAAACAAAGAGAGTGACAGAAAAGAGGAAATTTGTAGCACAAAATTTCCAGAAGGTGAAGATACGATTTATACTGAAAGAGCCCCCGGCATCTCCACAAGTAGATGGGGGGGGGGGGGGGGGGAGGGGAGGGAGGGGGAGGTCAACAGTTTATTTGTAAAGCGAAATGAATAATACTGGATTTTGGAGAATAGTGCTGTAAAAGAACGATTTATAGCAACACACTCACTGTCTACAACAATAACCAACGCCTTTTTTTATCATCCTGTTCTGCGTATTGTTGGAACTAATTAATGTTCTGTAAAAGACCATACAACGTATTTCCCAAATACCAGTCAAGGAAATATTAATAATGTCAATGGTATATTTATGTCACTGATACGATTAGCATCCTCTTTTCTTAGAGGCAATAAATGTATCGAGTGTACTTGATGAGATATACAGACTGGTTATATTTGACAAGGAAACCAAAAGAAAGGAACAAAAACTGGAAGATTTGTTATTCGTAGGGAAGGGCAATAAACTTTCATGAGCTGTTGGCATTTCAGACTCTCAGAACATATCATGAAACAATCGTGCAGATAGGTACCTTGTAGATTATTAACTGTACATTTGTTTCTGTGGCATATAGATCGTGATTTACTTACAATGAAGCAACAAAGAAAGTCGTTTGGCTATTCTACGTAGACCATGACAAAATAAAACTAAAATGCAATTCCATAGAAGTGCACATGGACTTCTTTGATTAACAAGTTTCAGGAAGAAAAAAACAGTTGAAGCTTAAATTTGTAGACGTGAAAAGGATTGAAGAGAAATAAGAAGAAAAAGAAGAAGAAGAAGAAAGAAGAAGAAGAAGAAGAAGAAGAAAGAAGAAGAAGAAGAAGAAGAAGAAGAAGAAGAAGAAAGAAGAAGAAGAAGAAGAAGAAAGAAGAAGAAAGAAGAAGAAGAAGAAGAAGAAAAGAAAGAAGAAGAAAGAACAAGAAGACAAGAACAAGAACAAGAACAAGAACAAGAACAAGAAAGAACAAGAACGAAGAACAGAGAACAGAAGAAAAAGAAGAACAAGAAGAAAGAAGAAGAAGAAGAACGAAAGAAGAAAGAAAGAAGAAGAACAAGAAGAAAAGAAGAAGAACAAGAAGAACAAGAAGAACAAGAAGACAAAGAAGAACAAGAACAAGAAGAACAAGAACAAGAACAAGAACAGAAGAACAAGAACAAGAAGAACAAGAACAAGAAGAACAAGAAACAAGAACAAGAAAGGAACAAGAAGAAGAACAAGAAGAAGAAAGAAGAACAAGAACAAGAAGAACAAGGACAAGAACAAGAACAAAAAGAACAAGAAGAACAAGAAGAACAAGAAGAACAAAAACAAGAGGAACAAAAAAAAAGAAGAGGAGGAGGAGGAGGAGGAAGGAAGAAGAAGGAGGAGAAGAAGAAGAAACGACGACAACAACAACAGCAACAGTCAACAACAGCTGCAATAACAATAACGACAACAACAATACGACAACAACATCATAACAACAAAACCTGCAGCAGCAATAACAACGCTAAAGTAATAAAACGTTAAAACAACAAAATATGATGGACATGTACGATTTGGTGGAGCTGACTGACAGATGTTTAAACACAATGTTCTAAGGACAAGTGATTATTTTCATTATTGATATATTTCACCACTTTCAGAAGGCTTAATTTGCTTCTTGGTATTATTGATGCTGCTGCTGCTGCTGCTGTGATGATGATGATGATTGTTGTTATTTTGATGGCTATCACCATAATCATCATCATCATCATCATCACCACCACCGCCGCCATCATCACCATCACCATCATCATCATTGTTATTGTCGATACTATATTATTATTAGATTACATGCGTGAATGCATTGATATATGTACTTAATTTTCTTTTCCTTTTTTTTTTTCCTGCTGAAGAATTGTGTATGTTTTGAAACGATAGTAGCTGTAATAATTATGGCTCTATGCAGTCTGCTGGGTTTTAAACACAACTAACAATAACAATAACAATAACAAGGCAAGTACATTTATGTAAACCATATGGACAGTAATGATCCGTGTACATGTCTTGTTTATTATCTTATTTTTTCTTCTTTTCATTGACTTTTTTATCTTTTCTTAATCATCATCACCGGCATAAGCCCTGGCGCATGGCGTCGGCGATCATTGGTCTGATACGAATTCTATTTTTTGTTACTGCAGGTACTTCTCCCGCCCTCTCTGTCTTCACCCACTCTGCAAGTCCGTCCAATATTTTCTCCCTGGGTCTAGCTGGGTGTTTTTTTTTTTCCTCCTGCTGTCATGTTGTGACTAGGTGCTCTAATTTTTCTTGCCTCCATAAAATGTCATACAACATGTTGCTTGTCTTGTACTAATCTTCTTCATTAGTGTTTATATTTTTGTCTTTGCCTCTTTCAAGACTGTATCGTTTGTTTTCTTTGCTTGTCCACGCTTCACATCAGTGCAGTGCAACAGTATTGGTTCTATGTAACACTCAAGAACTATTTTTCTGATGTTAATTGATAGATAGACATTTGTTGGTAAGAACGCTTTTCATTTTCTTGAATACTGTTTTAAGCGTGGCCAATTTCGCTGGCTATTTCTAAAATGCATCTGCCGTCTGGTGAGATGACTGATAAAATGATGCATTCTTTTCTTGTAGATAAGTAAAACGGCAATTTCATGTAGCACTTTAAAACATAGACAGATAGGGAAGACACATTTAATAAAGACGGAAGAGAATGCATTAACAAAGCACCATACCACAATTTAATTGTGAGTCACAGGAGACTGTACAGTCGTGACAACATCAACAATACAGTTGAGACGTACAGCACCGCGGTCAAGACATAGTAACATTGTATAAAATTTATAGCTAGGAAGCATGCGATATTCTAAACATATTATTTATGTTTCCGTCTTATGTTTCCATTGGTATACGTCGTACCATCTGAGAGTAAATTCTGTTTGCAGCAAATCTGCATTAGCATTATACTGCTCTATTTTGTACCGCTTATATGACGTTCGTCGAGAAATGGCAATGTCCGTTTGACACGCAAGTAGTTTACATCTACAGTGGTAATGTTTGGCAAAGAGTCTAATAAAATCAACCCCATCTTTGTTCAGAAGGAATAATTGTTTTTGTTCAAACGTATAGATAATATGTTCCTTATTACCGTGATGGTTGACGATAGCAGAGGCTCGTTTTTCACACGTAACATAGGCGAGAATTTCGCGTGGTACGCTAGGTAGGAGCGTTTTTCTTTGTTCAACCTAGCAAAAAGCGTGACTATATAAGGCAAGATAGCATGGGAAGATGATCTTGCCATTGAGGTAAAGATGGAGGTCGTGGAAGTCGCCTTCGTGTTTGACGATGACTCCGTCTTCAGTTGTGAAATAAGCGCTGAACATTGGTTAAAACCGACAAACTCCTACATGTAGTGTCCTTTTCATGGCACACTAATTTCTCGCCCTCGCTACTCGCCACCTCGCCACTATTACGCGAGCGTGCTAGCTTGTAAGAAACTGGCCCCTGGTTTTTAGTTAACTCTTTGACCACCGCACCCTATCCACCAACTGCAAAAAAAATTAACCTTTTGTCTACACCATCCTATCCACCAACTTACTGCAGGAAGCTGATGGATAGGATGAGGGAATCAAAGGGTTAATTTTTTTGTTTTTACTGGCATGGTTGGCAACGCAAGATGCTGGTGGACACGGTACAGACGTCAAAGGGTTAGAGTTTATACGACATAATACAGTTTAGATGTTCTGATGTGGACATTCCAGGGTACCTTGTGTTTATGCATGTTAACTTTAATGCTTCTCCCCTGCTTGTGCGAGGAAGTATCACAATGAGATGAAGCTGACGATCTATAGCTTAAGAGGAAGCCAGGCGAGGAGTCATGTTGAAGATGTGGAATGTGTCTACCACTCCATTTATCCAGCACCAGCGTGGTCTGAATCTTTTAAAGACCCCCCCCCCCCTTAAATTTAGAATACATATACACAGACTAGAAGGTAATCAAAATTGACACCACAAATATTTTCATGCCATAAAACTGCAATTGAACAATTAAAAAAAATTTAAGTTAAGTACTATAACTCGTTAATTTTTTTTGTACAAACTTTCCTTTTAATCTGTAATTGATATATCAAACATAGAAATGCGGGTACGTTGTCACAGCCCCAAGAAAGGGAAAATAAGGGTCTTTGTAGATATTCAAAAGAAGAATGGCAAGTGTAAGGCAGACATAATTCGATTCATATGTTTTCTTCATAGATCGTGTAAAACACAAACAAGCAAACAAACAAACAAACAAACAAACAGAAAACAAGCAAACAAACAAACAAACAAACAAACAACAAACAAACAAACAATAACACTAACAAGAACAAGATCAGATTACAACCGAGAAGAAGTGCAATTTTGAGTTTGGCGTTTGTTCAGACGGAATTCATCACGTGTGCACAACTCTGAGCGCTCTCTACACAAATCTATCAGCAATTATCTGTCAGACGCCTTAAGTCTGCGCTAAACACTATGCATGGGCAAGGTCTTGAAACGGAGCGGCGATGAGACGTATGAAACACGAAACTGATACCACCAGGATAATGCGTTCATCAAGACAGGCCGTAAAACAGACCAGTTCTTAATGTTGTGGGCTTGGATTGAGCACGATATGTCAGATCTTGAATCCACACACAGCTCTATCAACAATACCAATCTGACCCACCTGATGATTGTACCCCCTGTGGGGATACCGGGGGCTCTTTCAGTAGAAATAGTATCCCTACCTTCTGGAAATTGGTGCTAGAAAGTTCCTCTTTTTTTCTTTGTTTCTGCCTTGTTCCTTTGCTTTCTGTTTATTTCTTCCTATCATTTCCTGCCTTGCTGGTCAATTCACCTGTATGTGTTCCATAAAGTATTACATGTTTTCTGTTAGGATTGATAATTGGGTAGATGTAAAAGTGCAGTTTTGGCTCTATGGAAATGAGACACGCAGAATCGATTTTGGGTAACTAGGCATGTTTTTTATATATGTTTTAGTGTCCTTACTTGTGTTTAAATTTGTATTCAGGTATGTTTTTTTGTTCTAAAACTCCTTTGTGATAAATTGAACAGAGTGGTCAGCGTTAGGAACATTTCCGCGGAGTATGTGAGCGAATTCATTGATGTGTGTACTTAATTTTTCTTTTCTTTCTTTTTTTTTTTTTTTTTTTTTTTTTTTTTTTTAAGTAGTATATTTTGAACTGGTTATAGCCCTGATATAAACTCTATACAGTCGGCTCGGATTTAAACACAAGTAACAGTATCAGTAACCGGAGAGTTGAACCCATAACCTTGCGTTATGGGCATGAGCTCTAACAGCTGGGCAAACGGGCCATAGACAAAGAAACAAACAAAGAAAGAAAAGGCAACATCAAAAGCAAAACCATGTTCAGGGTACTGGCATGAGCTGTGAATAAGTCCATTTTGAGGGTCAGCCCTCGTCCATCGTGGTTCTTACACGAAAACAAGTTAACTATAATGCACGTCAGGGGAATTTTCATTAATACAAATGCAAACATTATAGAGGTTGTTATACGATAGAGAAGGCGGTCAGCCATCGAGTTAAATATGCAGTCATAAAAACATTAATTATTAAGTGCGAATTGTGACTCTCCGACACGCACGGAGTCCTTAAGACCCCTAAGGAATTGGTCTGGTTGTAGCATGCCCATTCAAATAATATCCTACTCCTATTTCGCATGATATGTTTGATTATACATGTATAAGTGTTTAATGTACGTGTGTGCGCTTGTGGTAAAATGTGTATGCAGAGTAGGTGCGTGTGTGTGTGTGTGTGTGTGTGTGTGTGTGTGTGTGTGTGTGTGTGTGTGTGTGTGTGTGTGTGTGTGTGTGTGTGTGTGTGTGTGTGTGTGTGTGTGTGTGTGTGTTCATGTCTGTGTGTGTGTTTGTGTATGTGTGTGTTTGTGTGTGTGTGTATGTGTGTGTGTGTGTGTGTGTGTTTTTGTTTATTTGTTTGTTCGTTCGTTCTTTGATTTAACGTCTTTTCACTATACGTGTTTGTGTGTGTGTGTGTCTGTGTGTCTGTTTGTTTGTTTGTGTTGTGGTTGTGTGTGTGTGTGCGTGTTGTGTGTGTGTGTGTATGTGTGTGTGTGTGTATGTGTGTGTGTTGTGAGTGTGTGTGTGTGTGTGTGTGTGTGCGTGCAAGTGTGTGTGTGCGTGTGCAAGTGTGTGTGTGTGTGTGTGTGTGTGTGTGTGTGTGTGTGTGTGTGTGTGTGTGTGTGTGTGTGTGTGTGTGTGAGTGAATATCGATTACTGCTTTGTTGTAAGTGTATATGTCTATATGTGTTTGCAAACGTTTGTGTTAGGGGCATTTTGGGTGTGTCAATGTGTATCACTGACTCTAAGTGTGATATACAATGTAACGTGTATTATATATTTTTTTTAAACAAACAAATGTTGCTAAAACGCACATATGTTTATTGAAAATTTTGAAATTATCACATTTCAGATAAACTGATACTTGCACCGGTCGCCATGGTGTAGTGGTTAACATAAAGGACTAACCAACTGGATGGTTGGGGTTCCAATCTATCAATACTGCCATAATCATTGTGGGATTATTCCACCCCCAACTTGTTCCTATTCAGAGCTAAGAATGCTTTGGGCTCATCAAGAAGATTAGGACAACGCAGTTGACTCCTCCACTTCACGGATACGTCATCGAGGATACTTATTCATATTTACCGACCAGCACTGCAGATGTTTGAATCCCTCAGGCCTGTTTGACACCAGAGTATATTAAAAAGAAAGAGTAGCGCACAGCCTGCCAGGCAGTCTAAATCCACAATGGAGCTCCATCAGATCATGATTATCATCTTCATCGTCATACATCGTTATTGTATCACGAGAAGTTTTTCGAGACACCATGGCCAATAAAATGAAGCAGAAATGGAACGGAAACAACGACAGCAACAACAGCTAGCTACAACAACCACCACAATAACAACCAACACAACCACAAACAACGAACAACCACAACAACATAATGCAATTTAATACAAAAACCAAACAAACACAGCAACATAACAACAACAACAGCCAACAACAGCAACCACAACAATAACCAACACAACAACAACAACAACCACTACCAACAACAACCAACAATTACCAACAGCCACCATCATCAACCACCAACAACCACCACCACCAGCAACAACCACTACCAACAACAACCAACCAACAACCACCAATACCACCACCACCACCAACAACAACAATAACTAACAACCACAAGAACAACAACAACCCCAACACCTTACCACAACAACCCCTAACACCGTACCACAACAACCAACAACAACCACAACAACAACCACAACAAAGAAAAACAAAACAAAACAACAATAACGATGTCTGCCCATCGTTATAAACGTAACTCAGATTAACACCTAGCTGTAAGGACATTTTTATTTTAGCACTGAGATTCCAAAATGTTCCCATTCATTTTTCTTCCGCAGACAGCCGTTACAAATTTAATTCAGATTAATATAAGGCTGTTAGGAAATTTTAGCACTGAGATTCGAAAACGTTTTCATTGATTTTTCCCCCTCAAACAACAGTTCAGTGGGGTACTGTGTGTTAGTTCGCGTAACGTTGGCATTAACGGTCATATTTAAAAATGGTTCGCACCAGGAGAAAGAGCAGAAAACAATGCGCTCAAAAAATAGCAAGTCACGTGAGCTTTGACATCTGCAAACGGATGCTGATTCTATGTTGAATGGTCATACATAATGTCTATTTATAAAAGAGATGAATCTGTCAGTTCGCAATAAGATATTATTGTAAGCTGTGCAAAAAAAAAAAAAAAAAAAATAAAAACATAAAATAAAATAAAATAAAATAAAATAAAATAAAATAAAATAAAATAGATAAAATGAAATAAAAGAAAATGAAAATAAAAATAAAAATGACAAAACAAAACAAACAAAACAAAACAAACAAGCAACAAACAAACTGAAAAAAACAAAAAAAAACCAAAAACAAAAACAAACAACAAACAAAACAAAAAACAAAACAAAAAACATGAACCAAATTATAATCTCGTATTCTATGCGTTTTATCTTTGGAGTATGGGTTTGTTCAAGAGGGAATCATCGCACTCGGGTGATTCCATATGCGCTCCACCCAAGTCTGCCAAAAAAAAAAAATCATCCGGCAAACTTCCTCAGTGTGCACAAAACCCTATTCGCTGGGAAGGTCTGGAACTGAGGGGTGGAGGTGGGGTGGGGAGGGAGAAAGGACCTTGAAATGCTAAGCTGACACCACCAGAATGTGGAGACAAAAAGATGGACAGCGAGCAGCCAGTTGTCAATGTTATGGTCTGGGATTGAACTCGAGATATAAGAACTTGTTTGCACATTTTTATCTAAAGAACCAACCTGCCTGTATTAATTTTGTCTGCATTATGGTTCCCTGTGGCAGTCAAAATTGTGTGCATTATTTTTCTAGTTTTTTTATTTTGTTTTGTTTTTGTTTTTGTTTTGTTATTTTTGTTGTTGCTTTTTTCGTGTGTGTGTGTGTGTGTGTGTGTGTGTGTGTGTGTGTGTGTGTGTGTGTGTGTTGTGTTGTGTGTTGTGTGTTTTATTATTTTTGTCGTTGTTTTATTTGTGTGTGTGTGTGTGTGTGTGTGTGTGTGTGTGTGTGTGTGTGTGTGTGTGTGTGTGTGTGTTTATCGGTATGGGGGTTGTGAGTTAGGTTGTGAGGTGTGTAATACTGCTTCTCGATACCGAAAAATTGGCGTCATGTAACAACTAACTATTATACAATTCATAGTCCAGTATGTCAGCATCCAACAGAGTCCATCGACACAACACACAACACACACGCACACACACACACACACACACACACACAACACACACACACACATGCATGACAGACATCACACGACACACACACAGCGCACAGCACCGACACAACACACACCACACGACACACAGACGACAATCACACACACACACAACACACACACACACACACACACACACAAACACACACACACACATTCAAGACAGCACATACACACTACACACACAACACACGCACACACAACACACACACACAACAACACAGCACAACAGACAAACGCACACACGCAACACGCAGCACAGCAAACGGACCACAAACACAGATACACAGAACAGGACGATATATAGCACCACACACACACACACACACGCGCAGCACCACACACACACACACACACACACACAGACACACACCACGCACGCAGCACAGCACGACACCACACAACACACAGAACCAGACAGACAACATATACACACTCAGCCACACACACACACACACACACACACACACACACACACACACACACGACACACACACCACACACCACCACAACCACACACACCACACACAACACCAACAACACATCGCACCGCGCGCAACCACACACACAACACACACACACAACACACACACACATACACTACACACACAACACACACACGCACACACACCAACACAACACACACCAACACGCACACACAACACACACAACACACACACACACACAACACCACAACACACACACACCACACACCACCACACACACAACAACACACACACACACAACACACCACACACACACACACACACACACACACACCAAACACAACACACACACACACAACACACACACCACACACAACACAACACACACACACACACACACACACCACACACACACAACACACACACCATCCCTCTATCTCAGGCTCTCTCAAATTTTCTAACATCCCAAAAATCATTTTTTTATCAGATTTCTAGACATGATGTTGCTGGCACGGACGACATTTGATATTCTTGTATGAATGCCTGCCAGTGTCAATACAATTGATCATTCAATAAGTTTTTTTTTTTTTTTTTTTTTTTTGCATATGCAGTCTGTCTGTCGCACTTCTCTCTCTCTCTCTCTCTCTCTCTCTCTCTCTCTCTCTCTCTCTCTCTCTTCTTTCTTTCTTTCTTTCTCTCTCTCTCTAAATCTCTCTCCCCCCTCTCTCTCTCCGCTCGCTCTCTCTCTCTCTCTCACTCTCTCTTTCTATCTATGTGTCGGTCTGTCTGTTTGTCTCTGTCTCTGTCTTCTCTGTTTCCTCTGCTTGTTCTCCCTCCCTCTCCCCCCACTCTCTCTCTCTATTTCTTTCTGTGTGTCCATCTTTGTTTGT
>JAPXFY010000023.1:40956716-40959216 GCA_030674185.1 Monoplex corrugatus | reverse complement strand
TTTCTGCGTTTACACGACGTTTGAAGCGGCAAAAATGGCAAAGATATACCTTGTTTTCTGACAATACCCCCTCCGGCCTTTCTCTCTCCTAACATTACTTGGTCAATAGTTAGTACAGTGACCTATTTTCTTGGTAGGAAAAAGGGTTAAGCTCAGTCAAAGTTCGTGATGGCACATGTACTAAAGACATCCAAATGTGAGCAGAAATGGCAAAACGGAAAATGATCCAACTCAATAGATTTAGACAGATTGATGCACACTACTGGTGGGGAGAGGGAGGGACCTCCACTTGTTATTTAGCATACTGGAGATATTTTTTGGGTTTGTTGAAACTGCTTTAGATGTGAGTTTGTAGGTAGTTTGTTTTATCTGTTCAAATTGGTTAAGTGCCTGAGGACAGAGAGGGTGGGAGATGTTCTTGCAGCGACAAGGCATATATTTGCATGGAGGACCATGATCGCCAATGCCATATGACAGAGCGCATGATGATGATGATTTAAATTGGTGAAAGATTCGGGGCGTTCACTGTCATCACCACGTTTATCTTCGGGTTGAATTTTCATCATCATCAGCTGCCTTGCCGCATGGCGTTGGCGATCATGGACTTCCATCTGTCTCTATCTCTTGTTGCCCCAAGCATCTCCTCCACCTTCCTCGTCTTCAGCCACTCTGCAAGTCCGTCTGGCATGTTCTCCCTGGGTCTATCTGGTGCTCTATTTCCCTCCGGCTTTCCTGTTGTGACCAGGTGCTCCAAATTCCCCTTCCTCATAAAATGGCCTATAAATGAATTGATCTCTAGGTCTACTTATTTTGTAACGCTGTTTAGATAGAATGTTTCTCTCTGTATGAGTTGATGGTATTGGGAGAACAGTGTCATGTCATCTGCAAAGTGAAGATCTTCCAATGCTGGTAACATATTTCATCAAATGTTTCTCAGTCGCTCGCCTCTTAGTCCAGTCTACAGCAACGTGGAGTGAATTACTTGTACTTGCCTTACTCCATGTTTGCACTTCGACAGTGTGGTTCGCTCCTTCTCAGTGAAGTCGTTAGATAAGCTCTTGGAGAAAAAGATGATCGACTAAGAATGGTACCAGAATGTACATTCAGCTGATTTACCTTGTTACAGAGGAAAGCAATTTGGTTTATATTTTCTTCTATCTTAACCTGAAAGACCACCATCCCAATGTTACATTGACAATATTCGTGAATCAGGAACACACTGATGTAAACTTCTTAGCTCACCCAGGTCACGCAAAATAAAGAAGAAAACACACACACACACACACACACACACACACACACACACACACACACACACACACACACACACACACACACACACACACCACACACACAACGCACACACGCGCAAGCGTGCGCTCACGCACGCACGCACACACACGCACGCACGCACACACACACACACGCGCACGCACGCACCACACACACACACACACACGCACACACACACACACACACACACACACACGCACGACACACACACACACCACACACACACACGCACACACACACACACACACACACAAAACACACACACACACACACACACACACACACACACAGAGACCATACACACTTGAAGTCACGATAGGACCAGGACACGAAGGCCTTTGAACACCAAGCAGTTTGTCAATGCCATGATGACTGATGATGATGAGGGGTGATCCTCTTACGGAGGCCACTCCTTCATGTGTACATAGCTTACTCTGATGTATCCACTCACGACCCACACCCATGCATACATATCAACTATCTATGCAGGAAATATGATAAACATTGAAAAACATACACGGTTATTTGTTTCCCTATCATCGTGTTCAGACATAGCGATATTTACAGTTCCATGCTGTGATATATCCAACCACGCTACATGTGCTTGCATACATATCGACAAGTTATGCAGGAAATAATTACAAGCGCTTAAAAGCACACACACTTATTCGTTTCCCTATCATATATAGAACCAATACTGTTGTACGGATGTGAGGCGTGGACAGTCAACAAACAAAGCCAGAGCAAGATTGAGGCAGCCGAGATGTGGTTTCTAAGAAAATGTTGAGAGTTCCATGGACAGCAAAGAAAACAAATGAGACAGTCTTGATGGAGGCAGACACAAGTAGATCACTCATAAGAAGGATTAGGAAAAGACAGGCAACGTTTATAGGCCATTTTATGAGGAAAGGGGGATTTGGAGCACCTGGTCACAACGGGAAAGCTGGAGGGAAAAAGAGCACCAAGTAGACCCAGGGAGAGAATGCTAGACGGACTTGTGGAGTGGCTGAAGACGAGGAGGGTGGAGGAGTCGCTTGGGGCAACAAGAGATAGAGACAGATGAAAGTCCATGATCGCCAACGCCATGCGGCAGGGTACCTGATGATGATGATGCTGATGATTCTTTGACATATTCACTCTTTGCACACATGCATGCATGCACATCAACAATTTACGTGAGAAACACGACAAACATTCAAAAACATAC
>JAPXFY010000023.1:40941716-40949216 GCA_030674185.1 Monoplex corrugatus | reverse complement strand
CACATTTACTCCAAGATGAACGAGAGATTATAACTGAGTGGGTATGTAATAGAGAGAGAGAGAGAGAGGAGAGAGAGAGAGAGAGAGAGAGAGAGAGAGAGAGAAAGAGTGAGAGAGAGGTGTGTGTTTGTCTTTGAGCGTATTCGTATATGCGTGTGTGTGTGTGTGTGTTGTGTGTGTGTGTGTGTGTGTGTGTGTTGTGTGTGTGTGTGTGTGTGTGTGTTTTGCGTGTGTGTATGTGCGTGTTGTAGTGTGTTTAGTGTGTTGTATGTGTGTGTGTGCGTGTGTGTATATGCGTGTGTGTATGTGCGTGTATTAGTGTGTGGTGTGTGTGTGTGTGTGTGTGTGTGTGTGTGTGTGTGTGTGTGTGTGTGTGTGTGGTGTGTGTGTTTCGTTCGTTCGTTGCTTGATTTAACGTCTTTTCACTATAAGTGATATTAGACGGGGAAAAATGACATGGAGGATGAAATTAGGGGAGGGGAGGGGAGAGGGGAACAGAGTAAGGGACGTAAACAAATTAAAAGGAAGCGGCAAGGTCTTAAGAAAAAGGATATGGATGAACAGAGAAATGAAACTAGAACAACGCTAACATCAATAATGTAAAAGAAAAATCGTCATGAAAATATTGTAACAACGTTTTATGTATTTGCGGCGAAACAATTCACATTGTATCACTGTTTGTTTTACTGCAGAAAGCTTCGTTCGTTTTTACCAAAGACGTTTACACAAGGAAACTATCTTGAAACGCATTTTAAAGAAGTAGTATCGGATCAAGTTTTGTTAGTTAAAATTTCAGAATCATTGGTTCACTGTCCTGTTAATGCGTTACTTTAAGATTATTATTATAATTATGATTATTTGTGTGTGTGTGTGTGTGTGTGTGTGTGTGTGGTGCGTGCGTGTGTGTGTGTGTGTGTGTGTGTGTGTGTGTGTGTGTGTGCGTGTGTGTGTGTGCGTGTTAGAGTGTGTGTGTGTGTGCGCGCGTGCTAGTGTGCGTGCTTGTGTGCGTGCATGTGTTTGCGTGTGTGTGCGCGCTCTCGCGTGTGTGTCTGTGTCTGTTATCTATCTCTTTGTCTGTCTGTCTGTCTGCCTGTCTGTGCAAACATGTGCAGGACAAGCAGAAAAAAACAAATTGCCGTTAAAATCATATCATTTATTTTCTGAATTATTGAGTAAAAACGGAACGGCCCAAAATGAATGCCTTTAATCTACATGGACTCAGAGAACCACAAAAGAGATTACCTTAGTAACTTAATACCACATCAGTGCAAATAGGATTTATGCCGCTTACAGTTCAGCCAAGTACAGAGACCTATCGGGAAGCTGACCGATTTACCTCTTTGGAAATGGACAACGCTCTCCGCGTCTAAATGTTTAATGTCTCCGCTCTTAATGGATGTCTTTCTGCTCGATGAAATAAAGAGTGATTGACAATCCGGTTGTTCTGTATTCAGAAACGAAATATGTCAGTGGTTTAAATATATTATCCTACGTCTTCTCTCTTTCTTTCTTTGTCTCTGTCTCTGTGTCTTTCTGTCTCTCTGTTCCTCTGTCTCTCTCAGTCTCTCTCTGTCTCTGTCTGTCTGCCTGTCTCTGTCTCTGTCTGTCTTTTTTTCTTTCTCTGTCTGTTTGTCTCCGTTTCTGTTTCTGTTTTTGTCTCTATCTGTCTGCCTGTCTCTCTCTCCCTCTGTCTTCTCTCTGTCTTTCTCTGTCTCTTTGTCTGTCTCTGTCTTTCTCTGTATTTTTTCTCTCTCTGTCTCTCTGTCTCTGTCTGTCTTTCTGTTTGTCTCTCTGTCTCCTTCTGTCTTCCTGTCTCCGTCTGTCCGTCTGTCCGTCTGTCTGTCTCTCTGTCTGTCTGTCTTTCTCTCTCTCCTTATCTCTCTGTCTGAGATATCAAGGAAAGGAGGTTAGTTAGAACAAAAAAGAAAAAAAAAAAGAAAATAAAGTCAATCTACGAAGCAGTTTAAATCGTCAACTATTTGCTTCAAAAAGGTCATTTCTCCATTCATAGAAATGTTTCCTGCTCTGATTTATACTTCGCTATGTCCAACAAAGAAAATAATGGACAGTTGACAAGAGTTAAAACGTGTGCAATATTATTATTATTATTATTATCATTATTATTATTATTATTATTATTATTATTATTATTATTATTATTATTATTATTATTATTATTATATTATTATTATTATTATTATTGTTATTATTATTATTATTTTTACTAAGTGTTTGTACAAATCTAATACAAATGATAAAATTCCCGAAATATCTTGTTAATGAACTCATAACTTCTATACAAACGGTTGTTGCATTTACTGTACTGTATTTTATTTCAAGACAGAGTTCTTCAGTATTTTTATTTGACGCTAAAGATACAGGTTCTAAATTTACCAATACAATGGTAACAGTATGACTATGAGTACTTCCATAAATGATATTGGTGAGAAAGTGTACAGTTTTACATATATTAGTTCAAAATTACAATCGGTAGAGAACATCAGTGTAGTGGGGAGTAATGCTGCTGGCCAGCAGGTGGAGAATAAACGATAGAAAAAGATGGTGTTGTCGATTAAAATACAAAATATTGACGAATATAGAAACACACAAAACACTGTTGAGCTATTCATCTGATCTAGTAGAAGGACTCCCATTAAGAATGCAAGTATAAAACAGATGAAAAATCGTTGCCCATTTCATGTGATAAATCGGTCAGCTACCAAATAAGTACAGTGCTTGGCTGCAGCCATTAGCGAATCAATACACTTCTTACGTCCACTTATCAAACCAAGTAAACCCTGTGAAATGACGAATGAAAAATAAAACAGACTATGAAAGTACATAAAGGGAAATGCACATAACGTGTCGGCGGATTCAGAGTACAAGCAGCCTCAGCCTAATGATTTCCAACTCAACTGAAAAAAAACGAAAGCGAGAAAGTAAACATTGTTATAACCAAGATACAATTACTGCGCCACCTCTAAAAGAAAAAGACGCTCCCTTCTGCACTCAGAAAACTCTCTCCCTCTCTCTCTCTCTCTCTCCCTCCCCCCCTCTCTCTCTCTTTCTTTTTCTCTCTCTCTTTCTCTTTCTCTTTGTCTCTATCTCTTTTTCTCTTTCTCTCTCTCTTTGTTTCTCTCTCTCTTTCTCTTTTCTCTCTTCTCTTTCTCTTTTCTCTTTCTCTTTGTCTCTCTCTTTCTCTTTGTCTCTCTCTTTCTCTTTGTCTCTCTCTTTCTCTTTGTCTCTCTCTTTCTCTTTGTCTCTCTCTTTCTCTTTGTCTCTCTCTTTCTCTTTGTCTCTCTCTCTCTCTCATTCACTCTCTGTCTGTCTGTCTCTCTGTTTCTGTCTCTGCCTGTCTTTCCATGTGTCTGTCTCTGTCCCCCTCCCTCCCTCCCTGTCTTTCTCTCTCCTCCTCACCCCCCCCCCCCCCCCCCCCCCCGCTTTCTCTCCCGTGCATTTTCGTAACAGTCTGCAGAATGATCGATGAATTGTTTAATGTATTTATTGGAATGTGTCTTTACTTCGTCGATTTAGCTTGTTCGCTGAAGGAAACAAAATAACAGTCATTCTCCTGACAAATCGCTCTAAACGTGTATTGTGTGTGTTTCTTCCTGCTTCAATCCATATTTGAACGAAATAATGGAAACAGATACTTATCAGTAGGTAGAGTTTGTGTTCGTGTGTATATGGGTAAACGTATCTCATCACAGCAAATATATCTGACATTTTTTCCATTTTATTAGAAATTGCGTTTTTACAGCAGAGAAACCCTTTCCACTGCTCGTATACTGCTTACTGCCCCAGCTTTTTTTTAAACAATCTATTTGGTCCAATGACACAAACTGTTGTGGAGAACATTAACGAAGCTCGCGACCTATTTCATTATTTCATGTTCACACAACATAGAAACATTATGAACTACAAACAAAATAAAGGCCGTGCTTACCGATTTGATTCATGAAGATCAGACAGGTTTCTTTCAGGAAGATCGTTGGAGATAATATTATGATTAGTTATGACATACATTATTGAGAAGAAGATAACCTTCCTAGTACCTACACATTTCGATGCTGCACATTTCGATGCTGCACGTATACACACACACACACACACACACACACACACACACACACACACACACACACACACACACACACACACACACACACACACACACACACACACACACACACACACACACGCACACACAAGGGGTTAAAGACAGTCCTGAAACTGCCAGGGGTCAGATCACTAGTGGGAACACGACAAACCTTTCACTATCCTAGAGGCAGAGTGATGGATACATTATCAGCAAGGGGAAACCCAGTGAGAGGGAAACTACCGTGACTGCTTTTTCAGCAGGCACCCAGTCAGGTAGGACCATCAGGTAAATCTTTGTACCGACACTGATTTTCCTTCAGGCACGTAGTCAAGTAGGACCATCAGTTAAATCTTTGTACTGGAACTGATTTTCCTACAGGCAAGTTGTCAAGTAGGACCATCAGCTGAATCTCTAAACAGACCCATTTCGAAGATGAATTAATTGTGAGTATATAGGAATGGCTAGCACATTATACGATCAACCACATACGGCTGTTCTTATTCCTTATTTTGTTCATAATTCTACCATCCACTTTGTATCATTCTATCAACTTCTTTTTCTTCTTTTGCTTTCATCCTGTTTCCACTTCTACACACCCTCGTTTCGTAAACGTCATTATCTTCTATCCTTCCCTTTCATCTGACCGTTTTTGTGTTTTTCATGAACCAGAAAAAAAAAAAAAAAACAAGAAAAAAGGATCAAAACGCTTAGTTGATACAACCAGACAAGGCAAGTGCAAATGTTTGGCCAACTGGCCTTTGTCATGCGTAGACGTCAGATCACAAACAAACAAACAAACAAACACCAAATACAAAAAAATTAAGAGAAAACGACTGACATCATAATTATACACTTACAAACACATTTTGATGTCATTTTTAGTCATTTCAGTCCTTTTCTTACACTAGACGAAGTAGTAGCAGGGAAGTTTTAATTTATTTCTCCTGAATTTTGTATTTTGGTGTTTGTTCCTTGATTTTTGTATTTGGTGTTTGTTCCTTGACAAACCAAAAATTTGCGCCTGTCTTGTCTCATTGTATTAAATACACGTTCTGATACTTTTTCTTTCTTTTTTTTGTTTTTGTTCCTGTTTGCTTGAACGCGGACAGTCACACTTATTTTGTATTTTGTGTTTTTTCATGTTAAAATATGAATATTTATACTGATAGCTTTGTTTATTTGCTTACTTGCTGGCTGGCTGGCTGGCTGAGTTTTGATGATGGAGACAATAAATCGCTCGTGAACAGGCGTGTGGGAACTGTGTGTTTTGTCAGCGGTGGGTATCTTAATATGGTTGTGTGGGGTGTTACTACGATCAGTTGGAAGGTGGAAGGGAGAGGGAGAGGGAGAAGCTGGTTGTGTTTTTCCACTCTTTTTCTCGGGCGATCTTTTTGTTTTCTCTCCAGAATGGTGACACGCATTTTTATTACGATAAGGCCTTGGACATTCCAGTGACAGATTGATACACAGACAGCCCATAAAATCCATACGCTAGGCAGAATCCCCAAGACCTTATCAAACGTCAAGGGGTTATGCGCTCCCTTATTGGTTATGCCTCTCTTAATTCTGATATTCACCTTTACATGCATTTGTGCCATCAGGGCACGTGGAATTGATTCCGTGAGTGGGTGCGCTGTCTTGAGAAACTGAATCTCTCTCTCTCTCTCTCTCTCTCTCTCTCTCTCTCTCTCTCTCTCTCTCTCTCTCTCTCTCTCTCTCGCTCTCTCTCTCTCTCTGTGTCTGTCTATCTGTTTGTCTGTCTGTCTGTCTGTTTTTCTCTCGCTGTCTCTGTCTCCCTCCCTCCCTCGATCTTTCTCTCCCTCTCTCTTTTTCTCACTTCCTTTGTCTGTCTGTCTGTCTGTCTGTCTCCGTCTCTGTCTCTGTCTCTGTCTGTCGATCTGTCTGTCTCTCCCTCCCCCCTATTTCTCTCTCTCTCTGTGTCTTTGTCTCTGTCTGTCTGTCTGTCTGTCTCTCTCTCTCTCTCTCTCTTTCTCTCTCTCTCCCTGTCTCCCTCCCTCCCTCGATCTCTGTCTCTCTCTCTCACTTTATTTGTTTGTCTGTCTCTGTCTCTCTGTCTCTGTCTGTCTGTCTCTTTGTCTCTGTCTGTCTGTTTCTCTCTCTCTCTCTCTCTCTCTTCTCTTTCTCTCTCTCTCTCATTTTTTTCTCTCTGTCTCTGTTACTCGTATCATCCTTCACTCTGTACTCCTCCTGCTAAATCTTTTAACTGTCCTTTCTCCTCAAATAGCATTATGTAAAATCTGCTGACCCATAATGACCCAGAAAGTTGAGCATCTTACGAAGCTGAACAAAACCCACAGTTATTGATTGTCTTTTTTGTCTTATTCCGTCTTGTCATTTTTGCATCTCCTCCAATCCCTCTTATCTATGACACCCAGTTCCTGACTTCCCCTTTTTCCCATTAAGCAAAAGCTGATCGATAACAAAAGAGATCAAGAACCCTGCAAAAAGCGAGGGGGCCGAAATCTCTAGAGGGAACCAACCAAATCCCTTCACCGTCCCAGAGGCAGAGTGATAGATACGTGATTAGTGGGGCAGCACGGTGTGTGAGGAGCCACCGTCCCTGATTTCTTCAATGGCATCCAGTAAAAAAAACGCCCCACCTCTATTTTCTCCCGGAGTAAGGATATTTTGAGACGAGCTGGACGTGAGGATATGTATAGCGTTGAAATGTTGACTGTGTGGCCTAGTGATTAAAAACAAACAAAGAAACAAAGAAATAAAACAAACAAAGAAGCAAACAAACAAACAAAACAACAACTAAACCTATGAGAAAACTGGGTTCAACTTATGAATCAGACAGAGGATTTTTTCCCTCATCACTATATCTTAATTCGTATCCTGATGTTATTCTTTATGATGATAAGATAAACCAAGGTCTTGTGTGTGCAGCACATATTCCACTTACAATTAAGATCTCTACCACAGCAAAAGAGTTGTATCTAGCCAATTTAGATAGAAAAATACACTTTTGTCATCATCATCAACATCAGGTGCCCTGCCACATGGCGTTGGCGATCATAGACTTCCATCTGTGTCTATCTCTTGTTGCCCCTAGCATCTCCCCCACCCTCCTCGTCCCCAGCCGCTCTGCAAGTCTGTCCAGCATTTTCTCCCTGGGTCTACCTGGTGCTCTCTTTCCCTCCAGCTTTCCCGTTGTGACCAGGTGCTCCAAATCCCCCTTCCTCATAAAATGGCCTATAAATGTTGCCTGTCTTTTCCTAATCTTCCTTATGAGTGATCTACTTGTGTCTGCCTCCATCAAGACTGTCTCGTTTGTTTTCTTTGCTGTCCATGGAACTCTCAACATTCTTCTTAGAAACCACATCTCAGCAGCCTCAATCTTGTTCTGTCCTTGCTTGTTGACTGTCCACGCCTCA
>JAPXFY010000023.1:40934216-40936716 GCA_030674185.1 Monoplex corrugatus | reverse complement strand
AATCCTCTTGACCCAAATGCAAATCAGCAAAGTAGAAGCAACTGACATACTTTTTTTTCCAGGGAGTTTACCTTTGCGTTCACCTGTTATTTTTTCGTCCCATTTTTTTGCGGCACCTCAACGGCCACAGAAGCTGGCACAGCTTTTTTTTTAACAATGCGATGATGATGATGTCGATGAGGATGATAATTATGATACTATGGAGTACCATCTAGGATTGAGAGACTGCGTGACAGGGCTGTACTCTACGCTTACTATCATAAAATATCCTGGCGTCAACCAGGCCCGAGAGATACAGACACCCGCGGTGCTGGTCAGAAGATTTGAGCAACACCCTCAATGACGCATCCGTGAAGTGGATGAGACTCGACTGTGTGGTCCCAATTCTTCCCAATGAGACCATAGCACGCCCAACTCTGGGTAGGAGCCGGTTAGATCCGAAAAATCCCACAATGATTTTTGAAGGTACTGACGGGGATTCGAACCCACAACCTTCCAGTCAGTAGTCCGTTGCGTTAACCGGTACACCACGGCGACTGGTTGCAAATGATAGACTTAACTCTTGTGTCTATTCGCTCTTTGCTTACTCTCTCTGTCCTGCCTCTCATTATATCTTCTATTCAGGCACAGATTACAATCTACTCATGAGGGAGAAACTTTCTAAAAGCCTGTGGGCAGAATATCTGTAGGGAACAAAATAAATCATTTCACCATTCCAGTGATAGATAAGTTATTAATGGAACAATTCACTGTGGGAGATGATGTGTCAGCTTTTTTAACACAAATCTTGTCAAATTGGATCTTGGACTCAAAGTTTGACTTGATCGCATTTTAAGATTATGTAGTTGTCAGTATATGCAAGTTCTGTGGGCATGTTTGATCAGAGATCCACATTTCTTTTAACCTTTCCATTAGTTATTTTCTTTCTAATTCCTATTGAAAACTTTTTTTGTTCACAAGTTTGTCTGTCGCTATTGTATGGAATTCAAACAAGTGTAACAGCCAGTGCTCAAGCAAACAGGAATCATAAAACACAACACAACACAACACAACACACACACACACACACACAGAGAGAGAGAGAGAGAGAGAGAGAGAGAGAGAGAGAGAGAGAGAGAGAGGAGAGAGAGAGAGAGAGAGAGAGAGAGAGAGAGATCAGAACGCGTATTTAATATAACCAGATAAGACAGGCGCAATTTTTTGGCCAACTAGACTTTGTCAAGCGTAGACGTAAGGTCACAAATGTCATTTTAGTCATTTTCTCCCACTGGACGAAGTTTTAGTCTTTTTCTCCTAATTTTTGCATTCGGTGTTTGTTCATTTCTGATCTTACGTCTACGCTTGACAAAGGCCAGTTGGCCGAAAATTTGCACCTGTCTTGTCTGGTGATATTAAATACACGTTCTGATTTTTTTGCTGGGTGATATCAAATATGCGTTCTGATTTTTTTTGCTAGAGTGTGAAGCAAAATGATATGGATTCACAAAGTATTATTTAAGTGAAGAGGTTTCTTGAGTCACGTTGCCCATTTTTCCTTGCTTTCTCACTCGTTTTATAGACGTTCTGTCCTTCTCCCTATTCAAATGCTTATTCTTAAAATGGTTTGATTACCTGAAACCCTATACAACTATCTAGGAAGCAGCTGTAGAAAGTCGTAAATAAAATAGATTAAAGTGAAAGTATCGTTGTTCAACGACAGAATCACCTTCTCGACATTGGCATTTGGGCTTCCAATGAAACACAATGCCGTCACAGACTGGATTTTGCTTAGACTGGAGGGAAAGACAGCACCAGGTAGACCCAGGGAAAAATACTGGACGGACTTGCAGAGTGGCTGAGGACAGAGAGGGCGGAAGATATGCTTGCGGCAACAAGGGATAGATGCTTATGGAGGGCCATGATCGCCAACGCCGTGTGGCAAGACACCTATTGATGATGATGCTGATGATGGTGATTAGGCCACTCATATAGCGGGGACCTGAACTGCTGGGCCATGCCCTATCAACAGGTAGTCATCAGTAGGACAGCAAATCGTCTTGAAACTATAAATTCTAAGGTGAAACAGTTCTCCACTTGCTGTTAAGCAGAAATGAATCAGTGAACGAACACTTGAGTATTCAATCCTTTGAATCTTAGTTTGCTCAAGAAGGACGTATTGCGTTCAAACAGATTCTTAAGCATTCCACTCAAAACTGCTAGTGATTCCTTTGGCCTGCGCAAAACCCAGTACACTGGCAAGATCTTGATATGGAAATAATGATGGGAGGGAGGGAGGGACACATGCGGACGCACGCATGCACACACACACACACACACACACACACACACACACACACTAACATACGCACGCACACACTCATACAAACACATTCCCACATACACACACTCGCACGCACACACGCATATACAGTCACACACAGACACTCACAGAGGAGAGAGAGAGAGAGAGAGAGAGAGAGACAGAGAGAGAGAGAAGAGAGAGAGAGAGAGAGAGAGAGCG
>JAPXFY010000023.1:40909216-40911716 GCA_030674185.1 Monoplex corrugatus | reverse complement strand
CACCTCTTTATCTTATCATTTATTTATCTTTTTATTTATTCATTAT
Organism: Monoplex corrugatus; assembly: GCA_030674185.1. NCBI lineage: Eukaryota > Metazoa > Mollusca > Gastropoda > Littorinimorpha > Ranellidae > Monoplex > Monoplex corrugatus. Next base: position 40,911,670 of record JAPXFY010000023.1, on the reverse strand, counting down.
TTATTTATTTATTTATTCATCTATCTATCTATCTATCTATCTATCTATCTATCTATCTATCTATCTATCTATCTATCTATCTATCTATCTATCTAACTATCTATTTATCTACTTGCCTTTCTTCGTCTAAAAGCACATATGTGAATAGACGTTCAAAGAAATAACGAAACGAACCAGAAAAAAACAAACAAACAATATCTTGGCCAGTACAAAGAAGAAACGACAAGTGAAACACAAGACGACAGTTCACACCAAAAAGAGATCTGTCAAGTCCTTATAGTTTTGCATAATACGCAAATGTCAGATGCACCTTTAGCTAAAAACAAAATGATGTTGACAGATAGCCAAAGAAGATTAGGAAGAGAGAGGGAAAGACATGTAAAAGAAACATAATCAGACGTTCTCGAATGAACTTTTAAAAAAAATCACTTTGTTGCACGCACACCTAGTTTACACAAAACGTGAACATCGTAGGCCTTTTCTTTTAGCATAGGGCCATGTTGATTTGAGTTTGGTGTTTGGAGTTTTGTCAAGAGGGGATCATTGCACTGGGGTAATTCCATACATATTCCATCTAGATCTGCTAGCCAGAATCTCAGAGACCGCGCAAAACCCTATGCGCTGGCACTGTCTTAAAATGGAGAGGAGAAGAGGGACATATGACATATTAAGCCAACATCACCAGAATGATGGAAACAATTATGTAGACAACGAACAGGACAGTTTTTGATATTGTGGCTGGGTTTGAACTCAGGATATCAGATCTTGACTTCATGCCGATATCAATCAGCCCGCAAGAGATTTCATCATCATCATCATCACCATGTCGAGCTTGCTCGGCTATCCATGACACGTTTCTTCCATCCTTCTCTGTCAGACATTGCAGTAGGTAGTTCATCATACTGACAGCCCGTATCATCCATCAGTTGGTCGATGAAGGTCTTTTTTGGACGTCCTGGTCTTTGTTTGCCATGGCTGGTTCTCCACAGTAGAACACCACCCACCAGTTCTTCTTTACTACGCCAGCAGTGTCCCGCGAAGCGCAGTCTTTGCTGACGTATTGATTTACTGATTGGTGGGATCTTACCATGTAACTCTTTGTTAGTTGGATGTTCTCTCCAGGATTTGTTCAGGGTTGCACTCAGCATTCGTGTATATGCTCCATCAATGGAGCAAGAGATTTAATATCTGGAATCCTATCCCAGCCCACAACTTAAAAAAAAAATACTGACTGATTTGGTGCCCCCTTTTTTAACGGTCCAATCATTCTGGTGGCATTAGCTTAGTATTTCATAGATTTTGGTTGGTCCTATCTCTCATTCCACTGCATTGCAAGACCATATCGGAGCATGTGTTTTGCTCAGGCTCAAGGAGTCTGTAAGATAACAGATGGCAGATCGGTGTTGAACACATATGGAATTGTTTGGATTCCTTGAATCTCTCTTAATTTATAAACTCAAAACTCTTTTTCTTTTTTTATGTCTGAGTTGTTTTTGACCAAACATTATAATCCCACCTCCTCTCAGTGGGTTTTACCCACTAAAAACTCAGTTTTTGTTTCTTTTCTTTCGTGTGAGTTCTTTTTAACCAAATATTATAATCCTTCCTTCTCCCAGCAGGGTTTTACTCACTAATAACATATCCATCACTTTTACCTCTGGGATGGTGAACAGGTTTGTTTCGTTCCATTAAGGGTTCCACTTTTTGTTCTAAAGACAGTTTTACCTTCTGGCGTCATTCATTAGCTCTGATATAATAGGAAGTGTTTTGTTTTAGGGAAAGAAAGGGAAGAGCAGTGAAAACAAAAGCTTGTTGAAAGGTTACACTACTTTCTATATCATTTAAATCAAGAAAACGAGCGAAAATGAAAGCTGAGAGAATTTCAGACAGACAAAATGTCGAAGAGATTTAGAGAGAGAGAGAGAGAGAGAGAGGAAAGAGAAAGGGAGGGAAGGAGAGAGACAGCCAGAGAGAGAGAGAGAGAGAGAGAGAGAGAGAGAGAGAGAGATTGTGGGCAAAAGAACAAAGAGACAGAGACAGAGAGATACACAGACAGAAATAAAAAGCAATTCAGATGTCACGGAGAGAGAAAGAGAGAGAGAGAGAGATAGACAGACAGACAGACAGACAGACAGACAGAGAGACAGAGAGAAAAGAGAGAGAGAGACAGAAACAGAGACAGGCAGACAAAAGAACAAGAAGACAGAGATACACAGACAGAAAAAAATATAGAAAATCAGATTTCACACACACACACGCACACACACACACACACACACACACACACACACACACACACACACACACACACACACACAACACACACACAGAGGGAGAGAGAGACAGACAGACAGACAGACAGAGACAGACAGACACACAGACAAACACACACAGACAGACACACAGACAAACACACAGACAGATGCACAGACAGACACAGAGACAGATACACAG
>JAPXFY010000023.1:40901716-40904216 GCA_030674185.1 Monoplex corrugatus | reverse complement strand
GTTTTTTGTTTGTTTTGTTTTGTAGAAAAAAGTGAATGATGAAAAAAATAAAGACAACGGTGGTATAAAAAGTCAATAAAACAATGAGAGAGAGAGAGAGAGAGAGAGAGAGAGAGAGATAAAGATAGACAGAGAGACAGAGACAGAGAGACAGACAGACAGAGAGAGGAAGACACAGAGAGAGAGAGAGTGACAGAATGACAGAGACACACTGAGAGAGAGAGAGAGAGAGAGAGAGAGAGAGAGAAGCAGAGACAGAGAGAGAGAATGCACAAGTGAGAGAGAGAGAGAGAGAGAGAATGACCAAGAGAGTGAGAGAGACAGACAGAGACACACAGAGAGAGACAGAGAGAGACAGACAGAGACAAAGAGAGAGTGAAAGAGAGAAAAGAACAGAGAGAGAGAGAGAAAGAGTTAGAGATAAACAACCAGACAGAGACAGAGGCAGAGACAGAGACAGACAGAGACAGAGACAGAGAAAAAAGAGAGAGAGAGAAACAGAGAGACAGACAGACAGACAGACAGACAGAGTGAGAGATAGACAGACAGACAGACAGAGACAGAGAGCAGTGTTTGGGCATCGGGTAAGCCATAATTGTCCAAACCGTTATGACCAAGTCCCTGTCAAACAATCAAAACCAGTTCACAATCAAAGACGGTTATCACAGTGATTTCTTTCAGCAGGGGGCCCTTCATTTTATGTGTGCAATTTCAGCAGTCAGACTTAAAAATCCTGGTTCCTCCTATACGGTTCTTTCCAGTACTAACATATCCATCACTCTGCCTCTGGGAATGTGAAGAAATGTGTTTCGTTTTCCTGAGGGTTTTGTACCCCGTTCATGGAAATTTTACATTCTGATGTTTAGTCTTCAGTGTTGATTCAACAGGAAGGATGGAAAAGTACTTTGTTTTTTGTTTTGTAGAAGAAAAAAATAAAATGAAGGATGGGAAAACAGAAGCAACAAGTGGTATAAAAAGTTGTCAATAATACATGGAGAGAGAGAGAGTGAGTGAGAGACAGACAGACAGACAGACAGACGGACAGAGACGGACAGACAGACAGACAGAGACAGACAGACAGACAGAGACAGAGAGACAGACAGAGAGACAGGCAGAGAGACAGAGACAGACAGACAGAAGGACAGACAACAGGAACAAACAGAGAGAGACAGAGAGAGTCAGGCAGAAAGACAGAGACACATACACAGAGACAAGAGAGAGAGACAGAGAGGCAGAGAGAAAGAGAGAGAGGGATGGAGGGAGGGATGGAGGTAGGGAGGGAGAGAGAGAGTGTGTGACAGCGATAGACACAGCGTCATACATAGAGAAAGACAGACACACACAGACACACACAGACAGACACAAACACACAACCACAGACACAGACACACACACACACACACACACACACACACACACACACACGCACGCACGCACGCACGCACACACACACACACACACACACACACACACACACACATACACACACACACAGGGAGAGAGAAAGTGAGAGGGAGGAAGACAGAAACAGAAACATAGCGACTGAGAGAGAGCAGAGTTTTGGCATGGTGTGAGCCATAATTCTCCAAACAGTTATGACAATGCCTCTGTCAAAGACTGTTAACCCAAAGATTTCTTTCAGCAGGGGCCCTTCATTTTATGTGTGCAATTTCAGCAGTCAGACTTAAAATCCTGGTTTCTCCTGTACGGTTCTTCCCAGTACTAACATATCCATCACTCTGCCTCTGGGAATGTGAGGAAATGTGTTTCGTTTTCTCGAGGGTTTTGTACCCCGTTCATGGACATTTTATATTCTGATATTAAGTCTTCAGTGTTGATTCAACAGGAAGGGTGGAAAAGTACTTTTTTTTTGTTTTGTAGAAAAAAGTAAATGATGAAAAAAAATGAAGAAAACGGTGGTTTAGAAAGTCAATAAAACAGGTAGAGAGAGAGAGACAGATAAAGATGGACAGAGAGACAGAGACAGAGAGAGACATACAGACACAGACAGAGAGATGAAGACAGAGAGAGAGAGATAGAGAGAGACTGACAGAGAGACAGAGACACACTGAGAGAGAGAAAGAGAGAGAGAGAGAGAGAGAGAGAGAGAGAGTGGCAGAGACAGAGAGAGAAAGAGAGAGAGAATGCCCAAAGGAGTGAGAGATAGAAAGAGAGAGAGAGAGAGAGAGAGAGAGAGAGAGAGAGAAAGAATGACCAAGTGAGTGAGAGAGACAGGCAGAGACATAGAGAGAGAGAGAAACACAGAGACAGACAGACAGAGACAAAGAGAGAGTGAGAGAGAGAGACAGAGAGAGAGAGAGGGACAGAGAGAGAGAGACAGAGAAAGAGACAAAGAAAGACAGACAGACAGAGACAGAGGCGGAGACAAACAGAAAGAGACAGACAGACAGAGACAGAGAAAGAGATAGAGATAGACAGACAGAAAGGCAGACAAACAGAGTGAGAGAGAGAGAGAGACAGACAGACAGAGACAGAGACA
>JAPXFY010000023.1:40879216-40886716 GCA_030674185.1 Monoplex corrugatus | reverse complement strand
CATGGCCCTACATACAAATATATCCCTTGTCGTTGCAAGTACTTCTCCCACTCTCTGTTCTCAGCACTCTCCAATATTTTCTCTCTGTGTCTACCTGGTGTTCTCTTTTCCTCAGCTTTTCCTGTTGTGACCAGGTGTTCTAATTTCTCTTGCCTCATAAAATGTCCTATAAATGTTCCTTGTCTTTTCCTAATCTTCTTTATTCATTTTCTTCTCGTGTCTTCTCTTCGAAGATTGCTTATTTATGTAACAACACTTAAGTGTTTTTCTTCCATGCAGGTCCTATGTGATGTACTTTATGAATGTATGGATTTGACATCATCATCATCATCATCATCATCATCAGGTGCCCTGCCGCATGACGTTGGTGACCATGGACTTCCAACCATCTCTATCTCTCGTTGCCCCAGCATCTCCCCACCCTCCTCATCCCCAGCCACTCTGCAAGTCCGTCCAGCATTCTCTCCCTGGGTCTACCTGGTGCCCTCTTTCCCTCCAGCTTTCCTGTTGTGACCAGGTGCTCCAAATCCCCCTTCCTCATAAAATGGCCTATTAATGTTGCTTGTCTTTTCCTTATCTTCCTTAAGAGTGAATCTACTTGTGTCTGCCTCCTTCAAGACTGTCTCGTTTGTTTTCTTTGCTGTCCATGGAACTCTCAACATTCTTCTTAGAAACCCTATCTCGGTTGTCTCAATCTTGCTCTGGCTTTGCTTGCTGACTGTCCACGCCTCGCATACGTACAACAGTATTGGTTCAATGGATTTGACATACATTGCTAAAATATTTCATCCCGTAATAGACTGCTCCTATTTTCCTGTTGGCGTACACGTAATTAATTGCTTGTCTTTTCTGTAGGTCTCGTAGCACTAATATTGAAACCAGTGAGGTTATTCACTGATATGAACCGATTCTTGCTTGTAATTGTGGTGACAGTGGTGGTGGTGATGCTTGTGGTGGTTGGTGGTGGTGTGATGATGATGATGATGATGATGATGATGATGACTGTAATAATGATGATGATTGTCATGTACAAGTATGTGTAAATGTACATGCTGAGTGTGTATGTGTATGTGTATGTGTATGTGTATGTGTATGTGGTGTGTGTGGTGTGTGTGTGTGTGTATGTTGTGTCGTGTACGTGTGTTTGCGTGTGTGTGTGTGTGTGTGTGTGTGGGGTTGTATGGTTGTATGTTATATATGTATATATATATTATATATATATATATATATATATATAAGTATGCATGATATATGTGACCTCCCGCCACCAAGTCTCTTAACTCGCAGTCAGTCGAACAGCACTAGGAGCTGAAAAAGGTGACTGAGGGTCTATCTGGGGTGTTTTGACTTTTTCTCAAAATTGATTTCTGTAGACTATGATCTATCCCCCCACATAATTCGTTTTATGAAAAAAAAACATCATGAACCAATTTACAATGGTATTTTAGTGCACTGATCGTTGCAGAAAGAACGCAATTTCTTACCATAAGTACCTATTTTTGTCTCTTATTGTGAACCGTAACCTGTACAGAACCCCCACATGTAATATACTGACAGAAAGCTCTTTAGCGCACCTTCCGGATAATGACAGCTAACATTAGAAACAAACGGGGTTAAAGCCACAAAATAAACAAAAATAAGGAAAATGTGTAGGAAAGTACATATAGACTTTAGAGGCCGTTTTCTCAAAATGGCCATCATACAACTTAAGGACTTTAAACATACATAACATTTACATTTTTGTTGAGTACATGCTTCGTTCAAGTACCAAAATAATCTGCAGAATGTACACTTTCCAGTGATATGTGTATCTCAAAATACCCAAAATGATAGTTTAGTCTGATTTCGTGCTGGGCGTCACATATATAATGCATAAATGCTATAATATATATATATATATATATAATATATATATATAAATATATATATATATAATATATATGTATATATACTGTAATTTTATATATAATTATATAGTATATATTATTATTTGTGGGGTTGCATATATATTGATCTGGGAGGTTCCAAAATCTTCACCCTGTACTCATCAGGTGGGAGTTGTTCGAACCCTCGCCATCCGATTGGAAATCCGATGTTTACCCACTCAACCACTATGATAATACAATACAATGTAGTTTAAGCATGTTTGGTTTACAGTAGAACATAAAAACCACTGCCTTTTTATTCTCCCTTCTCCCACTTTTCTTTCCTCTCATTTCATTTTTCTAGAGCAGCTACTTGAATTAGCAGCGGCAAGTTTAAAACAATGGTAAACACTGTGAAATTGTCCTATTTTCTACGACCATTAAGATGGCATAGAAAAATGGGACGGGAAAACGTGTCACCGCTATTGTTTCACTTCTGTACCCTCTTTCAGACATCTCATTCCACCTCTATTTGGTCAAAATGATGAGGTGTGGGTGGGGTGAGGGAGGGGGGGGGGGTCGTACGAACCACTAACCCAACTATATTGGTATGGAGCAAATTCCCTACAGGGAACCAAACAAAAATTCGTCACCTTCCCAGAGGCGCTAATAGGAGAAAGGTGGACAATGGTTAAGACGTTCGCCAGCCAGTAACTAAACACGAGATTCCAGGGTTCGTTTCTCGCTGAGATAGGCATTTTTCTCTTCTGTTTGACCAGAAAATCAAATTGAACGTCTAGTCCTTCGAAGGGGACGATAAACGGTACGAGTCTGACTCGTGTGCCTATGGCTTGCGCGCGCTAAAAGATCCTACGGCGGTTGAAAATCGTGAAAAGCACGGCATTCGTTTTGCTGACATGGCATAAAGTATTGAAGAGATAGGCTCGTTTTCCAGGTCCCTACTTTTGAAAGCCAATCAGCTTTCTTGCCCTTCTGGAGTCTTGGTCTTGGGTAAAAAATAAACAACAACAAAATAAACGAATAGATGAAAATAAATAAATGAATAAATCAACAAACAAATATAGATAAATAAACAAATAAGTAGATAAATAAATAAATAAATAGGTAAATCAATAATGAACAAGCAAACAAACAAATATAAACAAATAAATAAATAAATAAACAAATAAGTAAATAAAATGAATAAATAATAACATAAAGAATAAGAAAGTCTGCACCACGGCGACGTGCTTGCAATGGGAAGAACATCCCGAGTTTCACATTGTATAATTTATTTTAAATCCGTTTTGATAAAAACAACAACAACAACAGCAGCAGCAACAAGAGCGATAACAGCAGCAACAACAGCTATAACCGCAGCAGCAACAACAACAACACAGCAACAAAAGCAGCAACAAAGCAACAACAGCAGCAACAACAATAGTAACAACACCAACAGCAGCAACAACAACAACAACAACAACAATACCAACAGCAGCAGCAACAACAACAACAACTACAACAACAAAAGCAGCAGCAACAACAACAATAACACCACCACCAACAACAACAACAACATCAACAACAACAACACCACCACCACCAGCAACAACACCAGCAACAATACCAACACCAACAACAACACTACCAACACCAACACCAACACCAACAACAGCGGCAACAACACCAGCAACGCCAGCAACACACACCAACACCAACAACAGCGGCAACAACACCATCGACAACAGAAGCAACAACACCGCCATCAAAAAACCCAACAACACCAACAACAACAGCAGCAGCAACAGCAACAACAACAACAACAGCAACAACAGCAACAAAAGTAAACGAAAAGAATACGATAACGGGTATTAGTAGGGAACAGCCACAGTGTCTGATTCTTCAAAGATATCCCCGCTTATATCATTGATGATCCATATAAAAACTGTTGGCCGACCCCCTTACAAGGCGAATTGGTCGCCACTGCCACAATATTGTCTGATCATGTTCGCTGCAAAACGCATATCTAGTTGTCTACTTGTTCTCTCTCTCTCTCTCTCTCTCTCTCTCTCTCTCTCTCTCTCTCTCTCTCTCTCTCTCTCTCTCTCTCTCTCTCTCTCTCTCTCTCTCTCTCTCTCTCTCTCCCCCTCTCTCTCTTTCTCTCTCTTCCTGTAAAAAGACGCCTGCAAAATCTCTCTGGCTGATCCCATTTTGATGGAAACGGGTTGCTGATGTACAATACCGAATAATGTGTGTGTGTGTGTGTGTGTGTGTGTGTGTGTGTGTGTGTGTGTGTGTGTGTGTGTGTGTGTGTGTGTGTGTGTGACAGAGACAGAGAGAGAGTGGGAGGGAGAGAGAGAGAGGAGAAAGAGATGAGTAAGAGAAAGTGAGCGAGAGTGGGAGGGAGAGAAAGAAGAGAGAGAGAGAGAGAGAGAGAGAGAGAGAGAGAGAGAGAGAGAGAGAGTGAGAAAGGTCACACAGACAGACAGACAGGCAGGCACAGACAGACATAGACATGGACACAGACACAGACATAGACATAGACATAGACATAGACATAGACATAGACATAGACATAGACATAGACATAGACATAGACATAGACATAGACACAGACATAGACATAGACACAGACATAGACACAGACACAGACATAGACATAGACATAGACATAGACACAGACATAGACACAGACATAGACACAGACATAGACACAGACACAGACATAGACATAGACACAGACATAGACACAGACATAGACACAGACATAGACATAGACATAGACATGGACACAGACACAGACATAGACATAGACATAGACATAGACAAGACATAGACACAGACATAGACATAGACATAGACATAGACATAGACATAGACATAGACATAGACATAGACATAGACATAGACATAGACATAGACATAGACATAGACATAGACATAGACATAGACATAGACACAGACACAGACATAGACATAGACACAGACATAGACACAGACATAGACATAGACATAGACACAGACATAGACACAGACATAGACATAGACATAGACATGGACACAGACACAGACACAGACACAGACATAGACATAGACACAGACATAGACACAGACATAGACATAGACATAGACATAGACACAGACATAGACATAGACATAGACACAGACACAGACACAGACATAGACATAGACATAGACATAGACATAGACATAGACATAGACATAGACATAGACATAGACATAGACATAGACATAGACATAGACATAGACACAGACACAGACACAGACACAGACATATACATAGAAAAAAAAAGAAAAGAAAAAGAAAAAAAAATCTGTCCATGGCATAGGACTGTAGAGGGACCTAAAACTGTTCCTCTTCACAACTCTAGAGGCACGAGGCATGGATTAATTACTAGTGGGAGTGGGTGGAGGCCCACAGGAGGTCCTAGTCTGCGTGGGTTTCTGTAATTAGCAGGCATCCGGCGAAGAAAAGCTATAGCTCCGGAGGGCAGAATCTCTAGAGGGAACAAAGAAATCCTTGCACCACCTCAGAGGGAACAGTAATTGACGAATCGTTTGTAGGGAAGCACTGTATGAGAGATTAACTGTGTGAAAAAAAAATTAACTTGCTTCTGTTTCAGGCAAGAAAAGATAAAGTTCCAGGTGGCAGAGAAAGCCAAAAAACATGTAGCTCCACGGGTAGAATATTTAGAGGGAACTTAACAAATTTCATCACCGTCTCAGGGGCACCAGAGATCTGTATGTTTAAATAATGGGTAAAGTCACCGACAAGGACAAGTGTGGTTGGTTCTTTAACAGAATCCTGGCAATTAGGATTCGTACAAAAAGTCTCGCTAATACATTTCAAAACACACTGTCGTACTTGCAAAAGACAGTCTGACCATGTTTTATCATTCTGTTATCTTTTTTCCCGTGGGGATGCCGGGGGCTTAATTACTATAAATAGTATCTCCACCTTCTGAAAAGTCTGTGATGGAAATTTCCTCTTTTTTTCTGAAAATCAGTCTGTTTCTGCTTTGCTCTTTTTCTTTCTGTCATCTTTGCCCTATCATTTACTGCATTGCTGGTCCATTCTCCTGCATGTTTTCCCAAAAGTCTTCGTTAATTTCTCTTCAGATTATCGACTGGGCGCATGTATTATCTGCGTTTTTAGCTCTGAGGATTACGTGATGTGCAGAAGCATTTTTAGGCAGTTTATGTGAGTTTATATCTATACTTCGAGGCACTTAGTTATGTTTACATGTTTATGTTAAAGTTGGGTTTTTTTTTACCCTCTGGTGTTAATTGGGTGAAATGGTCAATGCAGAGGCATATTGTTAGATTATGTGCGCAAAGCATCGACATCTGGATCATGTGATGATTATGATGATGATGATGATGAGATGATGATGATGGTGATGATGATGATGATGATGATGATGACGATGACGATGATGTGTGTGTGTGTGTGTGTGTGTGTTGTGCAGTGTGTGTGTGTGCATATGTGTGTGTGTGTGTGAGTGTGTGTGCATGTGTGTGTGTGTGCATATGTGTGTGTGTGTGTGAGTGTGTGTGTGTGTGTGTGTGTGTGTGCGCATGTGTGTGTGTGTGTGTGCATATGTGTGTGTGTGTGCATGTGTTGTGTGCATATGTGTGCATATATTATATAATATATATATATGTGTGTGTGTGTGTGCGCGCGCGGCGCGCGCGCGGTGTGTGTGTGTGTGGTGTTTGTAAACAGAAAGTGCTGAACATGTAACATGGTTACCAAAATACACTGCAGAAGAAGTGACCACGTTTTTCTTTGATTTGTCACACGATGATGACGATAACGACGACGAGAACGTGGTAGAAATGGTGATATTGATCGAATCGACAATGAGTCAGGTGATTCTGATTATCCTGACGAGATTGTTGGTAAGGATTTATGCCTACCATGAATACCGACAAGTAGAGGGAGAAATGTTTCTCAAAATCTTTCCAAATTATTTCCACAATTGTGAATTATATCGTCCTGTCAGCATTTAACATGCGATATCAGTGTCCTTCGTTCTTTTTCCTTTAATACAACATATACATTTTCATGTTTTGAGCATTCTTTTGTATTTTTGTAATATCCAGGTAAGGTTTTTCCTTTTCTTCTTCTTTTTTTGTTTTGTTTTCGAACGTGTTAAATAATTCCAGGAGTCAGTCAACATTAATTGACAAATGAGAGGGAAAAAAAGACAAGGCGATCTATCAAATAAGAGACATTGGAAAAAAAACAAAAGCACAAAATCGAGAAGGTGGGATTTTATGAGACAATAAATCACTCAATACGTGCTGTACACAATCCGTGCACTTTAAAACAAAGTATGTTCTCAGCAGAACAAAGTGAATTTAGCTGGCCGTGAAAAGGATAGGGGCACAGGAAATTGGAGAAAGTGGACAAAGTGACAGTGTGTGATAAATCAAACAGGGCAGGCCTATATATTGTACGCTCATGAAATGGGGTCAACGAGACTTTTTCTTCTAAAGGGTTTATTAAAACGGTGAAGCAACTAGTTTGTTCCCTTATGTATTCGGTCCTGTAGAGTAATATTTTTCCTTCTAAAAACAAACAAACAAACAAACAAACACCCTCACTTTC
>JAPXFY010000023.1:40856716-40869216 GCA_030674185.1 Monoplex corrugatus | reverse complement strand
AAAAAGACACCATAAAAAAGGTAGACTTGGTACTTCTCTGCGGTGTACATTAAACGGAACAATGGAGGTCCAAGAGTGCTAACAGTACAAATCTTTTTTTTAATGAAGAGACTCCCCAATACTTCGTGAGGATGTCGTAGCAGCAGTGAAGTCGATGAAATGTCGCAAGGCTGAGGCACTAGCAGCATTCCTGCAAAAGTTTTGACACATGACAGAGAGGCAGTTACTGATAAGCTTATTGCCATCTGAAACAACATCTGGCGCATGGTTAAGTGGACCACGCCACAGGTTTAGTCATGTCTCGTCACACCTGCCAAAGTTTTAAAAAAAAAGAAATATCCAAGACTGCCAAAACTACCGCACTATCAGCTTGATCTTCAAAAACAGAGAGAAAACAGCATTATTATTTAACACAAGATGTTCTAGTCACTTCAGTGTCCACTCATCTCAAAGTCTGTTCCTAACAAAAATGAGCAAGACAGCAAGGCATACGCTCTTGACTCAAAACGCAGAAATTAAAAATTGAACTCATAACAATGCTGGATGTGGAATTAACACAAGACACACACACAAACAAACAAAAACCAGTAACTGGAGTCACATGATGTAGGATCAGTACAAGTCGAATGCATGCACACCATACAACACAATACCACCGCAAGTTCAGTGTATTTGTCAAAATGCACTGATTGAATCTCCTAAGCAAAGAAATTAAATTTACACATAAATTAATTAAAATTAGTGAGAGATAATCATCCTCTTACCTTAGTAATGAGACATGCATTTCGTCATCAGACTTTATACATTTTGTATCCATTTATGCATGATTTTATTTCATAGCTGACCACTTCGATTACCTCAGGGCTGCTGCTGAAACATCATTAGCACATCTGCATATAAAGCATATCAGAATATCCCAGCCCAATAGTATCAGCTTAATAAACAATCTTGAATTCCGTGCTTACATTTTGGAATTACAAATTATATTAATACTGTCCAAGATGATTATCTTCTTAAAAACTGCCCGATATACTTATTACTAGCTTCTCGAATGGTTTTCAATTCCACGTGAACATGATTGTCAGCATTGATTTCAGATAGCACCCCCTTCCCCCCCGGGGGGATGCCTGGGGCTCTTTCAGTATAAACAATATCCCCACCTTCTGGAATTTCTGTTCTAGACATTTCCTCTTTTCTGTGACTCTCTTTGTGTCTGCCTTGTTCCATTGCTTTCTGTCATTTCTACCTATCATTTTCTGTCTTGCTAGGGCATTCACTCGTATGTGTTCGATAAAATCGTATGTATTTTCTCTTCGGATTGATAATTGGGTATGTATATTAGGTACATTTTTGTTCTGGGGAAATGTGATACGCGGAGGCAATTTTCAGTAATTTAGGCTCGTTTTAATGCATGTTTTACTGTCCTTAGTTATGCTTAGGTTTGTATTCAGGTATGTTTTTTCATAAATCCCCTGTGTGATAAATTGGACTGAGTGGTCAACGCCAGGGGTATCTTCTTGGATTATATGCACGAATACATTGATATGTGTACTTAGTTTTCTTTACCATTTTTTTTTCCTGTTGAGATATTGTGTATGTTTGGAAACGGTTATAACCCTAATATGGCTTAACGCAATCAGGTGGGCTTTAAACAAAAATAACAATAACAATGATAACACCTATTTTTCTGTTTGAAATTTGTTAAACCCAGACTCCTTGCACTCAGATAGATGTGTTGACATAGTACCCTGAATCCAAAACAAGTGTGACTGCCCGCGTTCAAACAAACAGGAACCAGGAAAAAAAAAACACGAAAGAAGAATATGAACGCGTATTTAATACAACAAAACGAGACAGCAGCTGGGAAGTTTCAATCTTTTTCTCAAAATTTTTGTATCTAGTGTTTGTTTGTTTGTAATCTTACGCTTGACAAAGGCCAGTTGGCCGAAAATTTGCGCCTGTCTTCTTTTGTTGTATTAAATACGCGTTCATAGTACCCTGAACTTTAAAAAAAGAACGACTGTGTGGATTGCTTAGGCTGGTGGAGATTTCTATACTTAGCGATGTCTTGAAATACTGGGGAGACAGACAAGTGTACATTCTTATCTGGGTTTTCAACGCTGAACTTTTCTTGGGGTGGTCTGGTAGACTGTCTTATAGTGATATCTATTTTTGTTTCTAAACTGTGTCTCGATTTGTCTCTATCTGTAAGAATGGAAAGAATGTTCGATAATGAATTACTAAGACGCACATACACTCACGTGCGCGTGCGCGTGGGCGCGTGCGCACACACACACACACACACATACACACATCACACACACACACACACACACACACACACACACACACACACACACACACACACACACACAAAGCATACACACGTGCACGAGCGAGCGCGCGCCAACGCACACACACACTCAACACACACACACACACACACACACACACACACACACACACACACACACACACACTCAATCACATGAACACACTCATGCATGCCACACACACACACTCACACATACACACGCACACACACACATACACACACAAGCACACATACACACACACGCACACACGCACACACACACACACCACACACACACACCACACACCACACACATCACGCACGCATTATGCACGAACACAGACAGAGAGACAGAGACAGAGAGAGAGAGAGAAAGAGAGAGAGAGACCGACAGACGACAGACCGACAGACAAACAGACAGACAGACAGACAGAGAAAAGAGAGAGAGAGAGAAGAGAGAGAGAGAGAGAGAGAGAGAGAGAGAGAGAGAGAGAGAGAGAGAGAGAGAGAGAGAGAGAGAGAGAGAGAGAGAGAGAGAGAGCAGCTGCGATGCGGCTAGACCTACAAAAGTCACAACAATTATTTTATGCAATTTCAGAGATACATCTGGTAGAGAGACATTCCAAAGTATTTTCTGAATATAAATGGACAACTGCTTTGTCTTAAAGTTTTTGAGACGATGTTTATTATTCCTGGGTTAAAGATAGGGACAGTTTTCTTTCCACAAGTTCTTAAAAAGACGGAGGTATGGTTAAGAAACGTCTCTGAGGCACAGGAGCTCTGGAAGCTTTGTAAGGCAGGAGAAGTCTTGACATTATACTGTATGTCGGCATCTTAAAGTATTCGATTCAATTAAAAGTTTGAAAGTAGAGTGTGACGATTCTATGTTTAATTCTCGCTTTGACCGGAAGCCAGTGTGGCTTTTTGCAAGAGTGCACTGCACGATTTGCTTTTCTGTAATTTAATGCAAGCTGCAGTGTTTCAGAGTCGTTGGAATTTGGATGGCTTATCATCAGACAGCCCGACTAAGAGATATACAGTCGTCTAGTCTAGATAGAATGGAAGAAAAACACACAACTTGTTTTCTTTCATTAGCAGACATAAATGGATGGGTTTTGTTTATTCTAGATAGTTGGAGATGCATGTTTTTTTTTCTCAGGTAATTAACATAAGTTTCTACCCAGAATTGGGTGTGCTATAGTGGACCCATTGGGAAGACTGAGACCACACTGTCGAGTCTCATCCATCACAGACGTGACATTGAGGTTGTTGCTCAAATCTCTCTGACCAGCATCATAGGTGTCTGTATCTCTCAGGCCTGACTGACGCCAGGATATGTTATGATGGCAAGCGTAAAGTACATCCCTGTCACGCAGTCCCAATTCTAGATGGAACTCCATAGCATTAGAATTATCATCCTCATGGACATCATCATCACTGCATTGTAAAAAACGGTTCCAGCTTCTGTGGCCACTGAGATGGAGTAGTAAATGGAAAATGGCGGGGGGGGGGGGGGATGGGCCAGGTAAACAAAAAGGTGAACAATGAGACTTCCCAATGAGACCACAACACGCCCAACTCTGGGTAGTAGCCGGCTAGAGCCGAAAAATTCCACAATGATTTTTGAAAGGACTGATGGGAATTCGAGCCCACAACCTTCCAGTCGGTAACCCCGTTGCGCTAACCACTACACCACGGCGACTGGTTGGTATTTTTGATTTATCTACCTGTGCTTGATATGTCTCTGGAGAAAGCAGAGTGGTGTAATCGTGAATCATCAGCCAAAAATTGATACAACACTTGTGTTTGTTTGATAACATAGTTAAGTGGTTGGTTGTACATACATAGTGAAGGGAACAGGGCCCAGAACAAGAACCCTGTGCGACACCATATTTCAGCAAAGATGTACGCTTACCTCAACTTGAGAATATGCCTAGATCTGTCTGTTGCAAGACAACCTCACATTATCGAAGCGAGATAATCCTCTATCTCGTCAGGGAAAAGAAACACACACACACACACACACACACACACACACACACACACACACACACACACACACACACACACACCACATACACACACACACACACACGGGCGCGCGTGCACACACACACACACATACACACACACACACACACAAACGCACACAAACACAAACACACACACATACACACACACACACACACACACACACACACACAGACACACACACACACACACACACACACACACACTGTAGCCTAAAAAAAAACTTTTCACAAAACGTTCGGTCATAATTATAGGTATAATTATTGCTTATATCCCAGCCGACCACTAGAGCCATATCAGGGCTAACACCGCGTCACAAAAAAATCGAGATCTTGAAACGGTACCATTATTCCGCAAGACAAAATCACTTTGTGATTCTTTATCTCGCTTTGAAATGAAGACTGAAGAAAATGGTCATACGTATCCACGTATTCAGTGTGTGTATGTGTGTGTGTGTGTGTGTGTGTGTGTGTGTGTGTGTGTGTGTGTGTGTGTGTGTGTGTGTGTGTGTGTGTGTGTGTGTGTGTGTGTGAATGTGTGTGTGTGTGTGTGTGTGTGTGTGTGGTGTGTGTGTGAGTGTGTGTGTGTGTGTGTGTGTGTGTGTGTGTGTGTGTGTGTGTGTGTGTGTGTGTGTGTGTGTGTGTGTGTGTGTGTTTACGTCACACCAATGTTGGTCCGATTTTCAGAAATGAAGACACGAACTAGTTTTTTTTGTTTTGTTTTTTGTTATTGTTTTTTTTTAGCATGAAAGAAGTTCATTACAATTTTGAAGAAACATTGTCCTATGCATATTTAAGAACAGAGATTATTCAGGATCGTGATACCTATCTTTCCCGATATGCATGTATCATTTTCTTTACGTTTAGCTTCTGCAGAAACTCTTTTGAACTGTTTTGATATTGTCTTCGCCACTGAGGCGTCACTGTTGCACACCAGTAGATAGAGAGGTCTGCATACTTAAGGGGAAAACTTTATTATATTTCAAGTTTAGAATTATATTTTACACCTACGTAGAAAATCGATTCCTTTAATTTTTGACAGTTTCCGTTCCAGACACTGTAATCACGAAGATACAGACAATCTAGAACTTCAGTCCTTATGACTTTCATGTGAAAGTAAAACCAAAGTTTCTTCCAGAAGAATAGTACACAGTCACAACAGCGTAAACGTATCTTCAGTAATTTCAGAAGTTCAAGAGAAAAACAGTACGTTCACACAACTTCCTTGGTAAACAAATATCCTAGGTACTGTTTTGGTCAGTCTGATCTCGATATTGAAGACTTATTTTTTAATTTACTTCAGTGATGTATTTATGGTCCAAACCGCTGATCAAAACTTTGTGAAGATCCACAGATAAAGTACAGATCAAATTGTGCGCATTCATTTTGTTGTTGTTGTTATCATTTTCGTTTTTTTTTGGTTATAGACAAACACTGAAAGACAGACAGACAGACAGATAAACAGACAGAGGCACACACATACACACACACAAAGACACACACAACAACAACCAAAACACACACACACACACACAAAGCACACACACACAAACACAAACACACCACACACAACACAAAACACACACACACCACACACACACACACACACACACACACACACACCCACGCACACACACACACACACACACACACACACACACACACACACACACACACACACACACACACTCAGGAATACAGCAGTACCAGCAACCGAAGTAACTTTCATCACTACCATTACTACAAAAACAACTGCAATAGTAATTACATCAACAATATGTTACTACTACTACTACTACTACTGCTGTTACTACTACTACTGCTACTGCTGTGCTCTGCTACTACTACTACTGCTACTACTATACTACTACTACTACTACTACTACTACTACTACTACTACTACTACGACTAGTAATATTATCAATAATTTCAGTATTTATTCGACTCCAAATCTTGACAATTCAAATCAAAGTGCACTCACGCACAAGGCATACGCATACAATTGACAAAGACTTAACCTTACAGTATTTATCTAAAACAACATCAGAACAACAACAACAACAACTTCTACTACTGCTACTACTACTACTGGAATTGCTTATACTACTGCTGCTCTAATACTATTGCATGTTCTATTTTTTTTCTGATCTTATAACTACAGTAGTCTCTGCTGCAAAATGTCAGTCTTAGATGGAACTTCATAGCATCATGTTTATCATACCCCCATCATCTCATTTTCATAGCATATCAGAATTGTGACAGATTCCGCTTGGCACAAAAGTGGCACAGAAAACACGAAAAAAAACACAAAAAAAACAACAACAACGCAACAACAAACAAACAAAAACAATGAATAAATAAACAAATGGATACATAAATGAATGAATAAATTGATGAATAAATAACTCAATAAATAATAAATAGATAAACAAATACATTAATAAATAAACAAATAGATCAACAAATGAATAAATAAATAGATAACTAACAAACAAACTAACTAACTAACTAACTAACTAACTAACTAACTAACTAACTAACTAACTAACTAACTAACTAATTTAAAAAATGAAGCACACAGAGTGTGATGATCCTGAAACAGTAGACAAAGAAACCCATATATGTATCAATTATGTGGATGAAAAAAAACACAAAAAAGCTCTAGAGGAGAACAAAGGAGAGACGAAAAAGGAAGACTGAGAAGAACTTAAGAGGAATTGAACTTGCTGACGTCAACAATGCCTACATGTAGTATCCAAAGGTAAAAGTACAAATAAGAAGGAGACTTTGACGTCACAACACGGCATCTTGTCTTTTCAGACCTTCTGATATTTCGATGCTGACCATCAACACGCTATCTTCCTACGACAGCCAAGACGATAGAAGCGGACAAATAACAGACAATGGAAGAGGAACGGCCCTAAATACCACACAAGAGAAAGACCAGGATTTTCTCATACAATACCAAGGATTTCCGACGTCACTATTTGTCCAAGATTATGGCAGCTCATCTGCCTCTGCTCGGTTTGATGGCGTAGTGGCTAAACACAGCTTTGTAGGTTCTGGTGCTATTATTGTATGATGCGATAAACTGAGGTACTGCATAAAGAATGAACTCAGAGCATATAAACAAATTTACCGGAATAGGGGACATGTCCTAAGTAAAGAAGAAGAAGAAGAAGAATTGGAAGAAGAAGAATTGCGAAGAAGAAGAATTGCGAAGAAGAGAAGAAGAATTGCGAAAGAAGAAGAATTGCGAAGAATGCGAAGAATTGCGAAGAAGAATTGCGAAGAAGAATTGCGAAGAAGAATTGCGAAGAAGAAGAATTGCGAAGAAGAAGAATTGCGAAGAAGAATTGCGAAGAAGAAGAATTGCGAAGAAGAAGAAGAAGAAGAATGCGAAGAAGAAGAAGAAGAAGAAGAAGAAGAGAAGAAGAAGAAGAAGAATGACGAAGAAGAAGAATGCGAAGAAGAAGAATTGCAAAGAAGAAGAATGAAGAAGAAGAAGAAGAAGAAGAAGAATGCGAAAGAAGAAGAAGAAGAAGAAGAAGAAGAAGAAGAATTGGAAGAAGAAGAAGAAGAAGAAGAAGAATGCGAAGAAGAAGAAGAAGAAGAAGAAGAAGAAGAAGAAGAAGAAGAAGAAGAAGAAGAAGAAGAAGAAGAAGAAGAAAGAAGAAGAAGAAGAAGAAGAAGAAGAAGAAGAAGAAGAAGAAGAAGAAGAAGAAGAAGAAGAAGAAGAAGAAGAAGAAGAAGAAGAAGAAGAAGAAGAAGAAGAGAAGAAGAGGAAGAAGAAAAGAAGAAGTGTTGTAGTAGTACAAAAAGAGTGGTTGAAGAAAAAGAAGATGGACAAAAAGACAATGAAGTGATTTACAATGCTGATGATTCTCATGCTACTGTTGCTGTTGCTGCTGCTGCTGCTGCTGATGATGATATGATGCTTGCTATGAAGATACAAACGACAATCACTGACTGAAACTGATCATATAGACGAAGATTGAATCAAACAATAGTCGCTGCTGGTTTGTTTGTTTGTTTCCTTTAGTTTGTTTTGGTTTGGTTTTCATATCTACCCATAAAACAGAAATGACTATAAAGAAGCCGGAAGAAGAAAAGGAAGACGAAAACGAAAAGAGAGCAGAACAAGAAAACCTGCAAACAAATAGAAAATAAAAGCAGAACATGAAGCAGAAAGGGGAAAAAAGTAAAAGACAAAGATAAAATAAAGAGAAGAAGTAGAAGGAGAAAAATTTGAAGAAGAATTTGAAGAAGAATTTGAAGAAGAGAAGAAGACAAAGAAGAAGAAGAAAAGCGAAGAGGAAGAGTAGTAGTAGTAGTAGTAGTAGTAGTAGTAGTAGTAGTAGTAGTAGTAGTAGTAGTAGTAGTAGTAGAAGTAGAAGAAGAAAAAGAAGAAGAAGCAGAATTGGAAGTAGTAGTAGAAGTAGTAATAACAGTAGAAGAAGAAGAAAAAAAACAAGAACAAGACAAGAACAAGAACAAGAAGAACAAGAACAAGAACAAGAACAAAAATATCCCCCAACGAAAAAGACAGCGTCAACGGCAACAAATAGTACTACAAACACGATATTTAGAAGTTTCAATCAACTAAAGTTCTGACGTTCTGGCATTTACTCATGGTAAAAGTACTATCCTTGTTTAGAACGCCAGCCATCACAAAGGTCAGAAGTCCCAGCACACAGTACTAAGGTTCTTGGACGCCAGTTCCTGTCCGTATAAGATTAACTACTAGACCTACATCAAACACAAGATGCCTGGTTTATCGGTGCCGGCCAGTGCCCTGCTTAGGGTTTCTGGCATTCTGATCATGCTTGGAATAATCTGAAGATATAGTACAGATTGCTCTTTCTCTGCTTATCTGTCTGTTTCTCTGTCTGTCTGTTAATCTCTTTCAAGGTAAGATCAATGACTGCTCTCTCTATCTATCCCTGTCTCTGTCTCTGCCTTTCTGTCTGTCTGTCTGTCTGTCTGACTTTCTTTGTGTCTCTGTCTCTGTCTCTATCGGTCTCTCTGTCTCTGTCTCTGTCTTTGTCTCTGTCTCTGTCTCTGTGTGTGTCTCTGTCTCTGTCTCTGTCTCTCTCTGTCTCTCTGTCTCTCTCTCTCTCTCTCTCTCTCTCTCTCTCTCTCTCTCTTTCTATCTTTCACTTTCTCTGTGTCTTTCTTTGTCTGTCTGTCTGTCTGTCTGTCTGTCTCTTTAGAAATAAGATCAAGGATCATCTCTTTGTCTCTGCTTCTGTCTATCTGTCTGTTTGTCTGTCTTTCTCGGTCTGTCTTTCTGTCTCTCTGTCTCTCTGTCTCTTTGTCTCTGTCTCGGTCTGTCTCTATGTCTATCTCGGTCTGTCTCTGTCTCCATCTTTCCCTGTCTCTTTGTCTCTATCTGTGTGTGTGTGTGTGTGTGTGTGTGTGTGTGTGTGTGTGTGTGTGTGTGTGTGTGTGTGTGTGTGTGTGTGTGTTGTGTGCACGCGCGCGTTTGTGTGTGTGTGAGTGTGTGTCTGTCTTTCTCTCTCTGTTTCTCTTTGTCTCTCTTTCTTTCTTTTTTTCTCCCCCAAATCAAGATTAATGTGCAAGGCAGTATTTGCAGTTTTTCTTCTTCTCCGGTTTTGCTTCTTTGTCTTCTTTTCCTTCTTCTCACCCGCCCCTGCCCATGTCTCTCTTTTTCATATTGTCTCTATCGTTCTGTCTCTCTGCCTCTCTGTCTGTGTCTGAGTCTGTTAGTCTGTCTGTTTGTGTCTCTGTCTCTCTGCGTCTTTTTCTCTCTGTCTCTCTCTGTCTTTGTTTCTCTCTGTCTCTCTGTTTCTCTGTCTCTTTCTCTCCGTCTCTCTGTCTGTGTCCTCATCTGTTTGTCTGTCTGTTTGTCTGTCTATCTCTCTCTCTTTCTCTCTCTCTCTCTCCCTCCCTCCCTCCTCTCTCTCTCTCTCTCATCCCATTTTCACACACATCAAAGCAATAACAGTCCCCACTAGATCACCCCAACCGCTTAAAACACACATATGAATGCCATGCATTTGGAACACTGAAACTAGTCTAATTATGAGAAGATAATTAGCACGCTCATTAGGACAATTTGCATGAAAAATAACAGAACGCCGCTACAGCATCGTGTGTATGTGTATGTAGGCGGAGGCATGAAAAATGCATGTTAAAGTCCCTGTAACAGAGAACGCCTAAACGATCGGAGCGGTGGCCGAGTGTGTAAGACTTCAAGCTTCCAGTCGGAAGGTCGTGGGTTCGATCCTGCCTAGGTCATCATCATCATCATCCATCATCATCATCATCTCATCATCATCATCATCACCATCATCATCAGCTGCCTTGCCGCATGGCGTTGGCGATTATGGACTTCCATCTGTCTCTATCTCTTGTTGCTTCTAGCATCTCTTCCACCCTCCTTGTCTTCAGCCACTATGCAAGTCCGTCTAGTATCTTCTCCCTGGGTCTACCTGGTGCTCTCTTTCCCTCCAGCTTTCCCGTTGTGACCAGAAGCTCCAATTCCCCTTTCCTCACAAAATGGCCTATACATGTTGCCTGTCTTTTCCTAATCTTCCTTATGAATGATCTTCTTGTGTCTGCCGCCATCAATACTGTCTCGTTTGTTTTCTTTGCTGTCCATGAAACTCTCAACATTCTTCTTAGAAACCACATCTCGGCTGCCTCAATCTGTGTTCTGGCTTTGCTTGTTGACAGTCCACACCTCACAACCGTACAACAGTATTGGTTCTACATAACATTCAAGAACTCTCTTCCTGATGTTAATTGATAGGCATTTGGTAAGAATGCTTTTCATCTTCTTGAATGTTGTTTTGGCTTGGCTGATTCTGCTGGCTATTTCTGATGTGCATCTGCCGTCTGGTGAAATGATCGTTTCCAGGTATTTAAGCTTATCAACCTGCCGAGGTATCTTCCGGTCTAATGGATGAAAAATGGAAATGGTTGTGATCTCCTGCGTAACGTGTGTACATATCTGTTAGTGCCTAGATCCTCTTTGTGTATATATATATATATATATATATTATCTTCTTCTACCTCAACTCCTTGAAGAGTCATCGGAGCGCCCTGTTAAAGAGCTGTGTATGGAGCACCATGCCTGGCTTGGCCGTTCAAACAACTCCTGTGGTTGACATAAGACAACGTTGGGAGCTTCCGACTACTAAATGTCGAGACTATAGTGGAGAGGAAAAGGTGCTGACAGCTATGCAAGCTGGTGGCAGGGCGGGCTGCCCGAAAGAGAGATGAAGACCAGAGTGGGCGAGATAGGGGTCTTCCATTCTCTCTTGGTCCAGAGGCTGGGCTGGACCTGGTTGGTGCGCGTTGTGTGGTTGTGTCTCGGGGTTTGTCATCTCCCACCTTGCCATTCGGTTTGTAAACAAGATAACTGATGACTAGGTCCGAATGGGTCACGCAATGCATGGACAGCCCCCCCCCCCCCCCCTTTTAAAATAAATTTTTTTTTGCTTAAATGAAATGATTGTCGGTTGGCGTCGGGAGCTTGGGAGGTGAGTGTCCCGAGAGTGGCGGGGCATTGGTGCTCCCATCTGCACCCCCGTGGTGTTTCTTGTTAACTTCTACCTTAATTTCCTTGAAGAGTCGTCGGGGGCCATACTAAAGACCTGTTTACTATATTCCTCCAGCTATATGGCTCGTGTGCCAAAGCCTGGGTCTCCGTGAAAGGGTTATCTGTCCATTCTGCAGTGTTGTTAGCCCGTCTTTTTTTCTGTCTTTACCTCCGTCTCTTTCTCCTCAACAGTTCTCTCGAGGATCAATATCAAGCAAGGTCTTTGGATCTTCATACATGGTCGACATAGTTTTCTTTTCTTAATTGATGTCAGTAGATCTTCATACAGTTCAATGTACTGGTTGATAGTTTGGGTCACTTGTTCATTTTTGATATGATCAGTGTATCTGAAGTTTGGCATCTTGCTGTAACGTATCGTTTCCATGGGTTGGATTTCATCTTCCCCAATCTATTGTGAGTGTCCATGTCTCATGTGCATGTAGGAAGATGGAATAAGTCAGATCACGTGAGATTCTGGATTTCATGAAGGTGTTCTTGTCCTTCCATACAAATTTCAGCCTGGATAATTCTGTCCTCACCACGTTCCTTAGTGCTTCATCCTAATGTCTTTACGCGGAGTTAAGGCAA
>JAPXFY010000023.1:40844216-40846716 GCA_030674185.1 Monoplex corrugatus | reverse complement strand
ATATATATTTTGTGTGTGTGTGTGTGTGTGTGTGTGTGTGTGTGTGTGTGTGTGTGTGTGTGTGTGCATCTGTTTCTCCCCCTCTGTCTTTCTCTGTCTCTGTCCGCCTGTCTCTGCCTCTGTGTCTGTCTCTGCCTCTGTCTCCCTCTCTGT
The DNA here is from genome assembly GCA_030674185.1 of Monoplex corrugatus. NCBI lineage: Eukaryota > Metazoa > Mollusca > Gastropoda > Littorinimorpha > Ranellidae > Monoplex > Monoplex corrugatus. Next base: position 40,846,563 of record JAPXFY010000023.1, on the reverse strand, counting down.
CTCTGTCTTTCTTTCTTTCTCTGTCTGTCTGTCTCTCTTTTACTCTCTCAGTCCTCTCTGTCTCTGTTTCTGTCTGTCTGTCTCTTTCTCTGTGTCTGTTGTCTGTCTGTTTGTTTGTTTGTTTGTCTTTCTCTCTCTCTGTCTCTCTCTGTCTCTCTCTGTCTGTCTGTCTCTGTCTCTGTCTCTCTGTCTCTGTCTCTCTCTCTCTCTCTCTCTCTCTCTCTCTCTCTCTCTCTCTCTCTCTCTCCCCTCTCTCTCTAGCTCGCTGCCTACATTCGTCCCTAGTACTGAAAGTTCAATCGCATTTTGATCTGATGTCTTTGTGATATTATACTTTATTTGATTTTATGTGAATCATAATGTGCTTGTATTAGTGTACACCCTTGGTTTGGAAGCCTGCTTGTGAAAAGCATTAATGAGTTTATGCCACCTTCGAAAATGACATTCAGGTTCAGTTAGCTATATCTGTCTCTCTGTCTCTCTGTGTTTTTGCGTCTCTTTCTCTGTCTCACTCTCTGTCTCTTTCTCTCTGTCTCTCATCTCTCTCTCTCTCTTTCTCTCTCTTTCTCTTTCTCTCTCTCTCTCTCTCTCTCTCTCTCTCTCTCTCTCTCTCTCTCGCTCCTCCCGTTATCGCTCTCTCTCTGTCTGTTTTCCTCTCTCTGCCTTTTCAAACCTTTTATTTTTCACTATAAAGAAAACAAAAACATACACCTACCTTATTAGCAAAATATGGTTACAATCACACTACAAAATATGAAGTTCAACATACATGAAAGGCATGGGAAATTCTTACGAGAGATGTACCCATCTTTATAGACCAGAATCATTACCATATAGAATGGAAATATATAAACAAACAAAGGTAAGTTAACGGGACAGCAGACAGTTTGAATTTCACGATTTGTAAGAGATCGTATCAGGTCTTAGTTTCCATGACTGATAAGTATGACAATTAAACATCTAAGTTTCCATGATGATAAATGCGATAATTAAACATCTACGTTTCCATGACTGATAAATGTGATAATTACTCATTTAAGTTTCCATGACTGATAAGTATGCTAATTAAACATCTAAGTTCCATGACTGATAAGTGTGAAATTTAACATCTAAGTTTCCATGACTGATAAATATGATAATTAAACATTTAGGTTTCCATGGCTGATAAGTATGATATTTAAACATTTTAACATACAATCATGGGTTTTCCGGACAATTTAGTGGTAGACTGAGTGGAGCACGCAAGGGTTTGTCCAAACAAGATGAATCTCTCTTGAACAACCTGCAAACTCCTCGCCAAGATAAGTGGCGTGATATATACGTGTGTATGTATGTGTGTGTGTGTGTGTGTGTGTGTGTGTGTGTGTGTGTGTGTGTGTGTGTGTGTGTGTGTGTGTGTGTGTGTGTGTGTGTGTGTGTGTGTGGATATATATACATGCGTGTATATATATAGATATAATTATAAACCTATATGTGTATATATATATATATATAAATACATATATACATACATATATACAAGTATATGTGTGTGGTGGTGGTGGTCATTGTGTATATTCACATAAGTGATTTTAAACAATTAAAACAAAAAATAGTAAATAAATAAATAAAACAATAATAACTGTTAATAACAATGATAATAATGATAAATAAATAAATAAGTACATAAACAATTGAATAAATGAAAAAATAAGTACGTAAAAAGCGATGTGGGGAAGGGGAGTAGAAGGGCAAATGTAGATGTTTATGTGGAGTTAGTCATGATTAAAAAAAAAAGATAATAAAATTTAAGTGTAAATTCATATTACTTATAGCCCACTCGAGCACCAAAAACATATTCGGGCTAAAACCATGTGAAAAAAAAACAAGTAAGAAGCAAGGACAAGGCAAATGTCAGAGTGGAGCGTAAACGTTTAAACATTACAAATGAAGTATCATACTACAACAAATATTTACAATAAACTGGCTAACTGTAACTATGAACAGGAAGATGAACGAATTACAAATATTGAACTATCGGACTTTTAGACAGGCTAACGAAAAATTCATATGTTATAAGTGATGATTCAAATGTGTCGGAAAATGTGTGAGTAGAAAGTACCGGAATGTGTCGCTTTATACTAATGCAAGAAAGTTAATGACTGGTCGTTATTTTCTGTCCACAAAGACAGACAATATTTCTGGTGTACTTTGTTTTGAAAGCATCGAGTTTCCACCTGTACATAAGGGACTGTATAGATCTTTTCATAGTAAACTGTTTACTTATTTTGCTGATTATAAAATTCACGCTATTAGTATTGTACCTTTTCTGATTATCTTGAAACAGTTATAAGATTCATTCAAGGAG
>JAPXFY010000023.1:40836716-40841716 GCA_030674185.1 Monoplex corrugatus | reverse complement strand
ACGATACAAAAGAAGAAACCATACTTGTCAAAACTATAAGGCATTTTCATCCTAGTTACATGGACCAGCACAGAAAATGTACTGAGACCGACTATGGAACACCTGCATCGAGAAATGTGTGTACAAATAGTGTCAGGATTATAACGCAGAGGTCGGGCAGTGGCATACATTCCTAGTTTGTTGCAGTGATAAGTGGCTGTAAAACCATTAACACACTTGTGGCAAAACCGTATTGGTTTTTGTTTGAAATTCTTTCAATTACAGGCAACCAGTGGAGGAAGTATACCAAGGGAGTGACATGATCACTCTCTTTGCTTTCCATTCTCTCCATTGATAATGTAATAAATATCGACCAGTACAAACGTATGGTGCCCATGATGTAGCGTTATAGTTTATATCCAAAAGAAAACGAAACAGATGTAAAATAAAATAAACAAAAACATAAACGCATAACCATGATCTACTCCAGTTTCTCTACTTGAGACACAGATAAAACAGACAAACATGCGGGCCGACAGACAGAGGAACAAACAGACTCGCGTGCAGATAACAAACAAGCAAGCAAACAAAAAGCAAGCAAACAAACAGACACACAAACAAACAAGCAAACAAACAAACACACACACACAGACAGGAAAACAAAATAAACAAACAAGAAAACAGACAGACAGACCGACAGAGACAAACAAACAACCGAACACCACCACCACCCCAAAAACAAAACCAAAAAAAACACCCTGGAATGCCACATTCCTCATCTAAAAAATCAACCAACCAAACAAACAAATGAACAAAAACAAACAAACAAACAAACAAAACAAAACCCAAACACGACCATGCTTCATGAATGACTTAATTTGACACGAACCATTGTGTAACAAGTTTCACCCAAACTATTCCAAACAAACTTTGTCTTCCAATGCTAACGTGGCAGTTTTATGACCTTGAAGGCCTCTTAAAGTGCCTGCACATGGGCCAAGTTGTTTCAATGGCACCGCGCGTGCTTCAGATGATTTGTTTGTAATGGGAGCCTCCCAACACCCCCCCCCTTCTCCTGCCCCATCATCCATCTTCTCCTCTTCTCCTCCCAACCCAACTCCTCCTGGCTTACCCACTACTCCAACTGTCCTTTCTCCCTTTTCTAAAGTATATAACAAATGGTGGTCGTGAGAATGAGGAGAAAGTCTTGGATTGTCGATAATGACCCGTTGACACTTTTCACGGGGTAGTTAATTTAATGGAAGTCTGGAAGAGTGGTGCTCGGAATTCAGAACTTACTTCATAATTTAACCCTTTGACTCCCGAAACCTGTTTACCAACTGCAAAAAAAATTAACCCGTTGACTTCCCCCATCGTATCACCAGCTTCCCTCACCTATCCACCAGCTTTCTGCAGGAAGCTGGTGGATAGGGTGAAGGAGTCAAAGGGTTACATTTTTGCTTAGCTGGCATGGGTGACGATACCGGATGCTGGTGGACAGGGTGCAGGCGTCAAAGGGTTATTAAGAGATTCGTCGCACTCGTAATGTTGGCCCCGGGACAAGTTGAGGGGTGTCTGCCACCTCGCTCCCCTACGACCTCAGGGTTATAGAACTATCTAGGTAGCAGCTCAGGACCTAGTCAGCTCATGGGTTTAAGTGCAGGCTTATCAATTAAGGCGATTGCCGTAATCATTCTGGATTTTATCCATCATATGGCACCCGTGACGATAGTGCATATGCAATTCATTCCGAGCGCGGAGACGTCATCTTGAGAAACTGGAACTGAAATTCATCGCACTCATACAAATCCATATGCGCTCATTCCAAATATGCCTGTAATTATTTGGCTAAAAAATCAAACGGGCAAAACAAAGAAACAAACAAACAAAGAAACAAACAAAGACTGCCGGGTGTATAACTGGGCAGGCTCGTGCACTGGCACTCTATTTCAGTCTACTAAGCTGTAAATGTCCTTATTAGTAGTCTTTTGTAGACAATGGCTAAAAAAACACAAACAAACTATCTCTTGTCATAACATTTATCTGGTATTTTTTTTAAGAGTCAAGGGCCCATTGAAAATGCTTCATGTTTGTCAACCTACTCGGTTGTCTCCGTATCATTGTATAAATTGCATATTCCTTCTTTTTACACGTAGTTGTTTTTTTTTCAAGCAGTCCAATCACCTTGGATCAGTTTATGCATGTTGTTTCAGCCCACACTATGCAGGCTGCTATGATTCTGCACAGTCTGCATTCTCCACTTCTGGTGGGTCCACATGGTGGGTATTGTCAGGTCTCCATAAGCTACGAGACACTGCACTGACATGATTTGAAAGACGACGACCCAGCGGTCGGAACGTATTCCATTATGCATTAACGTCACAGGTGCCATGTGTATGGTGATCCTGGCACAAACCTTAAGCCTGCACATAAACCCCTGAGCTGACCGTGGAGGCTCGTCTGGGATTATACGCAAGCGAAGGAGGAATAAGCACTACAAGGTATGCACACATGTTGATCTGGGAAATCAAGGACATCTCCGTCGTTTGCCCACCATGCAGAAGGTACCCGAGCAGGATTGAACTGTAAACCTTCCGACTGAAAGTCTGATGTCTCTGCCGCTTGATCACCCTGCCCTTTGTCGATGATTCATTGACACATTTCCGAGTGGTGGTTCATCATCACAGTCTGGTAGGTCTTTTTGTCTGTGCGATGAGTATCTTTGTGAATCTTCCTGGCACGTTTGAGTCTTTTGGGGAATGTGATAATGGCATTTTGTCAGAGCACTCGCTAAGGATACTCAAGGTTATGCATGGTAAGTGTGTCTGCTACTTCCATCTGTTAATGAACGTGACAATAAGCCAAGAGAATAAAAGCTTATGAGAACTTCTTGTTGTTGTTTTGTTGTTGTTTGTTGTTCTTCTTCTTCTTCTTCTTTTTTTCTTCTTCTTCTCCTCTTCTTGTTGTCCTCCTCCTTATTCTTTTTCTTTATTTTTTTAATTGGTGATATGATCAGTGTATCTTATGTTTAGTATCTCGGGATAGCGCCTCATCTTCTTGACTTGCGTTCGTATTTTTTTTAAATCTCTGTAAGAAGATTAACCTTTTGACTTCTGCTCCCTGTGCACCAACTTCCTGCGCTTGTCAAACATGCTAGCAAAAGCAAAACATTTTTACGAAGTTTTTTCGAAGGAGTCAAAGGATTAAGTTTTAATGCTTATATTGGAAACAAAAGTCACATCGATAGAAACAAATACTAGATGAAAAAACGCACATATATTTTATTACAATTGGCAGAGAATTGATAACTTCACTGAAGTCTCAAAAACAATATCAATAATGAATAAATGTTTCATATTACATCTACCTCTGCCCCCCTCCCACATCATACACTCATAAGTATCATTAACCACTTATTGTTAGATTAACATACAATGTGTACTAACACGCATTTACTCGTCATTCGTATACACACACACACACACACACACACACACACACACACACACACACACACACACACACACACACACACACACACACACACACACCACACACATGCTCACATATTTGCAGACAAACAGATAAACAATGAGGATTGGAAAATAAATGCCTACTCTGAAACAAAAAAACAAACAAACAAGCGAACAAACACAAAACAAGAAATCAAAAACAAAAAGGAAAAGACACAAACTCATTCCAACACGTTATGATAATTAGCGTAGAGTACAACCTTGTGGCACAGTCTCAATCATAGATGGAAATTGACAGCATCATAATTAGCATCCTCATTATCATTAATCGTCATTATTAACATGGCATTTTAAAATCTGCCCCAGCTTCTGTGGCCATTAATGTGGTGTAAAAATGAAAAGGAAAAATGACTGAGGTGAACACATAGGAAATTGCCTAAATACTGTTATCCTTAACTCTTTGACTCCTGAACTATATCCACTAACTGCAAAAACTTAACACTTTGACTTACTCACCCTATCCATCAGCTTACTGTAAGAAACTGGTAAAAAGGATTAAGGAGTCAAAGGGTTCTATTTTTGCTTTGCTAGGATGCTTGCTGGAGCAAGATGCTGGTGGACAGGGTGAGGGAGTCAAAAGAGTTAAAAGAAAGTAAAGCAGAGATGAAAGCAAACTCATATTTTCTAATGACAAGCTTGACATAAGCCACTGGGTAACAATTTCCTCATAAATCGTGCCACCAAAACTAAACCTGCCCTGATAATGTCGAAACCTGGGCTGTGTACAAGTCATCTATAGGTCAAATGCGCGTGCTTCAAATGCTATATTGATCTCTTGCTCTCTCCTTGTGTCTGTCTCTGTCTCTGTCTCTCTGTCTCTGTGTCACTCTCTCTCTCTCTCTCTCTCTCTCTCTCTCTCTCTCCTCTCTCTCTCTCTGCCCCAGCTTCTGTGGCCATTAATGTGGTGTAAAAATGAAAAAGGACAAATGACAGAGGTGAACACATAGGAAACTGCCTAAATACTGCAATCCTTAACCCTTTGACTCCTGAACTCTGTCCACCAACTACAAAAAACTTAACACTTTGACTCCCTCTCCCTATCCATCATCTTTCTGTAAGAAACTGATGGCTAGGATATGGGAGTCAAAGGGTTAAGTTTTTGCTTTGCTAGAATTCTTGCCACGCAAGATGCTGGTGGACAGGTTGAGAGAGTCAAAGAGTTAAAAGAAAGTAAAGCAGAGATGAAAGCAAACTCATATTTTCTGATGACGAGCTTAAAATAAGCCACTGGGTAACAATTTTCTCATAAATCGTGCCACCAAAACTAAACCTGCCCTGATAATGTCGAAACCTGGGCTGCGTACAAAATGTCATCTATAGGTCAAATGCGCGTGCTTCAAATGCTATATAAAAACATACAAAGTCTACTCTTACCACCTTCTTTAACCCCTCCCCTTCCCCCTCCCCTACAGTTTTTGTGAATGTCAACCACAATCGGTAGTTGTATGAACAAGAGAAAGGTTCGTGGATGCTAATGATCCATTGACA
>JAPXFY010000023.1:40826716-40831716 GCA_030674185.1 Monoplex corrugatus | reverse complement strand
GTGTGTGTGTGTGTGTGTGTGTTTGTGTGTGTGTGGTGTGTGCGCGCGTGTGTGGTGTGTGCGTGCGTGCGGTTGTTGTGTGTGTGTGTTTGTGTGGTGCTGTTGCGCGTGTGGTGTTTGTGTGTGTGTGCGTGTCGGTGTGTGTGGTGTGTGTGTGCGTGTGTGTGTGTTGTGTTTGTGTGTCTGTGCGTGTGTGCGTGCGTGTGTATGTGTGTCCGTGTGTAGTTTGCGCTTGCGCGCTTGCGCGTGTGTGTTATCCTGCTCAAGAAAACATTAACAAAGTCATGTTACTGTTTTATGTTCCTTTCCCACAAGTTCTATGTGTTTATTCTGTAGGTCCTTTGCCTATGTTTCATAAAGGTTGTTCAAAACGTGCACATGTCTTGTCTTGTTTCGCCTGTATCAAGTTCATTTCCTCATTCTATATTTGTGTGTGTTTTCTGGTTCACATTTGCTTGAACACTGGTATTCACTTTGATTTAAATTTATTTACATGCACATCCTAGGACCAAGTAGTTTGCACACCTGACCAGGTTGCTTACCATCATCATCATCATGGGCCCTGTGGCATGGCGTTAGTGATCAGGGCCCTCCATATGTATCTGTCCCTTGTTGCTGGTTACATATCTCTCACCCTCTCTGTCTTCGTCCACTCTGTAAATTCGCCCACTATTTTCTCCCTGTGTCTGCCTGGCGTTCTTTTCCCCCTCCAGCTCTATCTAAAACAAGTGCGACTGCCAGCGTCCAAGCAAACAGGAACCAGAAGAACAAGAAACCAAAAAGGACGTGTATTCAATGTCTTGTCTCGTTGTATTGAATACGCGTCCTTTTGGTTTGCTTGTTCTTCTGGTTCCTCCAGCTCTAGTGCTCTAATTTCTCTTGCCCATGAAATGTCTATTAATGTTGTTTGTCTTTTCCTAATTTTCTTCATTAATGTTCTTTTATGTTTGCCTCTTTCAAGACTGTCTCATTTGTTTTCTTGCTGTCTATGGAACTCTTTAACATTCTTAGGAACCACATTTCAGCTGCCTCAATACTGTTCTGACTTTGCGTGTCGACCATCCACACTTCATATCCGTACGACAGTATCGGTTATATATATAACACGCAAGAACGCTTTTCATGTTTTTGAATGCTATCATATTCACAAGATTTTGTAGATCTTTTTCATCTTCTGAAATGTAGAACGGATCATCCGCATAATGAAGAAATAGGTGTCTTTTTTTTCTATCAGTTTTCATCCCAGGGCATTCTTCTAGGTTTCTATGGTGGTTTAGTCGCTTATCACGGTCAACTGTCTCAAGTTTACAGTATATCGTATCAGCTCCAAGATCAGATGAAGCGTCCCTGGTATGTCAATATTTCTGTCAGCGAACACATGTCCATCTGCCGCAGCATCAGGTTACAGCAATGGAATGAAGCTCGAAATCGAACCAGTCAAGTTACAATTAACAGTAAAACCCGACGAGCTGTGCGGATGGACCTCCGACTCAATGATAGCACGCAAAATTACGCTCCACGATTATCTGACTGCCATGACGTCATTAAATCAGTCAAGGAGGGAGGAGAGGCTGTCATGAAATTGTCTGAAGTAGTGGAGGCGGGACATCATCTGCAATGAAGAGTAGGTGTGATTTTCTAAATCTTCATGGTTTTCAACAGCAGGGCGACCAATACTGAGTATCTGATGATGATATAATGTTCACGGTCAAACTGTCCAAGTTTACACTATAGATACCATGGGCTTCAGAGCCAAAGAAAGACCACAGAGAACTGAAGTAAGCTGTGTTAGGGTTTCTGTCCAGCAGAATACATCTGCTTCATCGTCCGCAAGCACATCCAGGTACAGGCAGGAGAAGTCGGGAAGCAAGCCGAACATGACGAACCAGTTAGTTAACAATTAACAAGAAAAACACCACGAGGGGTGCGGATGGGACCCCAGCACCATGCCTTGCCACTCTACGGACAATCACCTCCCAAGCTCCTGACGCCACTCGACAGTCATTAAATCAAGCAAAGGGGGAGGGGGAGGCTGTCACTGAAATTGTCTGAGAGTAGGTGGGGCGGGGAAGAGAAGAGGGTTGTTTCTAAACTGGCTTCATGCGTTTTAACACAGCGTTTGGGACGCGACCAATACTGAAGTACTCTCCAGACACTTTTCAGAAAATTGGTCTGAATTTGGAGCCACTTCGAGGTTTTAGATATATCACTTTTGCCCTTGGAGGTGAGTTTATATGGCAGGGTTGGTGGGAACTTATTCGCACTGTACCTTCATGTGTTGTGTGTGTGTGTGTGTGTGTGTGTGTGTGTGTGTGTGTGTGTGTGTGTGTGTGTGGTGTGTGTGTGTGTGTGTGTTGTGTGTGTCTGTGTGTGCACATGTGTGTGTGTGTTTGCGGAAGGGGGGTTAGTGTTTGTGTGGGGGTGGGGGTGTTGTGTGTTGGTGTGTGTGTGTGTGTGTGTGTGTGTGTGTGTGTGTGTGTGTGTGTGTGTGTGTGTGTGTGTGTGTGTTTCCATGTGTGTGTGTGTTTCCGTGTGTGTGTATGTGTGTGTGTGTGTGTGCGTGTGTGCGCGTGTGTGCATGTGTACATGTGTGTGTCCGTGTGTGTGCGCGCGTGCAAGCGCGCGTACGTGTGTATGATTGTATGTATATGCGTTTGTTTGTGTTTGTGTTTGTGTTTGTGCGTATGTGTATGTACGTATGTGCATGCCTGTTTACTTAATCATATGTGTTTGTGGGCGTGAGCAGTGTATGTACACAAAAAGAATGGAACATTCTCTAGTTCATCTTGAAGACACAACCATGACCCAAGTTCTGACAAGCAAACACAGACGGATATTAACAGCAAACCGTTCAAATACACAAGCGAGTACATACTACATGCCTCCCATCCAGACAGACACTTTTACTGTCGCTACTTTATAACTAAAAGGTGCGCGGTATAACATAGGTAACAGAATATATGCTTATAAAATTTCGAAGTGAAGCATAGTTCGTCATGCATATAAATACAAGGAAAGGAACTGGCAGCTATGCCAGTTGGTGTGGTAGTAGGTGGGCTGCCCGAAAGAGAGATGAAGACCAGAGTGGGGCGAGAGAAGGGTCTTCCATTTCCCCTTGGTCTAGAGGCTGGGCTGGACCTGGTTGGTGCGCGTTGTGTGGCTATGTCCCAGGGTTTGTTATCTCCGCTGCCTTGCCATTCAGTTTATAAAATAGGTTAACTGATGACTGGGTCTGAATGGGTCAAGCAACGCATGGACATATCTCCCCCCCCACCCCTCTTTGCTTGATTACATGACTGTGTGATGTCAAAGTATATGAAATCTGTAGAGGCACGTTTCTCAAAATCATTGTCTGGAATTATGTCTTTCACACAAGTCAGTGTCCACAGTTGTCGTCTTGTGACGTTCAATTAAATCTCGAAATGGTTAAAAAAGACTTCAAATTTCAAAAATGTCATTCCTTAACTAACTAAATGCCTGACTAACTGACTAACTGACTAACTGACTAACTAACTAACAACTAACTAACTAACTAACCTCACTCACTCTCACTCACTCACTCACTCACTATCTATTTAATTGACTAAATGAATAAATAAACATATTAATAAATACATAACTAAATAAATACAGAAATGCATAGATATAAAATGTATATATGGTGGCTTGGATCCCTATACCGTAAACTAAAACATTCGAGTTAGTTGTGATTTTTCTTTGTTGAAGGGACACTTTTATCCTGTATAATTGTTCTTCTCCCTTAACTCCATGCATATCATGGAATCAGTTACCTCGCTCTCTTAGATACTCACCCTCTCTGTCCACATTCAAACGCTCCCTCAAAACTCACCTGTTTCCCAAAACTGGTAATCTCTGCCCCTTCCCCCATGTAATGTAATGGTGACATTATAGTGTCTTAGTGTCAATGTGTCATTGTATTTGCATGTCATGCTGTGTGTGTGTTTGTGTGTGTGTGTGTGTGTTTGTGTGTGTGTGGGTGCTTCTGTGGGCGTGTGTGTGTGTGCTTGCGATTCTGGTTATATGTTTTGCCATTGTAAACGCTAGGGCATTAATTTGATTAGGCGTACTAAATGTTCATAATAATAATAATAATAATAATATTTATTGGTGAGTTGATCTAAAGAACTGTTCACCAGATTATTGCAGCTGTGTGCCAAAGCCTGGGTCTCCGCAGATTTTTTTTCAGTTCATTCCGCACTGTTGCCAGTACACCGATTTGTTCGTAATTTGTTTGATTTTCAGTCTTTCCCTCTGTCTCCATCCATTCTGCTACCGTTACTGAGTAATACAGTTTTGAAGTCTGGAGGCCCCCCACAGTTCCCTGGGGGACTGATTTAACAGGTCCATTTGATCTTGTTATATGGCCATACCATCGTAAATTTCTTTTATCTGATGTCAGAAGTTCTTCATATCATCCAGTGTTGATACTCGATGATTTTATCACGCTTGTTCATTGGTGTGATATGATCAGTGTATCTGATGTTAAACATCTTGCGATAACGACATTATTTCCATACCTTGGAGGTTGTTTTTTTTTCAAAATTATCTGTTAGAGCCCATGCCTCACATGCATACAGGAAAATGTAGCAGCAGTAAGAAACGCTGTAGAGAGCCGGAGAGCAGAAGGTCCTCAGAGGAAAAAACCGTCAAGCAAGTGTTTCCGCCCGTAAACTCCTGACACTGTAAGGGTCTTCTCTCTCTCTCTCTCTCCTCTCTCTCTCTCTCTCTCTCTCTCTCTCTCTCTCTCTCTCTCTCTTTTCTCTCTCTCTCTCTCTCTCTCTCTCTCTGTCTCTCTCTATCTGTTCTCTCTCTTCTTTTGTCTCTCTCCTGTCCTCTCTCTCTTGTCTCTCTCTGTCTCTTGTCTCTCTCTCTCTGCCCTTCTGTCTCTCTCTCTGTCTCTTCTCCTCTGTCTCTTCTCTCTGTCTCTATCTCTCTGTCTTATCTCTGTCTGCACGTAAGAGCCTGTATTGTCTTTCATT
>JAPXFY010000023.1:40811716-40816716 GCA_030674185.1 Monoplex corrugatus | reverse complement strand
CTCTCTCTCTGTCTGTCCGTCGGTCTGCCTCTGTCTCTGTCTCTCTCTCTCTGTCTCTGTCTCTCTCTCTCTCTATCTCTCTCTATCTCTCTCTCTCTCTCTCTCTCACATCGAACTGGACAGACAAGACAAGGGCAACCCAAACAAATGATAGTCAAATTCACCAGGTGGAGAGACAAAATGCTGATTATTACAAACAGAGACATACGACGAAAACTAGATGTGAAAGGTATCAGGGTCGCAAACGACCTAACAAGATCACAGGCACAAATCGTTGCAAGAGCACGTAGTGAAGGCAAAAGAGCATACTTCCAAAAGGGACAATTGGTGATTGGACCAAGACCACCAGAACAGCGATCTTATGCTCAGATTGTGAGTGGTGACACAGTTTCAGACTTACAACCTAAACACACCTCCTCTTCCGACGTGAGAAACACGCCCACCTTCACCAATCGGCGGGATGAAGTCACTGGTGGGGACCCCCCTCAAGATGGGGAGATGACGAGAGGAGTTGTCACCTCTAACGGGGGCAGAGTCGCGAGTGGTGGTTCCCCTTCCTCCTCCTCTTCCCCGCCTGTCATCTCACGTGCAAACCGGGCCGAGCTTCAGCGTGACGCCAACGGGAGTTCCCAGGGGCATGACACCGGGCGTCTTACAGACACGGACGCACGTGCATCACGCGGCAGTCCTGCGGCAGACCGACAGACGGGTGAGAGGGTGAGCATGAGCAGCCAACCGCGACGGACGTCAACAAGCACGGCCCGCGGCAGAGGAGCAGGCGGTAACCTTGGCAACAGGAGCTTGCGTTCCGGTACTTCCAGAAAGCCATAGGACAGGCATGGCCATCCAAACCAGTGGTCCTTTTTGAATTACAACGTTGAAAATTTGTACAGTAAATTGAAGAACGTTTCCTTCATAAATTATGTAACAAAATTTGATTTTGTTTGTCTTACTGAATGTTTTCTTGATACTTCGTTTGATTTCAGCGGTTTGTTCACTGATTATTTGAAGTTTTACGCTCCAGCTAAGAAATTGTCACACCATGGCAGGAATTCGGGTGGAGTTTTATTGTTGGTGAAAAAAACTTTAGAAAATTGTGTGAAAGAAATAATGTTAGATTATGATAACACCATTGCCATCAGAGTAAACAAACATGTATTTGATTTAGACAAAGATCTGATTTTGATTGCATGCTATGTTGCGCCAGAAGGAAGCCCTAGATATAACGAAACATTAATTAAAGATGGGATCTTGATGCTGGAAGAATTAATGCTACAACAGTTTGAAAAAGAAAAAGCACATTTTATAATTATGGGAGATCTCAATGCTAGAACAGGTCAGGAACAGTTTGCGCCTGAAGACATGACTACTTATTTGGAAGACATTGAGTATGACAGGATGTATAATGAATGTGATGTACGTTGTTCTAAAGATGAAACTGAATAGTTTTGGCAAAACATTGTTGAACTTATGTTTTATGTTGGATATGGTTATTTTGAATGGTTTTTGTGATGGAGATACAGAGGGTGAATACACTTTTGTGTCTCCAAACGGGTGTAGTGTGATTGACTATTTTCTTGTTCCATATAATCTGGTCTCATGCTTTGATTTACGGGTAGGTAACTGTGTTGATTCATGGCATCTACCTGTTGAGGTAATATGGAAAAGGGGAAATAATCATACAGATGTAGAAAGTGCAAGACAACAAGGGGAAGAAAAAATTGTATGGTCTGAAGAATTAGCAAGTTTATTTGTACAAGAGCTTGATGGTTCTGAGTTCAACAATTGTCTACAGACAGCTTTCGGTTTGTTAGATTATAATGTGAACGACAGTTTGGAGCAGTTTACTAAGGCTTTATGCGGGGCAGCTGCGTGTATGGTACGAACAGTGAGACAAGGACAAAAGAAACAGAATGATTGGTTTGATAAGGAATGTGAAAGAAAGAAACAAGAAGTTAAGAGGCTACTGAAAAGATTCCAGAGATGCAAAACAGAAAAAGAAAAAAGAGAAAAAGAGAAGCATATGTCATATCACGAAAAGAGTATGTTAAACTAAGGAAAACGAAAGAAAGGGAATACGAAGATAAGAAAATAAGAACACTCAAAGATTCCATCAATGACTCTAGGATATTCTGGTCAATAATAAGATCTGTTAATAGAAAGGCCTTTGTGTACAATGAAATCTCTATTGAACAATGGTACAATCATTTCTGCAGTGTTTTCAATGATATCGGGGGGAATACTGCACAAGAGAGTAATATAGTAGAGGAAGAAAATAATTTTGAGCCCCTTTTCAATGAGCCTATAACTAAAGAAGAAGTGACTGCGAGTATCAGGCATTTGAAAGCAGGAAAGAGCGCAGGACCAGATCAAATAATCAGCGAAATGTTAAAACATGCAAATGCTAATGTAATTGATTTCCTTGTCCATTTATGTAACAAGCTTTTTGATAATGGCATTTTTCCGTCAGAATGGGCAAAGTCCATAATAATCCCAATTCATAAAAAAGGAGATGTGAATAATCCAGATAATTATAGAGGAGTCGCTCTAACAAGTATAGTGAGTAAAGTTTATACATATATTTTGAATAAGAGATTAACAAAGTGGGCAGAAAAAGAAGAGAAAATAGTTGAAGAACAAGCTGGATTTAGAGCAATATACAGTACAATTGATCATATTTTCACACTTTACTCCCTTGTGCAGAAGCATTTACTTTTAAATAAGAAACTTTATGTTGCATTTGTTGATTTTAGGAAGGCATTCGATTCTGTGAATCGTAATAATCTTTGGAATATATTACGTAAAAGTGGTGTGAATGGAAAATTATATATGGCCCTAAGAGGAGTTTATAACTCAGTGTTTGCATGCGTGCGTGAGAAGTGTGTATATTCAGATTATTTTGAATGCCCTAAAGGAGTGAAACAGGGGTGTCAATTGAGTCCTCAATTGTTTTCATTTTTCATTAATGAATTAGCAGTGGAACTGTCAAGAAAAGGCAGGCATGGCATTCAAATTATCCCTGGGGTTATTGAGATATTCCTATTGCTGTTTGCAGACGATGTTATTCTTCTCTCTGGTACAGTCAAAGGCTTACAAAACCAGTTAAATGTCTTAAAGGAAGAATCGGATCGACTAGCTTTAACAGTTAACATGGATAAAACTAATATTATGATTTTCAGGAAGGGTGGACATTTATCAAAACACGAAAAATGGTTCTATGGAATTATCGAGGTTAAAGTTGTTAATTCTTATAAATACTTAGGAATAATATTTTCGACAAAATTAAGTTTAAATTATGCATGGGAAGAATCTTGTAATAAAGGGAAAAAAAGGTGTTATTGAAATTCTAAAATCCTTACGGAAGCTCAATTCTATTGATTGTAATTTATATTGGAAAATGTTTGATACACAGATAGAACCTTTACTTACATATGCAGCTGAAGTATGGGGTCTTACTGTAAATCCACATATGGAAAAAGTGCATACATATGCTATAAAACGTTTTTTGGCTGTACCAATTCACTCTTCTAATACTGTTTTATATGGAGAAACTGGAAGATATCCTTTATACATTAGAACCTTTGTGAAGAGTATTAAATACTGGTTGAAATTGTTAAGTCTTCCACAATCTCGGTTATGTAAACAGGCATATGAAATGATGGTTACTCAAATGGAAATAGGAAAACAGAACTGGGCCTATCAGGCAAAAAAGGCTTTATCAGAACTTGGGTTTGGAATCGTGTGGTTGTCCCAGGGAGTAGGAAATGAGTGTCAGTTTATTAATGAATTTAAAGACAGGCTTATTTGTTCGTTTAAACAAAATTGGCACTTAGATATGGAAAACAAAGAAAAAATATAGTTGGTTCTTCTCATTTAAAGATGTTTTTCAAACCGAAAAATATCTCAGTGTTGTTACGGATAAATGGCAAAGAACTAATTACGTAAGATTTAGATTAAGAACACTTGGTTTCAATGCAAATAAAAATTGGTTTCAACCTGGGACGTCCACAGTATATCCTTGCCCCTTATGTGGAAACAATGTCGATAATGAAAAACACTTTTTATTCCAATGCCAAATTTTTGACACAATACGTGGAAAATGCAAAGTTTTTGAATCCGACATGGCCAAAAGACAAGATGTTGTATCTATTTTGTCATCTGATGACGAAGTCATAATCAAATCAGTGGCACTATACATTGCGGAAGCACAAAAAATAAGACATAAACACTTACAAGCCCGACAATAGTGCTAGACAATATCATACTGGGATTAATTTAATCTCTTTTGACTGATGTGGGCTATATCACGTTAACTCCAAAAGAAGCCGCTTTATTATAGACTCTGTTTTGTAAAGAGCTGTTTTCATTTGCTTTATTTTGCTTTGTTTGCCAATAATTTAAGAGTAGCTAATAATATGAAAATAATGGTATATTTGTAGAATATGTTAGAAGTGGATATTGAAAGGGTATATAGACACTTAAGGGTCTACTATACATGTTAACAAAAACAAAAAAACAAAAACAAACCAAAAAACAAATAAATAAAAGGCATAGTGATGTCCCTTGTTAACAGAGTATTTTGGGACAGTTATGTGAAGATTATATTATTATCACTAAATGTAAGGTTTGGGTGGTCTAGCCCAGATGTTTTATCATATTACAGTTTTGATGTGTGTGTGTGTGTGCGCACGAGCGCGCGCCCGCGTGTGAGAGTATATGGATGCGTGTGTGTGTGTGTGTGGGTGTGGGTGTGTGAAAAAGATTTTGGTTTGTCTAAACCTAGACAAATTATTGGCCTGAATGTGGGAACACTGTTCTGATATTTTTTGTTGTTGTTTTCTTTGTATTATGTAGTAGTGGTAAAATGGATGATTGTTCATTATATATGATTTGAATATGTTCGACTGTTCAAGGAATGGATGTTGGATATTTTTTTTGATTATGTGTGAAGAATTTGCGCACATACAAAGAGTGGATTATGTGTCGCACTACTGGAAAAT
>JAPXFY010000023.1:40804216-40806716 GCA_030674185.1 Monoplex corrugatus | reverse complement strand
TTCTCTGCCTCTGTTTCTGTCTCTCTGCTTCTGTTTCTGCCTGCCTCTGTCTGTCTGTCTGTCTGTCTGTTTCTTTCTCTGTCTGTCTGTCTGACTATCGGTCTGTCTGTCAGTCTGTCTCTGTCTAACTTCTCTCTCTTCCTCCCTTTCTCTCTCCCACTCTATCTCCGTCCCTCCCCTCTCTCTCTACCACTCTCCCTCAGCAATAAATTAATGTAAGTTTATCTCCAGTGAGGATATCACTTTATACTGTTTCTTATGTTTATTATTATTTATATGACTAATTACGTCGGGTGGTCAACTGTTTCTTCAACTTTTTGTTCAACATTTTGTTCAACTTTTTGTTCAACTTTTTTCCTTCATTTTTTTCTTCAGGGAAAAAAAAAATCAAATGGATGTAATTTCAGACATGACCATATTAAAATCTTTATTTCGCGAAAACGTCGCCGTAAAAATTTAATGACTTTGTTTTATGCTCCTTGCCACAAGGACAAAAATGTCAATGGCAATAAACCATTTTCAGTTTCAGTTTCAGTTTCAGTTTCATTTCTCTCTCTTCTCTCTCTGTCTCTGTTTCTGTCTGTCTGTCTGTCTGTCTGTCTGTCTGTCTCTCTATCTCTCTCTCTTTCTATCTCCCTTGCTCTCCCATCTCTCTCATTGAGCACAATAGGAATTTGTGAGACTGCCTCAGGTGTGACAATGTTTACTTCGCTGTTTGTCGTTGTTTTATTGATGCTTTCATTAGCTTTCCGGATTTAAAACACATTTCTGTCTTTGTCTGGCAGACTTCTTTTTCTCTGCCTCTGTTTTATCTGTCTGCTTCTCTTTCAGTTGTTGTTGTTATTGTTCTGCCTGTCTGCCTGTGTGTCTGTCTGTCTGTCTGTCTCTGTCTCTGTGTGTCTATGTTTGTGTGTGTGTGTCTCTCTCTCTAAGTCTCCCTCCCTCTCTCTCTGTCTCTCTCTCTGTCTCTCTCTGTCTCTCTCTCTGTCTCTCTCTCTTGCTCTATTTGTGTGTGTCTTTGTGTCTGTCTTCTCTGTTTTATCTGTCTGTCTCTGTATGTCTGTCTGTCTGTCTGTCTTCTCTCTCTCTCTCTCTCACACCACACACACACGTGCGCGCGCGCACACACACAGACACACACACACTGGGGCGCGCGCGGAACACACACACACACTCACTCTCTCTCTTTCTCTCTCTCTTTCTCCCCACTCTCTCCCTCTCTCCCCCTCTCCCTCTCTCCCTCTCTCTCTTCTCTTCTCCGTTCTGTATTTTGTTTTGCTTTTACTTCATTTCAGTCTAAATGTCACTTGCTTTTTAACAAGTATAGAATAGCCAAGTAGCAGAACAGACGCAGGTCTCATGTTCCATTTCACTCTTTTATGTGTAAAAAACAAACTATGGTTTATTCATTGAAGAATGCTTTGATGCAACTTGACAACCCGGTTATATGATTTTCATGATACAATGTGTGACAAGCATTTTTCTTGTAGCTCTTTTGTCGTATGTGTGGGTGTGGTAAAATGTTTGCTCTGGCAGTTTTTTTTTTAAGTGTCGATAATTTTGAACTGCTGGTACATTTGACATATTGCATTGATTTATTCACTGAAGGTAAATGTATTATGGCAGTGATCAGGTTGTTTATCAAAGTAGTTTTGGAATTCGTGTAAAGTGCGTGCATGAGTGTGTGAATGTATGTGCGTGTGTGTTCGTGCGTGCGTGCGTGCTGTGTGTGTGAGTGTGTGTGTGTGTGTGTGTGTGTGTGTGTGTGTGTGTGTGTGTGTGTGTGTGTGTCTGTGTCTGTGTTGTGCTGCGTGCGTGAGTGTGATGTGTGTGTGCGTGTTCGTGTATTCAGTGTGTGTGTGTGTGTGTGTGTGTGTGTGTGTGTGTGTGTGTGTGTGTGTGTGTGAGTGTGTGTAATGTGTGTGTGTGTGTGTGTGTGTGTGTGTGTGTGTGTGTGTGTGTGTGTGTGTGTGTGTTGTGTGTGCATGTCGTATGTGTGTTCGTGTTGTGCATGTGCGTACTGTGTGTATGCTCGTATATGTGCACACAAACAACACACACACACACACACACACACACACACACACACACACACACACACACACACACACACACACACACACACACACACACACACACACACACACACACACGTACACACACACGCACACACACACACACACACACACACACACACACACACACACACACACCCCACACACACACACACACCACAACCACACACACACACACACATCACCACACACACACACACACACACACACACACACACACACACCGCGTGCGGCGAGGCAAGAACGCGCGCGCACACACACACACAATACACGCGCGCGCGCGCGCGCGTCTCTCAGTGATCAATGCCACGCAGTCTCCATGGCGATTTCTGAGACGCAGGACTTAAATTCAAGGTTTATAACTCTTTTGCTGTTACCATAATCTGCCCATTTACCCCTCGTGTTTGCTGTAGTCAGTATGAGTA
>JAPXFY010000023.1:40769216-40776716 GCA_030674185.1 Monoplex corrugatus | reverse complement strand
TCTCTGTCTCTGTCTCTCTCTGTCTCTCTTTCTCTGTCTCTGTCTCTGTCTGTCTGTCTCTCTCTCTCTCATTCCTCTCTCTCTCTCTCTCTCTCTCTCTCTCTCTCTCTCTCTCTCTCTCTCTCTCTCTCTTTCAAACTACGGCAAATACTATTACTAGTTGACTTGCTAATGTATTACGTCTTACATTTTTGACTTATTGACGTATGTGTTTCAATATTTGTCAGCTTAGTTTCAGGCAAATTTGTAGATTAGCTACAACCAGTTTGAAAAAAAGGCTTTTAGTTGATTACTTTTGCTATTGAAAAATACAGTATCCCGTTGTTGTCAGTGTCTATCCATCTCTGGATGTGTCCTTTTTTTTTTTTTTTTTCTTAAACTCAACTATTTTGTCAAACACAGAACTGATGACCTTTTAACGTGAACTCTCATCTTCATTTTACTAACATTCATTTCAATATTAAGTTTTAAATATCAACTGAGTAACATAGCTCTTGAGAGTCGCGGAGTTATCTCCCATGTAGAATTTTTCAAATCCAACACAGTTTGCGCTACCCATTCAGCTAGCATAGACGCAGCCACAAAGCATAAAGTTGTAAGCTCAGAACATTCCTCTTATTTCCTTTAAGTTTTAAAATTACAACATAAAACATGGTCAGAAAATACAGGTCACACACAGTGAAGAAGAAACATCCGAGGGTGCAGAATGGGACCCAAAGCACCAATGCCTTACCACCCTGCAGACAATCACTTCCTAGCTTCTGAAGCCACGTGGTAGTCATGTCACCCGAGCAAATGGGAAGAGAAAGGGCTTTCCATGCGCTGCATCACCATTCGGATCCAGTCATCAGCTCCCTTGAGTGCAAATCAAATGGCCAAGATGGAGAGATGACAAACGTCAAACAGAGCATGTTTGTCTTCTGCATCAATGAGGAGAGAACGGAGTCACAGACAGAGACGAAACAGACACAGACACAGACACAGACAAAGACAGACAGAGACAGACAGAGACAGAGACAGAGACAGAGACAGACAGAGAGACAGAGAGATAGACAGAGACAGACAGACAGACAGAGACATAAAGAGAGACAGTGACAGAGAACCACAGAAAGAGCAAGAAAAAAAAAAGAGAGAGAGTATGAAGAGAGGATAAGAGACAGAGACAAAGACACACACACAGAGAGAGAGAGAGAGAGAGAGAGAGAGAGAGAGAGGAGAGAATGAGAAAAGAGACAGAGACACAAAGACACATAGAGAGACAAACAGACAAACAGACAGAGAGCAACAATAAAAGAAAACACACACACAAAGAAGGACACACTGATGGACACAAGATTTAGACAGCATTGTCCATCTAATGTAGACACATATTCCGCTGTCGCATAATCTTTTAACAAACATCAAAAAGTTCTCCAAGGCTCTAAATAGTAAGTACGAGAGAAGATCTTACCTTGTTGTAATCGTACTGACTTTGAGATTAAGGATAAATCCCTTCTTTGCCTAGATTATTTGAAAGAAAAAAGATGAATAGCTCCGAGGATGGTGCCAGGCTGACTTTCATCAAGATAATGTAGAAGATCTGACAAAGCTTATAATATTGTTACATTTTTTTCATTTGGTGCTAAGTCTAATCAAAACTGAAACCCTTTGATGGAAAATATGTCTGTGTGCAAAGAAAAAAAAACGAAACGTGCTTTTTCGTGGGATAATCTCTTGTAAGTATTTTACCGTGGATTTGATATGTATATAACAGAGAAATGTGATGTCACATATTACTTGATTTGGAAAATAATATTTTGCCCTTTCCTCATCCTAGTTCCCATTACCAATGATCAAACAAACTTAGAATAACACATATGTGACATCTAGTTTCAAAGAAGAAGTTTTACGATCTTACTTTATGGTCATCTTTGTGTTTTCTCTCTCTCTCTCTCTCTCTCTCCTCTCTCTCTCTCTCTCTCTCTCTCTCTCTCTCTCTCTCTCTGCTCTCTCTCTCTCTCTCTCTGCCTGCCTGGCTGGATCCCCCCCTCCCCCACGCACACACCTTTATTTCACTGGTTTGGAGGAGTATCGTACAATAGCACGTCTATGAACTGACCCATGTATGTAATACAGTACAGCATGTAAGTAATAGCTTGATGCACAGCCATTCGTCATTTTCATATAGGTGGAACAGGATTGCACTCTGAGTAATTGGTTAATGTGTTACCACATACGGATAGACTCACATCCACATAATCAAAACAGCATTTATTTGTTTGCCTTCTTGTTCCTCTTCTTTACTTTCTTTCCCAAACTACACGTGCAACAACAACAGTGTTGTTTCTGTTATAGTTCATTTTTATTGGTACAGACTAGACCTTCGATGGACGTAGACCAAATGCATAAACATCTTGCTTTGCTTAAGTTACTAAAAGCAAAAATGAGCTTTCTTGTTATCGTTGGCTGTTGGATTTATTCCACTCATTTTCTATTTCATCTTTCTTATGTAAATATTCATGTTCAACATTACATAATATTCATTTTAAGGCAATTGTATAAGCACCGTCATCTACTTGCTTTGCTTCTGTTATCCTGTATAATACATGCTTGGAGGATTTAGGTATATACTAGCACGTCAATGAATATGCAGTACATTACTGCTTATGTTATCTCTCTTTCATTGGCGAGGAACAGAGAAACCAAGAGCTTACTGACCACCATTACATGTGACCAGTCATTACCTTTACACAAAAAAGACCTACGTCAAATTATCCATCCAGAATTCGAATAATCTGGCAAATCTTATACACCAGGCAAGGTTATAGCCATTTATGTTGCAACAGCTTATAAGAAAAATTATCGTTGTGAAAAGAAATCAGGAAGAACAGTGGTAGAATGATTCAGACGTCCGCCTGCCAATAACTAAACTCAAGGTTCCAGATTGCGGCCTTGACTTTTCTCTTCAGTCTGACGGGAAAATCACAAACTGAGTATCTATTCCCTCGGAAGAGAACTAAAAACAAGTCGGAACCCTGTGCTTTCTGGCCGCGCATGCTAAAGATGTCATGGCACTTGAAAACCATAAAGAGCAGGGAATTCGCCCGGCTGCCTTTATATAAACCATTGGAGAGACAGGTTGATTTCTCAGGTTCCCCAGCCCCATTCGATGTTTAATTAAACTTATTTCTTTTCAAAAGCTTTAGTAAAAATGGGTGGCGCAGCACAGTGGCGACGCGCTCTCAACGGAAAGAGCAGCTCCAGTTTCACATGGTATATCCATTGTGACAAAAATGAATGAATATACATACATATATATACATGTATATATAAGGAGAAAAACGAATAACGTTGGTACTTTCTCTATGGGCACAGAGCAAATTCATTACGAGGAAACTCGGGCTTTGTTATGTTTCGCATCATGAGCAGAAATTGCGAGGGAAAGTTATCCTGCAAGCTCCATTTGATATTTATAGAAAACAGAATGAGAGCGAGGCAGCTGACTAGGACAAAAGACATAATGAAGCAGATGTTGTGTGTTTTTGTTTGTTCCTTTCGTTTGAAGTGTATATGTGTAAGTCCAGCTGTTGAGGAGTATGGCGATCACCAAGCCCTGTCTATCCTTCTGTTTATCTGCCTGTATGTCTGTCTGTCTCTGTTTCTGTCTTTGATTCTCTCTCTATCTGTCTCTCTGTCTCTCTGTATCTCTATCTCTCTCTCTCTTATATATATCTCTCTCTCTGTCTCTGTCTGTCTGTCTGTCTGTCTCTCTCTCTCTCTCTCTCTCTCTCTCTCTCTCTCTCTCTCTTTATCTCCCTTTGCTCTTGTGCTCATCCTTCTGCTTCTTTTCTTTTCTTTTTTTCTTTCTTTCTTCTATTCATGTTTTCGCATCTAAGCTCTATCCATCTCTGTTCTTCTCTTTCACGAGAAACTGTGTAAGGTTGTACTGACCTCACACGTGCTTGGCAAGCTAAAAGGAATTGAAGGGTCTTCTGGGATTTCACAACTTCCGCTTCACTGTTCTGTATTGTGTGATGCGCAGGAATCAGTGTGCAGTCTTAAATAAACTCTTTTATCTTCTTATTTTACCTCTCCTTCTCGTCTCCCCCCCCCCCACCTTCTTTTTCTTCTCTCTCTTTTTTCTGCCGAATCGTCTTTCTTTCTTTCTTTCTTTCTTTCTTTCTTACTTTCTTTCTTTTTTTCGTTCTTCCTTTCTTTCTTTCTTTCGTTTTTTTTCTTTCTTTCTTTCTCTCTGTCTTCGTTTCTTTCTTTCTTTCTTTTCTTCTTTCGTTCTTTCTTTCTTTCTTTCTTTTTCTCTATCTTCCTTCCTTTCTTTCTTTCTGTCTGTCTGTCTTTCTTTCTGTCTGTCTGTCTTTCTTTCTTTCTTTCTATCAGCCTTTCTTTCTTTCTTTCGTTCTTTCTGTCATTCTTTCTGTCTGTCTTCTTGCTTGTTTTTGTCTATTTGTCTACTTCTGTTTGTCTGTCTGTCTGTCTGGCTTTGTTTCTTTTGTCTTTATTTATTTATTCATTATTTATTTATTTATTTATTTATTCATTCATGTATTTATCTATTTATTCTTTATTGGTATGAACAAAAGAAAAAGTTGGTATTTTTGTTTTTGTTTTTTTTTGTTTTGTTTTTATATTGTCCATAAATTTCTTTCTTTCATTCTTTCTTTCTTCTTCTTCTTCCTGTCTTTCTTTTTTTTTTCTTTCTTTCGTTCTTTCTTTCTTTCTTGAATCAGTCTTTCTTTCTTTTTTTCTTCTAGTTCTTTCTTTCTTTTTTCTTTCTTTCTTTCTTTCTTTCTTTCTTTCTTTCTTCTTCTTTTTCTTTCTTCCGTCAGTCTTTCTTTCTTTCTTTCTTTCTTTCTTATTGCTTGTTTCTGCCTGCCTGCCTGCCTGCCTGCCTGCCTGTCTTTCTGTCTGTCTGTCTGTCTGTCTGTCTGTCTTTCTTTCTGTCTGTCTTTCTGTCTTTATTTCTTCTTTATCGGTATGAACAAATGAAAAATTCGGCAATTTTGTTTGTTTCTTGTTTCTATATTATTCACAAGTTTCTTTCTTTCTTTCTTTCTTTCTTTCTTTCTGTCTTCCTATCGGTCTTTCTTTCTTTCTTTCTTTCTTTCGTTCTTCCTATCAGTCATTCTTTGTTTCTTTCTCTTTTTTTTGTTTTTTTGTTTTGCTTGTGTCTGTCTGTCTGTCTGTCTGTCTGTCTGCCTGCTTGCTTTTCTTTCATTCTTTGTATCCTTTTTTGCTTCCTTATTAGTATGAACAATTACCAAAAAGTCGGATTTTTCTTGTTTCTTGTTTCAATATTGTTCACAAGTTATTTCTCCTCAGTTCCTCTATTCTTATGTGAATGGATCCTGGTATTAGACGATAAAATATGGGCGAAGAACACAAAAACCTGGCTGAAAAGGGCAATTGGCCTTTCAATAGCGACAACATGCTTCGCCTTTAGCAATGCGATCATTGTTCTTGTAGAAGGCGATGTTTTTATTTTAGGAGTAGTTAGTTGTCGTTATTTCAAACATGTTTCCTTGTCTTCTCCTTTTCTCTTTTGCCCCCGTCCTACACATAATCCTTTCAAACAGGAGAAAAAAATATAATGTTGTAATAAGAGAGAACGCCTCGTCCTCTCCATCCGCTTATGTATGTTGTGTGCTGGTTTTTATGATGATATACATATATCTTATATGTACATATACATACGCACATATTCATACAAACACACACCTACACATACACACACACACACTCACACACACACGCACGCGCACACGCACGCACACGCACGCACGAACACACGTGCTTTCACTTTTTGTTTATTATTTCATACATACGGATATACATAGATACACACACACACACACACACACACACACACACACACACACACACACACACACACACACACACACACACACACACACACACACACACACATACACATACACACACACACACGCACGCAGGCACACACACACACACACACACACACACGCACGCAGGCACACACACACACACACACACACACACACACACACACACACCACACACACACACACACACACACGCACACATACACACACACACACAGCCACACACACGCACACACACACACAAACAAACAAACACATTCCATCATGTGTTTAGTTTCTGGTTATTGGTCTTTTTGTTGTCATTGCTGACGTTATCGTCGTTTCGGCACTAGTTCCTGTTTTGCTTGTTTTGCTTTGTTTTTTGTTTTTTTTTCTTTCTTTTCTTTCTGTCCTTCTTTCTTTCTTTCTTTCTTTCTCTTTCTTCTTCTTCTTCTTCTTCTTCTTCTTCTTCTTCTTCTTCTTCTTCTTCTTCTTCTTCCTCTTTCGTTGTCTCTTTCCTATTTCTTAATCACTGACCCCCCCGCCCCCATTTTCTATATTAACTTTTCTTTCGTTGAGGAGAAATGAGACACTGATCACACACGTGCTTGGCAAGCAGAACAGAGGTGACAGGTCTTCTGGGATCAGACAACTTTCACTTCAGTGTGCTATCTCATTGCACCACTTGACATGTCTCCCTTCCCTCCTTCTTTGTTTGTTCTCATTGTTTTCTTTGTCGTCTTACTTTCGTTTGATTCTATAAGTGTAATTGATCTTTTTTTATTCTCTTACTGTTACCAGTATTATTATGGGGTTTTGTTTTATGTGTCGTTAATGTCAAGAGTTGACATTATGTACTTGTTTTACATGTGTCAGCCTTTGTCTCTCATGCTTTTGTAAAGAGCCTGACATACTGATATCTATATATCTGTGTATCTCTCTGTGTATCTATCTGCATGCATGCCTATATATATCTATCTATCTTTCTTTCTTTCTATCTGTCTGTCTGTCTGTATATCTATCTATCTGTCTACCTATCTATCTATCTGTCTACCTATCTATCTACATACCTACCCAGAGTAAATGTTACCTATGTTTATAGATGTACATTTGTGACTGGTTCTTGCGAACGGGGTCACAAGTCGCAACGTGTGAACTGAGATACGGGCCTGAAAAGGTGGTGAGGGTCGATCTGGGTGATTTGAGATTTTTGTTCCTACACATTGTCTGACCATTAATCTATCAATTATGGCAAAGATTAAAGTGAAATTTGGGCTGAAAGAGTGTTAAAATAACATTTTAAAGTGATAACCCATCGAGAATGTGCAGATTTTTTCCGTGAAAATGCGTGTGTTTGAGCTTTAATTTAGGCCATGAAACCGTACAGGGCCTCAGCATATCGCATACCGTTGGAATCAGCTCGCGAAATAGCTAGTATGTAGTGCAGAACCATTTTATCTATCACTTCACTAAGTTTGATGAAGATAGAATACTGGTTGCTAAGGAAAAAGCAGAGAATTTTGTTGTCCTTCTTTAACTCTGCTTTTCTCAAAATGGCCATCCCATCACCCACTCCCTTTAAATTACTGTAACTCGCTCAATTTTCCAGTTAGACCGTTGAATTATGCATCATTGGAAAGATCATTTTTTCTGCTTTCCGGTG
>JAPXFY010000023.1:40734216-40741716 GCA_030674185.1 Monoplex corrugatus | reverse complement strand
TTTTCAATCACACAAGGTTTGCGCAAACAATGTTACATCATTCTTACTGTACATTGGGTAATCATAAATCACATACACAATATCAATATCTAGGACATGCAAAATATAGGCTTTAAGTAAACGTAGTCCTTCTCTTCGTCATACAATGCGTTTCAGTCACATTTTATACACTCACCAGTAATCTTTGACATTTTTCTTCTTTTCTTGCGTTGAGACCATCGACCTGGTCAGGGCACATCTGGTGATGAATGTGGTCGTTTCTTACCAGGTCCTGTGGTTTTCTGTGAAGCTTGGTGGTCAGGGGAGTTGTAGTCAGCAGAAACTCTTGCTGCTCCACTTGATACAACTGACATCGCTACAATACATGTTCAGCTGTTTGGTTCTCTTGACCATAAGGACCGGCTGGTAATGGTGTCAGTTTGAACTTGTGGTCAAATATGAGTGTTCACTAGTTGTGGTCAGATATGAGCGTTAAGTAGTCGTGGTCAGATATGAATGTTAACTCGTTGTGGTAAGATATAAATGTTGAGTAATTTTGGTCAAATACGAGTGTTAACATGTTGTGTCAAATATGAGTGTCACTAGTTGGGTGGTCAAATATGAGTGTTAACTTGTGGTCAATATGAGTGTTTAGTCAAGGTCAGATATGAGCGTTAAGTAGTCGTGGTCAGATATGAATGTTAACTAGTTGTGGTAAGATATAAATGTTAAGTAGTTGTGGTCAAATATGAGTGTTAACTAGTTGTGGTCAAATATGAGTTTAACTAGTTGTGGTCAAATATGAGTGTTAACTAGTTGTGGTCAGATATGAGTGTTAACTAGTTGTGGTCAATATGATGTTAACTAGTTGTGGTAAGATATAAATGTTAAGTAGTTGTGTCAAATATGAAGTGTTAACTAGTTGTGGTCAATATGATATAACTAGTTGTGGTCAAATATGAGTGTTAACTAGTTGTGGTCAGATATGAGTGTTAACTAGTTGTGGTCAGATATGAATGTTAACTAGTTGTGGTAGATGTAAATGTTAACTATTGTGGTCAATTGGTAACATTGGTCAGATATGAGTGTTAACTAGTTGTGGTCAGATATGAGTGTTAACTAGTTGTGGTCAGATATGAGTGTTAACTAGTTGTGGTCAGATATGAGTGTTAACTAGTTGTGGTCAGATGGAGTGTTAACTGATTGTGTCAGATGAGTGTTAACTGATTGTGGTCAATGGTGTTAACTGATTGTGTCAAACATGAGTGTTAACTAGTTTGGTCAGTTGGTGTTAAGTAGCCGTGGTCAGATATGAGTGTTAAATAGTCGTGGTCAGATATGAGTGTTAACTAGTTGTGGTCAGGTATGATTGTGAACTAGTTGTTGTCAGATATGAGTGTTAACTAACTGTGGTCAAACATGAGTGTTAAGTAGTCGTGGACAGATATGAGTGTGTTACGTAGTTGTGGTAAGATATGAGTGTTAAGTAGTCGTGGTCAGATATGAGTTTTTACAGTAAGTGGTCGTGAGCCAATGCAGAGCATAACCAGAACCATTCACTGCTCCATTTTACAGAAGTTGGTAGTCGTGCCTTTTCTCCGTGGAATAAGTGTATATCTGCTGACGTCCCTCTTCCTGCCGTAGCTGGCACTTTTCTCTGTTTCATCTTCCTAAGCTGCTGTTTTGTTAGGTCGTATACTGACTTGTTTCCTGGTGCTTCACAATGACCATGGGTCCACTGGATGATTAGTGTATTTTTTTCTGATTTGTTGACTTTGTTCCCTTGAGTCTTACAATGACCATGGATCCACTGGTTGATTACTGGGTTTATCTGATTTGCTGACTTGTTTCCTTGAGTTCCACAATGAGCATGGATCCATTGGATGATTAGTGGATTTTTTTTTCTGATTTGCAGGAAGGCTGTAATCAAGTGAGGGAGCTTGTCATCTCCCATGGCCCATAGAAGAGAGGAAGATTACTTGACAGCATGTGTCACATTTATTCTGAACGACCATTTCCTTCATTTGGCTTGCATATGTGATGTGTAATTAGAAATAAACAATAGATCAATAACTAAGAACGAAGAAAAATATAAAATTCAATTAAACTAAAGAGTACAATTAAAAATCCGAAGCACATTGTCAGTCTGGTTAACCCTTAAAAGAAAAAACCTTCCAAGTGAGTTTATTAATATTTCCTGATATTTGCACAAATTTATCTCTTGCTGTCCTTAACCTCAGAATGAGATACCACAGTCTGAATGTCGTCATTTGACTCTTCTTCTTTTTATTTGATATCTGCTTGTAACTTTGTATAATGTCATAGTACGGAAACAAATTTGATGGTCAGTAGTGAGATGGAAAGCATGATGTGGAGAAATGCCATATGACTTCAAGGTCTCTTTCAGGCCGTAGATCCAGGTCTTCCTTTGTCTCCTTATCTGTTTAAATTCAGATAGCTTTGTGTTAGGATTGCAGAGCCAGCTGGATGGGTTGCATTCTGCATAACCAGACTACTGAATTCTTTGCTGATGAACATAATGGTAGACTGCCGTTACTCCCACTATTTCTCTGATCTAAATGTTTCTGATCAAGTCATATCTTATTCCGTTGACAGCTTGTCTTGTGGACTCAATGTCTGTTGATTAGATTTCATGACCACCATCATTCACTACTATATCTTCATTAGCGTTGTTACGCCCGATGCTGTTTTCTCCACATAGGCTAAATCCGATTGTAATAATTTAGTAAGAGTCCTGGAACCTATGTATAAGCTTGCTTGTATACAGAATTGGAAAACGATAAGAGTATGAATCTGCATTATGTATGAAAGACCAAACACAGATTATCACAATATGTGACAAATGAGGGAGGACAGATAGAAGACCATATTGTATGTTGCTGACTGGAGCTAGAATTCAGAATATCTGTGCTGAATTCGTATTTCCATTTAACTCAGCCAGCAAGTTGAATAAGTTATAAAATAAACACATGACAAAAAGGATTCAAATTTTATTATGTGATAAGTGAATTTGGAAAGGAAAAAGTAACAAATCAACAACATCTTCGATCGTTCACTGACTGACCGACTGACTGACTGACTGACTGACTGCTTACTGATTGACTGATTGATGATTGACTGACTGACTGACTGACTGACTGCTGGTTTACTTCTTATTTACTGACTCACTCACTCACTCACTACTACTCACTGCCTCACTCACTACTCACTGCCTCACTCACTAACTCACTTGTGAAATCATAAACAATAAAACTATCCATCAAACAAGCTAAATATTGTTTAAAAGGAAATTGTCAGTATGCCGATCGACGTCAAATACATGCCATCTGGATTTTTGCATGTTTGTTCCAATTCGTTTGTTTAGGAAGAAAAAAAGAGGGCAGAAGGAGAAGTAGGTAAAGACAAATGCATACTGAGATAGAACTATATTTATATCTTTTTCTATCTGACTCATTCTGGCTGTCAATATACCTATTAATATCTGATTGACTTTCCTGATTAAGATAGCTACAGAGTGAGTGATGAGAGACAGACAGAGAGAGAGACAGAAGACAGACAGACAGACAGAAGACAGAGTAGAGAGAGAGAGAGAGAAGGAGAGAGAGAGACAGAAAGAGAGAGAGAGAGAAAGAGACAGAAACAGACAGAGACAGACAGAGACAGACAGACAGAAATAGAGAGAAAGAGAAGAGAGAGAAAGATGCAGAGAGAGACAGACAGAACAGACAGACAGACAGAGACAGAGACAGAAAGACAGAGAGAAGAGACGATGAAGCAAAAGAGAGAACAGAGTAGAAACAAGAGACCAGAGAGAACAGAAACAAAGAGAGAAGAGAGAGAGACAGACAGACAGACAGAGAACAGAGAGAGAGGGGGAGAGATGGAGACAAAGAGACAGAGACAGAAAGAGGAAATTGAAATGACATTAAGTGAGTCAAATTTCCAGAGGTACATATATTAGCAAGAAAGGGCCAACTGGTTTTTTTTTTATCTGCCAGCGATAATATATTTTTATCTAATCAACCCAAACAAAGAAAACACATCTTAATAAGAAAGAAACAAACAAACAAACAAAATAGGATACTGCATTTTTTTTAAACCTAATGAAAACAGACAACATCATCAAGACAAGAGAAAGTCAAGTGAATACTTGAAAAAAACAAACAACAGAAAAACAAACAAATCAAAGAAAGTAAAAAAGACAGACAGATGGAGAAAGAAGGAGAATGAGAGAATGAAACACGATTTTGTTTGAATAATCTCAAATAGCTTTTTTCCATTCTGGCTTCGTTGATAAGAACAGGAAGCGCACAATCCAAACATAATGTGGCAAGCAAGGTAATTTCGTCTGGTTTGCTTCCATAAGTCCAGAAACGACTTCGCGTGTGTATGTATCCAATGTCGTTTTTGTTGTTTGTAACTGCGTTTGAAAATTGAAAAAAAAAGATTGTCTGGACGTTGAGTCTTCCTTAGATTAAATTAAGGTAATTTTAGGCTATCGCTGACATGACAATGGATCACGAACATTTAAACGTTCGTCTTGAGTCTCAATCCTTGATAAGTCAGCGTTCATAGGTTCAAAATCTACTTAGCTTGCTTTCATCCATTGAAATACGCATAAATAACATGCTATTCATATTTGCCTCTGCTTGTCTTTTTCGTTTGTTTTATCTTGTTATGCACGTTTGTCCGTGCTTGTCTGTTTCTTTTGTTCTGTCTTTTATGTATGTTTCTCTGTTAGTGTCTTAATGGTCCGTTTTTGTACGTGTTCGTAAGTGGCTGTCTCCTTTGTTGTCTTTTACGTGTTTATCTGTGCTTGTCTGTTTCTTTTTTGTTCTTAGGCATGTTTGTCTGTGCTTGTCTGTTTCTTTTTTGTTTCTTAGGCATGGTTGTTGTGTTTGTCTGTTTCTTTTGTTGTTTCTTAGGCATGGTTGTTGTGCTTGTCTGTTTCTTTTGTTGTTTCTTAGGCATGTTGTTTGTGCTTGTCTGTTTCTTTTTTGTTTCTTAGGCATGGTTGTTGTGCTTGTCTGTTTCTTTTGTTGTTTCTTAGGCATGTTGTTTGTGTCTTTTCTGTTTCTTTTGTTGTTTCTTAGGCATGGTTTCTGTGCTTGTCTGTTTCTTTTGTTGTTTCTTAGGCATGGTTGTTTGTGCTTGTCTGTTTCTTTTGTTGTTTCTTAGGCATGTTTGTTTGTGCTTGTCTGTTTCTTTTGTTGTTTCTTAGGCATGGTTGTCTGTGCTTGTCTGTTTCTTTTGTTGTTTCTTAGGCATGGTTGTTTGTGCTTGTCTGTTTCTTTTGTTGTTTCTTAGGCATGTTTGTTTGTGCTTGTCTGTTTCTTTTGTTGTTTCTTAGGCATGGTTGTCTGTGCTTGTCTGTTTCTTTTGTTGTTTCTTAGGCATGGTTGTTTGTGCCTGTCTGTTTCTTTTGTTGTTTCTTAGGCATGGTTGTTTGTGTTTGTCTGTTTCTTTTGTTGTTTCTTAGGCATAGTTGTTTGTGTCTGTCTGTTTCTTTTGTTGTTTCTTAGGCATGGTTTGTCTGTGCCTGTCTGTTTCTTTTGTTGTTTCTTAGCATGTTTGTTTGTGCTTGTCTGTTTCTTTTGTTGTTTCTTAGGCATGGTTGTTTGTGTCTGTCTGTTTCTTTTGTTGTTTCTTAGGCATTGTTGTTTGTGTCTGTCTGTTTCTTTTGTTGTTTCTTAGGCATGGTTGTTTGTGTCTGTCTGTTTCTTTTGTTGTTTCTTAGGCATGGTTGTTTGTGTCTGTCTGTTTCTTTTGTTGTTTCTTAGGCATTGTTGTTTGTGTCTGTCTGTTTCTTTTGTTGTTTCTTAGGCATGGTTGTTTGTGCTTGTCTGTTTCTTTTGTTTCACTTTGGCATGTTTGTTTGTGCTTGTCTGTTTCTTTTCTTGATTTTACGCATGTTTGTTTGTGCTTGTCTGTTTCTTTTCTTGATTTTACGCATGTTTGTTTGTGCTTGTCTGTTTCTTTTCTTGATTTTACGCATGTTTGTTTGTGCTTGTCTGTTTCTTTTCTTGATTTTTAGTCAAGTTAATTTGTGCTTGCCAGTTTCTTTTCTTGTCTTCTAAACATGTTTGTTTGTGTTTCTCTGTTAAGTGTGCTGTCTTTTAATATGTCCGTCTGTGCCTTTCTGTTTTGTTGTCGTTCTGTTGTTGTTGTTTGTCTTTTTATATGTGTTCGTCAGTGCTTGTTTATATCTTTTGTTCCATCTCATTTTATGCATGTATGTCTGTGTCTGTCTTTTTCTTTTGTTATTTTAAACATGACTGTTTGTGCCTGTCAGTTTCTTCGTCCATCTTTGCACAACTGTCTGTATTTGTTTTGTTTTGTTTTTCTTTATGCGTAGGTCTGTCTGTGCCTTTTCATTCTTCTTTTCATGTATGTTTGTCAGTGCTTATCTCTATCATTTGTTCCATTTCGTTTAACGTATGTGTGTAATGTTTGTCTGTTTTGTTGTTATTGTTGTTTTTCTTGGGGGATTCTTTGTTTGTTTGTTGGGGAAGGGGGGCATTACCCCCATTTTAATGCATGTCTGTTGTGCTTGTCTGTTTCTTCTGTTGTTTGTTTAGGTATGTTTATCTGTGCCTATCTGTCTCTTTATTTGTCCTTTTTTTGTCTTTTCGTCATGTTTGTTTGTGTTTCTGTTTCATTTGTTCTGTTTTTACGCACATTTTTTTTTGTTTCTGCCTGTTTCTTTTGTTCTGTCTATGCATGCATGTCTGGCTATGCCTGTCTTTTTTTCATTCCGTTAGTCCTTGGCTCTATCACGAGAGGTAACCAGTGTACAGTGTAAAATAGAAAAAAAGAAATATATTCGGAAGAATAAGATATAAACAAGTAGAAATACTTTTTTTGAAGACCAAGGACATAAAAATATGGATAAAGAGGAGATTAGTGGATCCAAAGGAATGGAGAAAGTAAAGATATGGAAAATGACCAAGACAAAGGTAAGGATACTGTATTTCCCAAAGGTAGATGCTATCCCTTAAAAGCCATGTTCAGTGTTAGTGTAGCTAATCCACTTATCTGCCTAGATACACAGATGCCAAAAATATATCTGCTTAGAAACAAAGATGCTTAAAATGTGATGCTGGAAATGTATCTGCCTAGAAACACACACGCTAAAACTGTATCTGCTTGAAACACAGCTGCTAAAAATGTATCTGACGAGAAACACAGATGCTAAAAACGTATCTGTCTAGAAAGATACATGCTAAAAATGTATCTGACTAGAAACAGAGATGATAAAAATGTATCTGCCCAGAAACACAGATGCTAAAACTGTATCTGTTTAGAAACACAGATGCTAAAAATGTATCTGCCTAAAAACACAGATGCTAGAAATGTATGTCTAGAAACACAGGTATTAAAAAATGTATCTGCTTGAAACAGAGATGCTAAACGTGTATCTGTCTAGAAACACAGATGCTAAACACGTATCTGTCTAGAAACACAGATGCTAACAATTATATCAATAAATCAATAATATAA
>JAPXFY010000023.1:40711716-40714216 GCA_030674185.1 Monoplex corrugatus | reverse complement strand
GACAGAGACAGACAGACAGACAGAGATACAGTCAGACCAACAGACAGACAGAAAGAGAAAGAGAAAAAGAGGGGAAAAAGAGAGAGAGAGACAGAGAGAGGCAGAAACAGAGACAGGAAGACAGAAATAGACAGACAGAGAGACAGTAGTCAGGTCAGGGATACCTGCTACCAGTCAACCATGCTAAACTGGTACTACCTGTTGCATGTGGGGGAAGCAAACCCCAACAGAAAAAAGCCTGGTCCTCCAGGTTGGGGGCTGGCCCTCCAGGTTGGGGGTTGGGCGTGAGGCCAGCACCCTCACCCCGGAAAAACCCAAACTCGCTACAGAAGCATCCACAACTACCCAAGAAACTCCAGTTCTGGGAGAGGAAGGACCTGCTCCTGCAGGAAGTATGACGTGCTGGGGCCAAAGCCGAAAGGAAGCTTCAGTGCAGACAACCCTTCTGTCGACCAGAACGACCACCACCATCGGTACATGGAACATCAGGACCATGTACGAGGCAGGGAAGGCAGCACAAGTGTCAGCAGAGATGCGCCGATATAACATCACCCTGCTCGGACTGAGTGAGACGAGATGGCTGCAAGCCGGACAATCAAGACTGACTACAGGGAACTCTTGCTGTACTCAGGACATGAAGAGGAAAATGCTGCACACACTGAAGGAGTAGCAATCATGCTTTCAAGTACAGCACAGAAAGCTTTTACTGGATGGGAAGCACATGGTCCAAGGATAATAACAGCAACCTTCACGACCAAGAAGAAGAACATTAAGATGAACATAATCCAATGCTACGCACCCACCAATGAATATGATGAAGAATCCAAAGACCAGTTCTACAGCAGATTACAGGCAGTCCTAGACAAGCTAAAGGACAAAGGCATCAACATCCTCATGGGGGATTTTAATGCGAAACTGGGATCAGACAACAGAGGCTACGAGGAAGTGATGGGACAACATGCCCTCGGAGAGATGAATGAGAATGGGGAGAAATTCGCTGACCTCTGCGGACTGAACAACTTTGTCATCGGAGGCAGCATCTTCGCCCACAAGAGGATACACAAGGCCACCTGGGTATCGCCTGACCATATTACCGAAAACCAGATCGACCACTTCTGTATCACCAAGAAGTTTAGACGGTCTCTTCAAGATGTACGAGTGAGAAGGGGAGCAGACGCAGCATCAGACCACCACCTCCTGACTGCGAGACTCAAGTTGAAGTTGAAGAGAACTGACAGGCAGGCAGCAGGCAGGGCGAAGTACAATGTGAAGCTATTGAAAGATAGGACAACTCAAGAAACCTAAACCTTCAACCTCAAGAACAGATTCCAAGTGCTGCAGGAGCTTATCAACGAAGACACCGATGCCAATGACCTTTGGAAGAGAACAAAAGATGCCATCACAGAAACATGCCAGGAAGTGCTTGGGCCAAAGAACAACCAACACAAAGACTGGATCTCAGCAGACACCCTCCAGAAGATCCAAGCAAGAAGACTCAAGAAAGAAGCAGTTAACTCGAGCCGTACAAGATTAGTTAAAGCGACAGCCCAAGCAGAATACGCACAAGCTCACAGGGAAGTGAAGAAGAGTGTGAAGAAAGACAAGAGAGACTACATAGACAGCCTGGCTGAAGAGGCAGAACAAGCAGCGTACCACGGGAACATGAAGGAGCTGTATATAACCACCAAGAAGCTTGCAGGCAAGTACAACAGACCAGAACGACCAGTCAAGGACAAGCTAGGACAGACCATCACAGACACAGATCAGCAGCTTGAGAGATGGGCGGAGCATTTTGAGGAACTTCTCAATAGGTCAGCTCCACAAAACCCTCCAAATATCGCAGAAGCAGACAATGATATAGAGATATGCTGCGACCCACCAACAAAAGACGAAATCATCCGCGCCATCAAGAAGATGAAAAATGGCAAGGCAGCCGGCCCAGATGGAATTCCAGCAGAAGCTCTCAAGACAGACGCAGAGACAACAGCCGACCTTCTACTACCGCTTTTTGAGAAGATCTGGGAACAGGAAAAAGTACCAATAGATTGGAAAGACGGACACATCATCAAACTGCCCAAAAAGGGAGACCTCAGCATCTGCGAGAACTACAGAGGCATCACACTCCTATCAGTGCCAGGAAAAGTGTTCAACAGGATTCTGTTGGAGAGGATGAGGGACGCAGTGGACGTCAGGCTCCGAGACCACCAGGCAGGCTTCAGGCAGGACAGATCCTGCACAGACCAGATTGTCACGCTACGCATCATCGTCGAGCAGTCCCTGGAGTGGAACTCCTCATTGTACATCAACTTTGTAGACTTCCTCAAGGCTTTTGACAGTCTGCACCGTGACACCCTGTGGCAACTCCTCCGACACTATGGAATCCCAGCCAAACTGACACGAATCATCAAAGAGTCATATGAAGGGATGGCATGTCGGGTCGTTCACGGAGGCCAGCTGACGCGTCGCTTTGATGTAAGGACCGGCGTACGTCAAGGATGCC
>JAPXFY010000023.1:40699216-40706716 GCA_030674185.1 Monoplex corrugatus | reverse complement strand
CTGTGTCTCTTTGTTTCCCTGTCTCTGTCTTTGTCTCTGTCTCTGTCTCTGCCTGTCTCTTCTCTTCTGTCTGCTGTCTCTCTCTTCCTCTCTCTCTCTGTCTCTCTCTGTCTCTCTCTGTCACTCTCTCTCTCTCTCTTTCTCTCTCTCTCTGTCTCTCTCTGTCTCTTCGTCATTAGTATGAAAAGGATGCAAATATGTCTTCTCTCCATCCACCATCTATCTCATTCACTCTCTCTTTGTCTGTCTGTGATTTCCTCACCCTATGCTCTATATCCCTAATCTCATTTGATAGCTCCCAAAACCCATAATTCTACTTAATTCTCCAAAATCCAGTGCGAGAAATCAGTCACACCTGTTGATTGATTTAGGGAGGACAGGGGAAACCCCCTGTGTAAACCAAAAATCGTGAAATTGAATTCCTGTGTATTGATGTGTTTGTAGCCATTTGCTTGGGAATGGCCAGAGAGACAGCAGAGGGAGAGAGAAAGAGAAAGAGAGGGGAGAGAGAGAGAGGAGAGGAGAGGAGAGAGAGAAATAAGAGAGAGAGAGAGGAAGAGAAGAGAAGAAGAGAGAGGAGAGAGAGAGAGAGAAGAGAGAAGGTGGTTCTATCGTCATTATTTTATTAGCAGTGATTAAATCTTCATGAATTCGTATTTTTTTCACCGAAATTACTAAAGAGTTTTGCGACAAGGAAAAGGAAAAGGAGGGGAGAGAGAGAGAGAAGGGGGAGGAAGAGAGAGAAGAGAAGAGAAGAGAGACAGAGACAGAGACAGAGAAGAAGAGGAGAGAAAGAGAGAGAAGAGAGAGAGAGAGAGAGAGGAGGAGAGAGAGAGAGAGAGAAAGGTGGGGTTTCTATCGGTCAGTTTTATTTTATTAGCAGTGATTAAATGTTGCATGGAAACTTTCGTTATTCTTGTTTTTTCACTCTGAAATTTACTCAGAACAAGAGATGTTGCGGATCCCAAAGGAACAAGGGTAAAAGAGAGAGAGAGAGAGAGAGAGAGAGAGAGAGAGAGAGACAGACAGAGAGAGAGACAGAGAGACAGAGAGACAGAGAGACAGAGAGAGACAGAGAGAGACAGAGACAGAGACAGAAACAGAAACAGAGACAGAGCAAGAAAGAGAGAGACAGAGAGCAAGAGAGAGAGAGCAGAAGAAGACAGAGAGAGAGATCAGAGAGAGAGAAAGGAGTGGTTCTATCGTCAGGTTTTTTTTAATTATTATTATTTAATTGGCAGTATGTAAATGCTTGCATGGAGACTTTTGTTTTTCTTTTTTGTACTCTAAAATTTATTCGGAGCAAGACATTTTGCAAGTCTCAAATGAACAGGGGTAAAGAGAGGAGAGAGAAGGAGAGAGAGAGAGAGAGAGAGAGGAAGAGACGAGAGGAAAGAAGAGAGAGAGAGAGAGAGAAGACAGACAGACAGACAGACAGAGAGACAGAGATAGACAGACAAATGGTTGGGGGGGGGGGTATATTGGTGTTGACATGAATCACCCTCCCTTCCTTCCTCCTCCCCCTCTCTCTCTCTCTCTCTCTCTCTCTCTTCTTGCTCTGTCTCTCGTCTTACATGTCTGTCTGCATCTTTCGTCTCATGCCTCTTTCTCTCTCTCTCTCTCTCTCTCTCCCCTATCCCTCTCTACTCTCTCTCTCTTCCAATCTCTCTCTCTCTCTTGTCAACAGGATGAAAAGGACGCAAGGATTTTCCCTTTCCATCGATCCCCATCATCTCTTTCTTTTATCTTTTTTTTTTTCTTTTTTTCTGTCTGTTGTCTGTCGTCTTTCCCTCACTTTTCTACTTTATACCCTTTCTTTCTTACGTTCATTCGGGAGCTGCAAAATCTTTTGCTCTGCTTTAATTTCCTCCAAAATGCTGGTGTTAGAAACCTGTCCAAAACCTGATGATCGATTTGGGTGGATAGGGAGAACCTCTTGTTTAAATTAAGACTTCACAGGGAATTTTACTTTAGTTTGCAGCCTGTTGCTCGGACAGAGTAACAGGAGAGAGAGGGAGGAGAGAAAGAGAGAGAGAGAGAAAGAGAAGACAGGATAAACAGACAGACGACAGACAAGGACAGAGAAAGAGACAGACAGACAGACAAGGACAGAGAAAGAGAGAGACAGACAAAGGAGAGAGAGAGAGAGAGAACAGGACAGAAAGGAGAAGAGAGAGGAGAGAACAGACAGACAGAAAAAAAGAAGAGAAAGAGGCAGAGACAGCAGATAAACAGACAGATGGACAGACAAGGAAGAGAGGAGACAGAAGACAAGGAGGAGAGGAAGGCAGACAGGCAGCAGCAGGAAGAGAGAGAGAGAGAGAGAGAGAGAGAGAAGAGAGAGGAGGTGGGGGTTTCTATCGGTCTTTTTGATTTTATTAGCAGTGATTGAAATCTTGCATGAAAACTTTCGTATTTCTTTTTTGCACACTGAAATTTACTCAGAGCAAGAGATTTTGCAGCAAACAAAGTAATAGAAGTAGAAGAGAGGGAGACAGAGAGAGGCGCGCGCGACGAGGAGAGAGAGAGAGAGAGAGAGAGAGAGAGAGAGAGAGAGAGCGAAGAGGTGCAAGACAGAGAAAGATACAAAAGAGACGGAGAGGGAGGGAGAGAGAGAGAGAAAAAGAAAGGGGGATAAAGAAAGAGAAGGAGAGTCAAAGTGAGAGACAGAAAGGAGAGAGAAAGAGACAGGTAGACAGATAAACAGGCAGATAGAGAGTGGGACACACGCACAGAGCTACAAGAAGAAGAAGAAGAAGAAGAAGAAGAAGAAGAAGAAGAAGAAGGAAGAAGAAGAAGAAGAAGAAGAAGAAGAAGAAGGAAGAAGAAGAAAAGAAGAAGAAGAAGAAGAAGAAGAAGAAGAAGAAGAAGAAGAAGAAGAAGAAGAAGAAAGAAGAAGAAGAGAGAAGAAGAAGAGAAGAAGAAGAAGAAGAAGAAGAAGAAGAAGAAAGAAGAAAGAAAGAAGAAGAAGAAGAAGAGAAAGAAGAAGAAGAAGAAGAAGAAGAAGAAGAAGAAGAAAGAAGAAGAAGAAGAAGGAAGAAGAAGAGAAGGGGAAGGGAAGAGGAACAAGAACAAGAACAAGAACAAGAACAAGATCAAGAAGAGATACAGTGTGAGAGAGAGGAGGGGGAGAGGAAAGACAGTCAGACAGACAGACAGACAGATAGGGAGAGAGAGAGAAAGAGAGAGAGAGAGAGACAGACAGACAGACAGAGACAGAGGCAGAGACAGAGAGAGAGGGACATAGAGAGACAGATAGAGAGAGAGAGAGAGGCAGAAACAGAGACAGGAAGACAGAGACAGTCAGACTTAGGCAGGCAGCAGGCAGGCAGATAGGCAGACAGACCGGCAGGCAGGTAGACAGACACACACAGACAGACAGGCAGGCAGACAAACAGAAAGACAGATAGAGAAGGAGAAAGAGAAAGAAACAGAGATTCAGTCATATTGATTTGAACAGAAGTGACTGACAAACAAGAATGTGTGCATGGAAACTTTTTGTTTTCCTTTCTTGTACTCGTTTGAAACTTACACAGTGGATTGCCGGAGTTGATGAAACTCCGCTCTCCTTCCCATCCACGTGTCTGTCTCTCTGTCTCTCTGTCTGTCTCTCTTCTCTCTCTCTTCTCTCTTTCTGTCTGTCTGTCTGTCTGTCTCTCTTTCTCTCTCTCTCTCTGTCATTAGTATGGAAAAGATGCCAAAGATTCCCTCTATCCATCCACCATCTCTCTCACTCACTCTCTCTTTGTCTGTCTGTGTGTTCCTCACCCCACTGCTCTAATCCCTAATCTCTTTTCATAGCTCCCAAATCCCATACTTCTTCTTTAATTTGCTCCAAAATGCCAGTGCGAGAAATCAGTACACACCGTTGATTGATTTAGGGAGGACAGGGAAAAACCCCTGTGTAAACCAAAAATCGTGAAATTGAATTCCTGTGTATTGATGTGTTTGTAGCATTTTGTTTGGGATATGGGGAGGAGAGAGAGAGAAGAGAGAGAGAGAGAGAGAGAGAGAGAGAGAGAAGAGAGAGAGAAAGGTGGGGGTTTCTATCGGTCAGATATTTTAATAGCAGTGATTGAATGCTTGCTGGAACTTTCGTTTTTTTTTTTTTTCTAATTTACTCAGTGCAAGAGATTTGCAGCAGCAATTTTGCAGTACAAGAGAGGGGAGGAAGAGAAGGGAAGGGGGAAGAGAAGAGACAGAGAGAGAGAGGAGAGCGGCAAGACAGAGAAAGAGACAAAAGGACGAGAGGGAGGAAGAGAGAGGAGAGAATAAAGGGGGAAAAGAAAGAGAAGGAGAGGCAAAGTGAGAGACAGAAAGGAGAGAGAAGGGAAAGAAGATAAACAGGAGACAGAAAAGTGACAACGACAGAGAGTAACAGCAGAGAACAGAAGAAGAAAGAAAGAAGAAGAAGAAGGAAGAAAAGAAGAAAAGGATGAAAAATGATTTGTTTAAAAGACATCCTTCAAAGAATCCTACTTTTTAGACGATGAAGATTGACCTTACCAGACCGAATTTTGAAGCAACGAAAAACCAAAAGATCATTTAAGTTGATAAAATGAGTGGAGA
The DNA here is from genome assembly GCA_030674185.1 of Monoplex corrugatus. Taxonomy (NCBI): domain Eukaryota; kingdom Metazoa; phylum Mollusca; class Gastropoda; order Littorinimorpha; family Ranellidae; genus Monoplex; species Monoplex corrugatus. The sequence continues at coordinate 40,702,147 of JAPXFY010000023.1, read as the reverse complement.
AATAGTAAAACCATGTTGATTGGAAGGAGAGAGAAGGAAAGAGACCGAGAAAAAAAACGGATGAATGTCTGTTATTGATGTGTTTTAGCCATTTGCTTGGGATAGGAGAACGCAGCAGAGAAGATGAGAGGAGAGAGAGAAAGACACTAGGACACAGAAAGAGAGAGAGAGGAGAGGAGAGAGGAGAGAGAGAAGGAGAGAGAGAGACGAGAGAAAGGAATGGGGTTCTATCGGTCGTTTTATTTATTAGCAGTGATTAAATGCTTGCATGGAAACTTTCGTTATTCTTTTTTTTTCACTCTGAAATTTACTCAGAACAAGAGATGTTGCGGATCCCAAAGGAACAAGGGTAATAGAGAGAGAGAGAGAGAGAGAGAGAGAGAGAGAGAGAGAGACAGAGACAGAGACAGAGACAGAGACAGAGAGACAGAGAGAGAGCAAGAGAGAGAGAGCAAGAGAGAGAGCAAGAGAGAGAAGAGGTTCTATCGGTCAGTTTTTATTTTTAACTATTATTATTTAATTGGCAGTAATTGAATGCTTCCATGGAGACTTTCGTTTTTCTTTTTTGCACTCTAAAATTTATTCGGAGCAAGACATTTTGCAAGTCTCAAATGAACAGGGGTAAAGAGGGGAGAGAGAGAGAGAGAGAGAGAGAGAGAGAGAGAGAGAGAGAGAGAGAGAGAGGGAGGGAGACAGACAGAGACAGAGAGAGAGAGAGAGATAGACAGACAGACAGACATATTTGGGGGGGGGGGTAAGTTAGTGTTGACATGAATCCCCCGTCCCTTCCTCCTTCCCTCCCTCTCTTTCCTCTCTCTTCCCTCTCTCTCTCTCTCTCTCTCTCTCTCTCTCTTTCCCAATCTCTCTCTCTCTTCTCTTGTCCCTAGGATGAAAAGGACGCAAGGGATTTTCCCTTTCTATCGATCCCCCATCACTCTCATTTTATCTTCTTTTTTTTTATCTGTCTGTCTGTCTGTCTGTCTTTCTGTCTGTCTGTCTGTCTGTCTGTCTTTCCCTCACTTTTCTACTTTATATCCCTTTCTTTCTTACGTTCATTCGAGAGCTGCAACATCTTTTGCTCTGCTTTAATTTCCTCCAAAATGCTGGTGTTAGAAACCTGTCCAAAACCTGATGATCGATTTAGGGTGGATAGGGAGAACCTCTTGTTTAAATCAAAGACTTCACCAGGGAATTTTACTTTAGTTTGCAGCCTGTTGCTCGGAACAGGAGTAACAGGGAGAGAGAGAGGGGGGGGGGAGGGAGGGAGAAAGAGAGAGAGAGAGAGAGGCAGAGACAGATAGATAAACAGACAGACAGACAGACAATGAGAGAGAGACAGAGAGAGAGAGAGACAGAGAGACATAGAGACAGAGAGAAAGAGACAGACAGACAGCCAGAGACAGAAAAAGACAAGAAGAAGAATGGAGAGGGAGAGAGAGAGAGAGAACAGACAGACAGACAGACAGGCAGACAGGCAAGGATAAAAAGAGAGAGAGAGAGAGAGAGAGAGAGAGAGAGAGAGAGAAGACAGACAAATAAATAGACAGACAGACAGACAAGCAAGGAGAGATAGAGAGAGAGAGAGAGAGAGAGAGAGAGAGAGAGAGAGAGAGAGAGGACAGACAGAGAGACAGAGAGACAGAGAGACAGAGAGACAGAGAGAGGCAGACAAAATAGACAGACAGACAGACGGGTGGGACGTAATCAAAGCAAAGATCAGCACGAAACAATCCGAAAAGGAAAGATTGATAACCCCAACTATATGGGATAGGACCCTTCCTCCTTTCTACTGCCTTGTAAATGGATTAGTTAGCAGTTAGATATCATTGCCAATCTCTCTCTGTCTCTCTGCGTGTGTCTTTTGTCTCTGTCTCTCTCTGCCTTTCTTTCTCTCTTTCTTTCCCCCTCTCTCTCCCTTTAGTTCTTTCTCACTTTCTGTCTCCCCCTCTCTCTCTCTCTCTCTTCGTTTTTCTATCTCTTTGTCTTTGTGTCTGTGTGTCTGTCTGTCTGACTGTCTGTCTGTCTGTCTGTCTGTCTCTCTCTCTCTCTCTCTCTCTCTCTCTCTCTCTCTCTCTTTGTGCCTCCCCTCTCCCCTCTCTCTGAAATACACGTCTCCTATTCCCATGCTTGTATTAATTCGGACGCAACTTGTCTATCCTTCCCTGCTTCAATTATCAGCATTGTGTTTGTCTTTTTTTTCTGTCTGTCTGCTTGCCTGCTCGCCTGTCTGTCTGCCTGTCTGCCTGTCTGTCTATCTGTTTATCCAATAATTGACAAAGAAATATCGTCCAGTTGTTTTCAACACTCGTGCAATCGGAATAGATTCCATAAATAAATTTATCTCAGTGATTGGATGTGTATTTTCAACTCGTTGGGTGACTCAGACCTTTGATCCCAATTTTCTTAAATGACAAGTATAAACAGCCAACCTTAATATTCCATACAAACGCAACCTTAAGACCTTTTTATCATCTTTCTCACGATAAGCTGCAAAACAAAAAACAAAAACAAAACAAAAAAAATAGGAACTTATTTCGATTTTGGGATTTACGGTTTACATGAGACGGTCTACATTTCATTATGAATGTTTATTTCAGTTCTCAGCTCCTCTAAAAGTTACAAAATTAAGAGGTGCAAAGAACAAGCACTCACTTTGATTGGATGATCTTGAGAAAACAAAATGATAAAAAGAAATGTTGTTTTGACTGGATAGTTCGTAAAGGATGGACCTTATCATTGTTCTGTGGCCTCTGTGATTTGATTGTTTAGTTGTCTTGTGTGATGCCTACGGCCTAATGGATACAACTCTTTCTTGGGCGGCCAAAAAAATCCAGATTCAGTTCCTATTTGGACTGAAATCATTCTCCCCATGCCTTAAGCTTTCAGTAGTGGTCTGGGAGCTAGTCTCACGAATAAGACGACAAACTATGG
>JAPXFY010000023.1:40681716-40686716 GCA_030674185.1 Monoplex corrugatus | reverse complement strand
AGTGGCTAATGTAAAGTTAGTTTTCGACTGCTTCTCTCAGCTTGAGTAAACACGTTCTAAATGGAATCCTTGAGTTTTCAATAGGCTTTGACAAGCCCGAACTTATTTCACATTTATTAGACCCCTTTCTTCTTCTCAGTCTCATTTAGACTGAAGCTTTTTTGCCCACTCTCTCTTTCTTTAATGTTTTTTTTTTATGTTTTTAGCTATATTTTCCTCTGTCATCCCTGTACATGTCTAGGAAACAGGTTAATTTTTTTTTTCAAAATAGATAGATAGATAGATCGATAGATAGATCGATAGATAGATAGATAGATAAATAGATAGATAGATATATAGATAGACAGTAGATACAAGATATATAGATAGATAGATAGATAGATAGATAAGATCAGGAGAGAGGGGAGAGAGAGAGAAAGACAGGAGAGAGAGAGAGTGAGAGAGAGAGAGAGAGAGAGAAAGGGGAGAATGAGAGAGACAGAGAAAAAGAGAGAGTGAGAGAGAGAGAGGAGAGAGAAAGGGGAAAGAGAGAGACAGAGAGAGAGGGGGTGAAGAGAGAGGGGAGAGAGAGAGGAGAGAGAGAGAGAGAGAGAGAGAGAGAGAGAGAGAGAGAGAGAGAGAGAGAGGTACAAACCAGTAGATTTCATACAAGTTAAAGAATAGCCAATTTCGCTACCTCCGTTCCCACTACAAGCTCAACAGGCACAAAGAACGTACAGTTCAACGGAAGAGGTTGCAAATTAAAGACAACTGTTCCAATTCTGAGATCTGCAGTTCAGACGAGACAACCTCACAATTCGATTATGCACGTTTGTTTAACACCATTTGCATTGCAACGATTTTGAAGCGGTTTGAAGCTCAGTAAACTCTAAAGGTGTGGGAGAAAACACTTTGACTTCACAGTCTTTTCAGAAACACTTGTACTGAGTGAATAGTGCAGAAGAAGGAGGAGGGGAAATCATGGATCCAGTCAGTATAAAAATAAACGCAGGAGAGAATGATCGATCCCAACAGACAGAGCAGACCCACTCCCCCTCCCTCTGTTTCATTTTTCTAACTAGAATGACTGAGTCAGCAATCACGTGTTATTGGCAATAATTCTGTCTCCCTCTATATGTGTGTCTCTGTATTTCACTCTGTATCCATCTTTGTAGACGTCTATCTCTTTGTCTGTTTGTATGTTTTTTCTTCCTCTCTTTCTCATTCTCTCTGTCTCTATCTCTGTCTCTCTCTGTCTGTCTCCCTCTCTCCCTCTCTCTCTCTATCTCTTTCTCTCTCTCTCTCTTTCTCTCTCTCTCTTTTCTAGTCTCACTCATGAAATAAATGTTTTTTGTCTCTGTTTCTGCAATTCTATTCAGCTGTAAGTTGTACGTTTGTCTGTTATATCTAATTACATTGTATCTTTGATCACCTATACACATTTACATATTTTGTTCCCCACGATGATTCAAACATAACAGGATAAACAATCAAAACACCATTGATAAATACGTTCTACACAAACAAACAAACAAAAATGTTCTGTTCAGGCTACAAGTAAAATATAATTCTCTTTTGTTTTCCTTTTTTGTAAAATTTGGTTGTAGTTTCCTCAAAATTGTTGAAATTGCATTACGATAGCTTACATTTGGACATTTTGATTTTCAGCACCTCTGAAGCGGTTTGAAGTGACAAAATTAAGACAGCCTAGGAAACCACACACTGACTTGATGATCGTCTGAGAAACACTTGTTCTGACACGACAGTTTGGAAAGAACACACCTTCTGATTCAACAGTGGCTGATGTAAAGTTAGTTTTCGATTACTTCCCCTCAGTTTGAGTAAACACGCTCTTAATGGAATCCTTGAGTCTTCAATAGGCTTTGACAAGCATGAACTCATTTTGGAGTTATTAGACCCTGTTTCTTCTTCTCAGTCTGTTTAGATTGAAACTCTCTGTCTAGTTCTTGCCCCCTCTCTCTTTCTTTGATGTTCTTTCTGTCTTTATTCATATATTCTTCTGTCCTCCCTGTACAGGTCTAGGTAAATAGGTTCATATTTTTTTTCAAGATAGAGAGGGACAGAGAGAGAGAGAGAGAGAGAGAGAGAGAGAGATATATATATATATATATATATATACATAGACAGACAGACAGACAGACATATAAACAGACAGACAAAATGACATACAGATGGACAGAAATAAAATAGAGAGAGAGAGACATAAACAGACAGACAGACAGACAGACAAATAGACAGACAGACAGAAGGACATACAGATGGACAGAAAGAAGAGAGAGAGAGACAGAGACAGAGACAGAGAAACAGAGAGAGGTACAAACCAGTACATTTCAAACACCTTAAAGAATAGCCAATTTCCCTGCCTCCATTCTCTCTACAAGCTTAACAGACACAAAGAACACACAGTTCAATGGCAAAGGCTGCAAATAAAAGACAAATGTTTCAATTCTGAGATCTCCAGTTCAGACGAGACAACCTCACAATTCGATTATGCATATTTATTTACAGCATTTGCATTGCAACGATTTTGAAGTGGTTTGAAGCTCAATGAACTCTAAAGGTGTGGGAGAAAACACTTTGACTTCACAATCTTTTCAGAAACACTTGTACTGAGTGAATAGTGCAGAAGAAGGAGGAGGGGAAATCATGGACTAGTCAACATAAAAATAAACGCAGGAGAGATTGATCGATCCAAACAGTCAGAGCACAACCCATTCCCCCTCCCTCTGTTTCATTTTTCTAACTAGAATGACTGAGTCAGCAATCACGTGTTATTGGCAATAATTCTGTCTCCCTCTATATGTGTCTCTGTATTTCACTCTGTATCTATCTTTGTAGACGTCTATCTCTTTGTCTGTTTATACGTTTTTTCTTCCTCTCTTTCTCATTCTCTCTGTCTCTATCTCTGTCTCTCTCTGTCTGTCTCTCTGTCCATCTCTCTCTCTCTCTCTCTCTCTCTCTCTCTCTCTCTCTCTCTCTCTCTGTTTCTAGTCTCACTCATGAAATAAATGTTTTTTGTCTCTGTTTCTGCACTTCTATTCAGCTGTAAGCTGTAAGTTTGTCTGTATATCTAATTACTTTGTAGCTTTGATCACCTATACACATTTACATATTTTGTTCCCCATGATGATTCTAACATAACACAGATTTCTAAACTTCAAAAGATAAACAATCAAAACATCATTGATAAATACGTTCTACACAAACAGAAAAAAAAAATCTGTTCAGGCTACAAGTAAAATATAATCTCTCTTTGTTTTCCTTTATTTTTAAATGTGGTTGTAGTTTCCTCGAAATTGTCGAAATTCCATTATGATCGTGTACATTTGGACAGTTTGATTTTCAGCAACTCTGAAGCGGTTTAATTAAAGTGAAAAAATTGAGACGTCCTAGGCAACCACACACTGACTTGATGATCCTCTAAGGAACACTTGTTTTAACTTGACATTTCGGAAAGAACACACCTTCTGATTCGGCAGTTGCTGATGTAAAGTTAGTTTTCAATTGCTTCCCCTCAGCTTGAGTAAACACGCTCTAAATGGAATCCTTGAGTTTTCAATAGGCTTTGACAAGCATGAACTCATTTCGCAGTTATTAGACCTTTTTTTCTTCTTATCAGTCTCGTTTAGATTGAAACTCTCTGTCTAGTTCTTGCCCCCTTTCTCTTTCTTAAATTTTCTTCCTGTCTTTATATGCATGTTCCTCTGTCCTCCATGTACAGCTCTAGGTAAATGGGTTAATATTTTTTTTCAAGATTGAGGGAGAGAGGAGAGAGAGAGAGAGAGAGAGAGAGAGAGAGAGAGAGAGAGAGAGAGATACATACATACATACATACATAAACAGACAGACAGACAGACAGATAGACAGACAGACAGAAGGACATACAGATGGATAGAAAGAAGAGAGAGAGAGACAGACAGACAGATAGAGAGAAAGAGAGACAGACAGACAGACAGACAAAGACAGAGAGACAGAGAGACGGAGAGAGAGAACCAGAGAGAGGTACAAACCAGTACATTTTATACACCTCAAAGAATAGCCAATTTCCCTGCCTCCATTCTCCCTGCAAGCTTAACAGTCACAAAGAACATACAGTTCAATGGCAAAGGCTGCAAATAAAAGACAAATGTTCCAATTCTGAGATCTGCAGTTCAGACGAGACAGCCTCAGAATTCGATTATGCATGTTTATTTAACCAAATTTGCATTGCAACGTTTTTGAAGTGGTTTGAAGCTGAATGAACTCTAAAGGCACAAAGAGCACACTTTGACTTCGCGATCTTTTCAAGAATACTTGTACTGACTGGATAGTGCGCGAAAACTGCATTCTCATAATGGACCGCTTCTTATGCAAAATTTTGTTTTTGGCTGCTTCTCTTTAACTTTTGTGGACAATTGTCGAATTTTCAGTAGTTTTTGAAAAGAGTCCAACTTATTTTGCATTCCTTAAAATTCTTCATCCATCTCTGTTTTTAAATTGAAATTCTCTCTCTCTCTCTCTCTGTCTCTCTCTCTCTCTCTGTCTCTCTCTCTGTCTCTCTCTCTCTCTCTGTCCTCTCTGTCTCTCCCCTCTCTCTCTCTCTCTCTCTCTCTCTCTCTGTCTCGTTCTCGCTCTCGCTCTCCCTCTCGTTGTCTGTGGAAGTGGATCAACAGGTTGTTTTTGAAGAAGTGGAACAGGAAGCAAAATATATATTCAGAGCCCCCTGAGTGAGGGTACAACATAATGAAAAAGGGACAGACAAGAAACACATGTAGAGGCAGACAGAGACAGAAACCAACGAGAAGGAAGAGGAGAAATCATGGATTAGTCGGTGAAAAATGAAGCAGGAGAGATTGATAAATCCAAACAGTCAGAGCAGGCCCATTCCTCTTCCCACTGTTTCATTTTTTCTAGCTAGAATGAGTGAGTCAGCAGTCTCGTGTTATTGGCAATAATTCTCTCTCCCTCTCTATGTGTCTGTGTTTTGCTCTATACCAGTCTTTGTAGACGTCTGTCTGTCT
>JAPXFY010000023.1:40676716-40679216 GCA_030674185.1 Monoplex corrugatus | reverse complement strand
GTGATCTCATTTCTCTTGCCTCATAAAATGTCCTATAAAAGCTGCTTGTTTTTTTCTTTTTAATATTCTTCATTAATGTTCTTTTTTTGTGTGATGCCTCTTTCAAGACTGCCTCGTCTTCTTGGGATGGGGGTGATGCAAATATACGAAGATCATTTCAATTTTAATTGAGTGATTTTTCACTTATTTAAGACCATCATTTCACTTTTTTCAACAATATTTCATTTACTTAAAACAGAGTAAGATTTTCATGTTATTATAAACGTTTCGTATGAAAAGGAGAGAGAGACAGAGACAGAGAGAGAGAGAGAGAGAGAGAGAGAGAGAGAGAGAGAGAGAGAGAGAGAACTCAGAATTTTTTAATGTACATCGGCCTTAGGCCACAATACAATAATCGGTGGGAGGGGGGGGGGGAGATAGGGTTTTTGTGTATTACACCAATATTGCAATGCGCATGATTGCATCGTCGAACATTGACACTTTCCTCGCTTTCCTCAGTTGAATACTTCGTTGGTGTAACAGTCAACAGATCTTTCTTTTGCTGACTAAATCTAACATTTAATGAAGTAATACACTAAATAGTACTTGATTATAATTAAGCTTCATCAGTGCATTAAGGCATCAAACAAGTCATAAAGATATTTAATACATATACATATATCGTTCCATTCCTCCATCTACTGATCAAGCAATTAGTCTCTCTGTATAGCCAACAGCCGGTCAAGTAATACAATCATCACACAATCAACAAATAATTGGTAAATCACCATGCTTGCGAAACATACTTCACTTTATCCATCTAATCAAACAAATACTTAGTACATTCAGTGTACCGTGGCAACGGTAATCAATCAATCAATCAATCAACTGCAATTCTATCATTTAATTAGCCATCTGAATCCGATCAGTTAAAATACTGAACCGTTTCTCTACCAGTTAAGTTTGTCGCCAAATACAATTATTCATCTATAAACCAAACTAGTTAGCGAGTCACCGAACAATTTGATCAGTTTCATATAAATCATTTTCCCGATCAGTACTTAGTCAGCAACTAATCAATGGATCAATCATTCAGTCAGTGCATCCATCAATCAATCAATGAATTAATCAAACAATCAGTTAAGCGGTCAATCAATGAATCATCAATTTACCAAATATTTGTAAAACAAGTAGCAATAAACAATTCGATTTTTCAAAATTATCTTTACCCCCGCGTTTTTGTGCATAATTTACAGTCTGTACACAGTTTATATCGAAATGACTACAAAAATATAATGGAACATTTCTCTTGCCTCATAAAATGTCCTATAAAAGCTGCTTGTTTTTTCTTTTTAATATTCTTCATTAATGTTCTTTTTTTTTTTGATGCCTCTTTCAAGACTGCCTCGTCTTCTTGGGATGGGGGTGATGCAAATATACGAAGATCATTTCAATTTTAATTGAGTGATTTTTCACTTATTTAAGACCATCATTTCACTTTTTTCAACAATATTTCATTTACTTTAAAACAGAGTAAGATTTTCATGTTATTATAAACGTTTCGTATGAAAAGGGAGAGAGAGACAGAGAGAGAGAGAGAGACAGAGAGAGAGAGAGAGAGAGAGAAAGAAAGAGAGAGAGAGAGAGAGAGAGAGAGAGAGAAGAGAGAGAGAGAGAGAGAGAGAGAGAGAGAGAGAACTCGCTTTGATTGGATAGATGCTGCGATGTCAATAACGATGACATTACAAACAGCAATTATCCGTGGGGTAGCTCGTTCTGCCAATGGCCCATCAGGTCCTTCAAAGAACGCTTGTTATGGCCGGAACGGTCGTGATGAACGTGCTCTCTGATTGGACGGTGGCTCACGGTGAAGTCGGGTTTTGATTGCTTCGCTTCAAGTTGTACAAACAAGCTGTGTGCTTTACATGGAATCCTCTCGGTTTCAATAGTGTTTGACAAGCGTCCAGATTATTCTGCATCCATTGAAACTTCTCTATCGTTCTCTGACTGACTTTGAATTGAAATTCTTCCCCCTTTATGTCATCAGCTATGTCTGTCTGTATGTGTGTGTCTCTCTCTGTGTGTCTGTCTCTGTGTCTCTCTGTTTGTGTCTTGTCTCTTTCTGTCTCTCTGTCTCTCTCATGTTCTCTCTCATGTTCTCTCTCTTTAATTCTCTCTCTCTAATTCTCATTCATTTTCTCTCTCTCATTCTCTCCCCCCCCCTCTCTCTCCCTTTCTCTTTGTCTCTTTTTCTCTGTCTCTCTCTCTGTGTCTCTGTCTGTCTGTCTGTCTTTCTCTGTCTCTGTTTCTGTGTCTGTGTCTGTCTCTCTATGTCTGTGTCTCTGTCTCTCCGTCTTTCTCTGTCTCTTTCTCTGTCTCTCTCTGTGTCTCTGTCTCTCTCTCTCTCTGTCTCTCTGTCTCTCTCTTTCTCTCTCTCTCTCTGTGTCTCTGTTTGTCTGTCTGTCTTTCTCTGTCTCTGTCTCCGTGTCTGTGTCTTCGTGTCTCTGTGTCTCTCTGTGTG
>JAPXFY010000023.1:40649216-40651716 GCA_030674185.1 Monoplex corrugatus | reverse complement strand
CTCTCTCTCTCTTTCTCTCTCTTCTCTCTCTCTCTCTTTCTCTCTGTTTTCTCTTAATATATGTGTCTCATCTTTGTCTCCGTCTTCTGTTCAGTCTCTGTCCTCTCTGTCTCTGTCTCTCGTCTCTATGTCATTACACACGTGTCACTCTTTCTACCTTGTTTATCCGTCCCCCCTTTCCACTTTCTGTCTCGTCTATTAGATGTTCATTATAAGAAGCTTGAAACATTATCATGTAAATATTTCAGCACAAACAACGAACGCTTTGCCCTCAAACAGCAGTTCGAATTAGTCGGTGGAAACGTTTCTTCATAATACTCATGCCTTCAATTTTGGAGAAATAATCCTCCCTCAGTCTGACAAAATCAATGGTCAATGCGCTCAGTCTGCCCTGTGTCTGTCTGTCTGTACGTCTGTTTGTCTGTCTCTAATGATCTTTGTCTGCCTGTCTGTCTGTCTTTGTCATTTTGTCTCTCTCCCCTCGGTCTGACTGTGTGTCTGTGTGTGTGTGTGTGTGTGTGTGTGTGTGTGTGTGTCTGTCTGTCTGTCTGTCTGTTACTTTCTCTCTCTCTCCCCCCCTCTCTCTCTCTCTCCTTCTGTTTCTGTCTGCCTGTCTGTCTCCCTCTCTTTTGTCTCTGTATGTATGTCTTTCTACCTGCCTGCCTGTTGTCTGCCTGTCTCTTTTTGTCTGTTGTCTGTCTGTCTGTCTCTCTGTTGGTCTGTCTGTCTCTCTCTCTCTCTCTCTCTCCTCTCTCTCTCTCTCTCTCTCTCTCTCTCTCTCCTCCCTCACTGCCATTCTGTCTCTGTGTGTCTGTCTGTCTCCCATATCTCTCATCTGTCTCTCTTTGCTTTTGTTTTCTCTGTCTGTCTGCCTGACTTTCTGTCTGTCTCTCTCTGTCTCTCTGTCTCTCTGTCTCTCTCTCTTTCTCTCTGTTTGTCTCTTAGTATCTGAGTCTCGTATTTGTCTCCGTCTTCTGTCTCTGTTTTTCTGTCTCTGTCTCTCGTCTCAATGTCATTACATACGTGTCACTCTTTCTACCTTGTTTATCGTCCCCTCTTTCCACTTTCTGTCTCGTCTATTAGATGTTCATTATAAGAAGCTTGAAACATTACCGTGTAAATATTTCAGCACAAAGAACGAACGCTTTGCCCTCAAATAGCAGTTACAATTAGTCAGCGGAAAAACGGATATTTTATTGACGTTTCTTTGTAATACCTCATGCCTTCGATTTTAGAGAAAAATCCTCCCTCAGACATACAGTCTGACAAAATCCATGGTCAATGCGCTCAGTCTGTCCTTTTGTCTGTCTGTCTGTATGTCTGTTTCTGTTGATCTTTGTCTGTCTGTGTGTCTGTCTGTTTGTCATTCTCTCTCCTCTTCTCTCTCTCTCTCTCTCTCTCGCTCTCTCTCACTCTCTCTTTATTTCTCTCTCTCTAGCTTTCTTTCTTTCTTTGCCTCTGTCTCTGTCTCTATGTCTCTCTCTTGTTCTCTTTCTCTCTATCCCCTCTCTCTGTGACTCTCTCTATATCTGTCTATCTGTCTGTCTTCTCTGTCTGTTGTCTGTCTGTCTGTCTTCTCTCTTCTCTCTCTCTCTCTCTCTCTTCATTGTTATTCTTTTTTCTCTTTCACTGATATCATGAATACTGAAGTCATGATAACCAATTAAAAACACAAGAAATCCCCTCATGCACAATAGTAGCAAATGGGAAAACGCTGAGACAAGTTGATAAATGGAAACAGTCATCTCACCAGACTGCAGATGTACATTAGAAATAGCCAGCATATTAGGCCAAGGCAGACACAGTCATAGGGAAGATTAGGAAAAGACAGGCAACATTTTTAGGCCATTTTATGAGGAAAGGGGAATTGGAGCACCTGGTCACACAAATGGAGAAACTAGACGGACTTGCAGAGTGGCTGAAGACAAAGAGGGTGGAAGAGATGCTTGAGGCAACACGAGATAGAGACAGATGGGAGTCCATGATCGCCAACGCCACACGGCAAGGCATCTGATGATGATGATGATTAGACCAAGCTAAAACAGCTTGCAAGAAAATGAAAAGTATTTTTACCAAAAAAAATCCTATCATTTAACATCAGGAGGAGAGTTCCTCAATGTTATGTAGAACCGATACTATTATATCGGATATGAAGCGTAGACAGTCAGCACGCAAAATCAGAACAAGATTGAGGTGGCTGAAATATGGTTTCTGAGAAGAATGTTGAGATTTCCATGGACAGCAACGCAACAGTCTTGAAAGAAGCAAACACACACACACACACACACACATACACACACACACACACACACACACACACACACACACACACACACACACACACACACACACACACACACACATACACACACACACACACACACACACAAAAAAACATTGATGTAGAAGATAAGGGAAAGACAAGAAACATTTATAGGAGATTTTATGAGGCAAGAGAAATTAGAGCACCTAGTCACAACAGGAAGTTGGAGGGGAAAAC
>JAPXFY010000023.1:40634216-40636716 GCA_030674185.1 Monoplex corrugatus | reverse complement strand
AGACAACGGTGTCAACTACAACGAAAACAGGAGCATCACCAGATAATTCCTTAACCCTTTCACCCGCATCTGACCACAAATTACAACAACAAAAAATAAATCTTTCACTCTCTCGCCTTATCCACCAGTTTCCTACAGGAAGCTTGTAGATAGGGTGAGGGAGTGAAAGGGTTAAGGGTTGTTTTTGCTTTTCTGTCATGGCTGGCACTGGGTTAGAAGCCAAGAACAGAAAGGGACGATTACCATCTTCTCCACACAGAAAGTAGAAAAAGGTCCTGATTACATTCGGCACTGGCCACGCCCTTTCACCTCGACGCCCATATAAGCCACAAGCTCAAAGGTGATGCGAGCCCCAAGTAGTTGGTTTGAGCGTCGGATTCACATGCTGATGGTTGTGGGTTCGAAAACCCGGGGTGCGCTACATTAAAACTGGCCTTCTCACTTTCCTATCTTAACATCATTGTTGTTCTGGTAGTATTAGTATAGAATTAGATAAGTCCCCCTTCCCCCATTTCCCTGGGATGGTTATTCCCTTCAGCCATATCACTTGAGGTGGGTGTCGACATAAAAACTGAACCAAACCAATATATATCAGTGATATCTTCACCAATTTGTTCCTACAGTCAAGCGGACTGGACAGCTGAGGATAATATTATCTTGTAGCGATGTCATTTCTAGCAAGTGGACCGACTGACAGCGCAGACGACGACAACTCCTCTGATGACCAAGTTCTGTGGCATTTGGTACGAACTGGTAAAATAGCCACATTCATACCGGATGTACCCTGACCATGTTGACAGAGGACAACAGAAATCATTGTCGTTGTCGGTATTGTTGGTGGAGATGTTATTGTAGTTGCTGATCTTGTTTATATAGGTTTCAAGCGAGAGGTAAACCAAAGAAGACTTAGATCGATGGTGTGAAAACCTTGACGTTGCATGACAGTTCTCTATCTCTACTTCAGGCCTTCCAACTGGGTTTTGTTCTCTCCTGTGGGGGTGAGGAGGCTGCTTCACTATAAATTGTATTTCCACCTTCTGGAAATTCTGTACTAGAAATTTCCTCTTTTCTGTCACTCCCTTTGTTTCTGCCTTGATCCTTTTGCTTCCTGTCATTTCTTCCTATCGTGTTCTGCCTTGCTGGTCCATTCGTCTGTATGTGTTCGATAAAGTCTTATGTACTTTCTCTTAGGATTGATAATTGGGTACATATAGTTAATGCATTTTAGCTCTATGGACATGTGATGAGCAGGAGCAATTTTACGTAATTTAAGTCTGCTATTGTCACTCTTGACCAAACCCTCTCTTTTCAGCAACACATCTCAAATGTTTGTAGAAGTGCTTACTTTGAACTTCGGAAGATTAGCTCTGTCCGCCACCTCCTGTCTGCTGACGCTACTAAAACTCTAGTCTGTGCTTTCATATTCTCTAAACTTGACTATTGCAACTCTCTTTTGGTTGGACTTCCTAAACATCTCTTACATAGACTTCAACGAATACAGAATAATGCCGCCCGTTTGGTTTGTAGGTCCTCTAAATTTGAACATGTCTCTCCTTTGCTTCACTCACTTCACTGGCTTCCCATCTCAGACAGGATAGATTACAAAATTTCTTCACTGACCTACCATGCTGTCTCTGGCACTGGCCCTGAATACCTCTCTGAACTTGTTCACATTTACACTCCTTCTCGCTCTCTCCGCTCTTCATCTGACACTAGACTTCTCCGCATTCCCTCTGTGAGGACAAAAACTTATGGCCAACGATCTTTCTCTTACCAGGCTCCCACTACGTGGAATACCCTACCAACTCCTCTCAGGCACGCAGAGTCTATTACCTCTTTCAAAACCTCACTCAAAACACATCTGTTCTCGTGCTGACTTCTCCTCTTCGTGGTGCTTCTTCTTTATGCTTATGATATTGACAACCTGCGATCGTGTATGTTGTGTGTGTGTGTGTTTGTGTGTGTGTGTGCGTGCGCGCGCGCGTGCGTGCGCGCGCGTGTGTGTGTGTGTGTGTGTGTGTGTGTGTGTGTGTGTGTGTGTGTGTGTCTGTGTGTGTGTGTGTGTGTGTACTTGTAAAGCGCCAGAAGCAATTTTTTGGACTGTGCGCTATATAAATGCTCATTATTATTATTATTATTATTATTATTATTATTATTACGAAAGGTCTGTTGTTGTTTCATTGCGTAAGTCAGTGTTTGAACTTGAATATTCTGTGGTTTTTGATGTATCTTCTTACTTGTGTAGCTTTGATGGTGGTTGTTTTCTCATTGTATACGTAGTTGTGAACATTTTTTGTTTTGCGAAATGTAAAGCGCTGGTGAGCATGTTTGCATGGAATATGCGCTATATAAATAAACATTATTATTATTATTGTTTACGTTGGTATTGTCTTCATTGTTACATGTTGTTGTTGATATTGTTGTTATTGTTCTTGTCATCGCCACTATTGTTCTTATCACTCTTGTTGGTGTTGTTGATGCGGTTGTCGTTGTTGTTTGC
>JAPXFY010000023.1:40616716-40619216 GCA_030674185.1 Monoplex corrugatus | reverse complement strand
AGGTTTGACATGATCAGAGTATTTGCTTTTATTCACATGTAACCCTCGCCCACAGATGCTTGTAAGCTTCAACATGAATTAGCAGACCTGAATCAACATTGACATTTCAACAATGCAAAACATTACGTATTTCTTAGTAAACGTGGCGTTCAAAGACGCGAACTGAGACACGTCCCCTGGTTTTAATCATGATATTATATGGAATCTCATGACAAGAAGAGCGTCAAAGAACGCGTTACCATTATTCTCTTATCAACATCGATCTGTAACATACGATACGGTTTCCACACTTCCCTGCTGTAATATAGTAATTGGCGTAAAATCGATCGATGCAGCGATAACACAGCAGTGAAAAAAAAGCAACAGCAGCACAAGGAATGATAATAAACATGGACAGAGTGACAGTCAGCTAGCTTGTTCCGACCTACCATTCGGTGCCTCGTTACGAAAAAAACAAACAAAAAGCAGAAAAAACGAAAAAAAACAACAACAAACAAACAAAAAACAAAGAAAAATAAACGAGAAAAAAAAGCTCAACAAAATTCATAAAACCAATAAACAAACAAAAAACATTAAAATCCAAACAAACAAAAAAAAAAAATCCAACAAAATCTATATTGAGCCTTTGTTTACTTACACCCCACGACACACACCACACACACACACACACACACACACACACACACACACACACACGCACACACACACAACACACACACACACACCACACACACAAAACACCATACACACAAGGACACACACAGCCCTTTCTGGGTAATATGATATAAAATTTTCTGAGGAAATTTAAATGGAAACGAACAAGAAGACGAACAAGAGAGAGAGAGAGAGAGAGAGAGAGAGAGAGAGAGAGAGAGAGAGAGAGAGAGAGAGAGAGAGAGAGAGAGAGAGAGAGAGAGCGACAGAGACAGAGGCAGAGACAGAGACAGAAACAGAGACAGACAGACAGACAGACAGAGAAAATGACAAAGACAGAGAAAGAGAGACAGACAGCATCAGTGAGACAGAAATTGGGAGAGAGTCAGAACCAGGATAAACACGATACTGAAGAGACGAGATAGAAAACAAAAGGAAAAAACAAACAAATACTATCACGAGGCTGTGAAATAAAGCAAAAAAAAAGTGCTTGCTTCTACTTACATCAAGCTGATGCTCAAACACAGAGTCTATATTTCACATGGATAATACATTGAAACAGCATCGATATTTCAACGATGTAAACAATACCTATCGGTAACAAATAACGTTGAAAGAACTGAACTGATACACGTTCCATGATCGATTTTGATATTTGTGTTCTGGTGAGAAGACCGCACATGAATGTGTTACTTTATCTTGTTTCTCAACACCGATCCGTAACGAACAATACGGTTCTCCTGTTTCCCTGCTGTAATAGAATGATTGGCCTAAACTCGATCTGACACAATGATAATATGACATTGCAAAAGGACATCAGTATGTGATGATTACAGATATAGATAGCAAGGAGATAGGCAACTAGCTCTGGTGCACCATAACATACACCGCCATGGTATAGAAACAATTTATAAGGATCTGACAAAATTTGTAATGACTCTTTGGACACAGACAGACCGACAGACAAACAGACAGACAGACAGACAGACAGACAGAGACAAGTAGACACACAAACACACACACAAACACACCAACACACACACACACACGACACACATACACACACATACAACAAACACACAAACACACATACATATTTCTCTCCGATAATATAAAATAATCTCCCTTTCTAAGGGATTGATGAAAAATAGACATTAAAAGAAGAAGAAAGGGAGAGAGAAGAGACAGACAGAGAGAGAGACAGAGAAGACAGAGACAGAGACGGCAGAGGCAGAGAGGAGACAGAAAGACAGAGAGAGACAGAGCGAGAGACAGAGACAGAGAGAAGAGAGAGGAGGAGAGGGGGGAGAGAGAGAGAGAGAGAGAGAGAGAAGAGACAGAGAGACAGACAGACAGAAAGACAGAAGACAGAGAGAAAGACAGAGAGACAGAGATAGAAACAGGGACAGAGAGAGACAGAGACAGAGACAGACAGAGGGGGTGGCAGACAGTCAGACAGACAGCAGGCAAACAGAGAGACATAGCCATTCACAGACACATGGAAAGCGAGTTTTAAATGGACACAAATATTGGTAGAGAGCCAGAGCAAAAAACAACAAAAAAACACACACAAAAAACCCCCAGTAAATACATGTTTTTATTTGCATCAAGCCGATGCTCAAAGAGGGTCTATATACTTCATATGAATCATACATGAAACAACATCGATATTTCAACAATGCAAACAGTAATATCAGTAACAAACAACGTTGAAAGAACTGAACTGATACACGTTCCCTGATCGATTTTGGTATTCAGTGTTCTGGTGAGAAGACCGCACATGAACGTGTTACATTATCTCGCTTCTCAACACCGATCCATAATGAACAATACGGTTCTCCTGTTT
>JAPXFY010000023.1:40609216-40614216 GCA_030674185.1 Monoplex corrugatus | reverse complement strand
GGTGGTGTTGAGCTACCAGAAGATTGCTATGCTTTTTTATGAATTTTTGTGTGTGGAAGTTTGCTAGCTGGGTAAAGTCACTTTCTGTCAACCTTCAGCATTTTGAGCCTATAGAAGGGCGGAGGGGGGAACAACTGGTAGTCTCACTTGGCACTGCACTATACGGGTGTGTGTGTGTGTGTGTGTGTGTGTGTGTGTGTGTGTGTGTGTGTGTGTGTGGTGTGTGTGTGTGTATGTGTGTGAGTGTGTGTGTGTGTGTGTGTAGTGTGTGTGTGGTGGTGTGTGTGGTGTGTGTGTCTGTGTGTGTTGTGTGGTGTGTGTGTTGTGTGTGTATGTGTGTGTGTGTGTTGTGTGTGCACATGAACACATAAACACGTGTGAGTGCACGCGCACACACACACACACATCGCACAAACACACACACACACACACAAACACACACACGAACACCTTTATCATTATAGTTAAGGAAACACAACACATAGGCCTACAATGTGTCTGCGCACGGAGACCTTTCTTTCACACGCCTGCTCAACTGCATTTTCTCTAAAAGAATACGAACATTTTTTATTTCTCGTAAATATCACATTCACCTACTTTGCGTCATTGGTGTCACATCTCCCTTGAAATAAAATTGGAACATAACAAACAAAAATATGGAAACTCAAAGGAAAAAAAAAAGGTATGGGATATATCGAAAGAAGAAAACGCACTCACGCTAAAACAAATGAGCATAGTCTCTCTCTCTCTCTCTCTCTCTCTCTCTCTCTCTCTCTCTCTCTCTCTCTCTCTCCTCTCTCTCTCTCTCTCTCTCTCTCTCTCTCTCTCTCTCTCTCTCTCTCTCTCTCTCTCTCTTCTCTCTCTCTCTCTCTCTCTGCTCTCTGTCTCTCTGTCCTGTCTCTCTCTCTCTCTCTCTTCTCTCTCTCTCTCTCTCTCCTCTCTCTCTGTCTGTCTGTCTCTCTCTCTCTCTCTCTGTCTCTTGTCTGTCTGTCTGTCTGTCGTCTCTTTCACTTGCTCTCTCTTTTCTCTCCCATTCTCTCTCTCTCTCCTCTCCTCACTTGCGCGCGCGCGCGTTCTGTGTATTTGTGTTGTGTGTGTATTGTGTTCAAGCGCGCGTTCTTGTGTATTTGTCTGTATTGTGTGTGGTATGTGCATATGTGTGTTTGTGTGCGTGCGTGTGTTGTGTGTGTTGTGTGTGTATGTTTGTGTGTGGTTGTGTGTGTGTATGGTTGTGGTGTTGTGTGTGTGTTGTGTGTGTGTGTTGTTGTTGTATGCGCGTGTGTGTGTCTGTGTGTGTGTTCATCTGTGTGTTTTTGTATTCATCTGTGTTGTGTGTGTGTGTTGTGTGTGTGTGTGTCTGTTCATCTCTCTCTCTCTTTCTCTCTCTCTCTCTCTCTCCTCTCTCTCTCTCTCTCTCTCTCTCTTCGCTGTGTGTGTGTGTGTGTGTGTGTGTGTGTCGTGTGTGTTTGGTGTGTGTGTTGGTGTGTGTGTGTGTGTGTTGTGATGCTTGTGCGCGCGTGCGTGTCACTGCGTGTGTGTTTTTTATATTGTGTGGTGATGCTGTAGGGTGGTGTCGAGTTGTGTGTATGTGTGTGTGTGTGTGTGTGTGTGCTTGTATGTGCATTTTTGTGTTTATCTGTGTAAGCTTTAAGCAGCTCCTAGTGAATACCTTGCTTGTCACCAGACGCAAATTAGTTCTATTCAAAAGAACGAACACAATTGTAACGATCGTCGGGATGCTGACATTTCACGATAGGGAAATAAAGCAGGAACAGCAGTCTGAACTCTGTCGTTTGTTTCATGCCTTCCTTGACGGTGTTGCAAAGTGACAAGTTGTTGGAGATGAAGCTACTTACTTTCTTCTGAAGGAAAAGTATCGTACTGTACTCCTCTTGTATGATTAAACAGAATAAAATAATAGACACAAAACAGATAAGTAGATAAATAATACGGATAGATATTTAGACAGATATATATATATATATATATATATATATAGAGAGAGAGAGAGAGAGAGAGAGAGAGAAGAGAGAGAGAGAGAGTAGAGAGATAGACGAGAAGATATATAGATGCAGAATATATATATAATAGTATAGATAAAGATAGATAGATAGATAGATAACAGATAGAAAAGAATATAATATAGATAGTATAGATAGATAGACAGAAGATAGATAGATAATAGATAGATAGGATAGATAGATAGATAGATGATAGATAGATAGATAGATAGATAGAGAAATAGATAGATAGATGATAGGAGATAGATAGATAGATAGATGATGATAGATAGATAGATGGTAGTAGATAGATAGATAGATAGATAGACAGACTAGATAATAGAATAGATGGATAATAGTAGTATTATAGATAGATAGATAGATACATAGATAGATAGATAGGTAGATAGATAAATAGATAGATAGATAGATAGATAATAGCATAGATAGATAGATAGATAGATAGATAATAGATAGATAGATAGATAGCATGATACATAGGTAGATTAGTAGAACAGATAGATATATGATAGATTAATCGATTGAGTTGATTGACCAATTGATTGAGAGATTGATAACCATATAATATTGTATATACCTGATTACATAACAGAGGTCATGCGCTATACAAAAGCATAAAAGACAAAGCAGAACATTTTAAGCAATTACAAACAATATAACTAAGAAAAACAAGAAAGTTACGACAGCTTTAAGGACTAGACACATGAGATGGAGGTAGACATGTCAACGATTGCTATGATGAAAATAGATGGACCATATCGTATGCAACGTCACATACGTTATGGAAATGAATTCTAATAAGTATTTATTTCTACATGTAAATAGGTCAATTACATTACAAAATAACAATGGAATAAGAATAATGCAATAAAGAATGAAGTCAGGGTGTGTGACATGTCAACCCTAATACCACGATGACAATGGGTGTACTATCATCATCATCAGGTGCCTTGCCACACGGCGTTGGCGATCATGGCCTTCCATCTGTTTCTGTCCCTTATTGCCTCAAGCGCCTCTTCCACCCTCTTTGTCTTCAGCCACTCTGCAAATCTGTCCAATATGTTCTCCCTGGGTCTACCTGGTGCTCTCATTCCCTCCAGCTTTCCTGTTGTGACAAGATGCTCCAATTCCCAATTCCACTTTCTTCATAAAATGGCCTATATATCTCGCCTGTCTTTTCCCAATCTTCCTTATGAATGATATTCTTGTGTCTGCCTCCATCAAGACTGTCTCGTTTGTTTTCTTTGCTGTCCATGGAACCCTCAACATTTTTCTTAGAGACCGCATCTCGGCTGCCTCAATCTTGTTCTGGCTTTGCTTGTTGACTGTCCACGCCTCACAACCGTATAACATTATCGGTTCTATATAGCATTCAAGAACTCTCTTCCTATGGGTGTACTATAGCACATGCAAAATAAGACAAATCATGAATGGACATATACTATGAAATTGAATCAGTACGAAGGGAGTAAAGAGAAGAGAGAGAATTTGAATAGTTTAATGCAGAAAGAGTAAACGTAAAAACTAGGATAGAAATAAACTGTACAATAATAGGCTAGCCTTAGGTTTCACTAGCCACAGTGTATGTATGTAGATGTAGAAAATGCGTTTCACTTAGACTAACTATTAACGTTATTTCAACAGATGATTGCGAAGCTCTTGTTTAACCCTTTGACTCCTGCGTTCTGTCCACCAGCTTCCTGCTCTGTCGACCATGCTAGCAAATCAAAAATGTAACCCTTTTGATTCCCTCACCCTATCCACCAGCTTCTTGCATAGGGTGTGGGAGTCAAAGGGTTAAGTTTTTTTTTGCAGTAAGTGGATAGGGTGTGGGAGTCAAAGGGTTAAAGACTTTCAGTGATGAATATGACTTAATGCTAAAGTAGGCAATGTATAATTACAAGGCATTAAGTGTTCGGTTTGATTGGGAGACAGACAGAAAGAAAAAATTAAAAAAGAGAAGTTAAAAGAGGTGGGAGAGATGGTGAAATGAAGATAACGAAAAAAAAAAAAAATAAAAAGAACGCTCAAAGCTATTAGGCCCATTAGATGAGACAGACGGCAAAGGAACCTGGCGAGTCAAGACTATCGATGAGTCTGCATGAGTCTTCAAGTCTGACAAACCACACGTATTAAGCAAACTAATCAGGATGATACACAGACTGGAGACTTTAATGTCTGTCTGCTTGTCTGTCTCGTTTCATCTTGATGCCTCTTCCTTCGCCACTCGCCATTTAATTCCCAACCACCCCCAACCACCCACACCCACACTCAACCCCCCTCCCCCACCACCACAGGCCTCTCAGCTATGATCTTTCTGATAAAGATGTAGTCGAGTGGTTTAAGTCATGTATTGGAAGGATTGGGATCGTACCTGCTTCGGCACCAACTGAAGAGAGAGAGAGAGAGAGAGAGAGAGAGAGAGAGAGAGAGAGAGAGAGAGAGAGAGAGGAGGGGAAGAGAGACAAGGACAGAGAGACAGAGAAAGAGAGAGAGAGAGAAAACAGGAGGACATATTTTATCTCCCAGGTCAAGTTATACGAAGACCTGCTAGTGTCTTCGATCCCTTTCGAGTATACATGCACGTAGAACGTCAAACATGAACACGAACGTTAAAGACTGTCAAAGCTCTGTCAATCTTTGAAGTTTTCCAGCTATGTGAAAACATCCCGTAGTGTCCTCGATCCCTTACGAGTATTCACGTATGTGGAATGTCAAACACGTACGTAATAAAGGTTGCCAAAATCTGTCAGTATTTGATGTCATACAGAAATGTACGAACATCCCATAAGGGCATTCCAGAAAACGCAAACACGACCGAACGTTAAAGGCTGTCAAAGCCCTGTCTGCGTTTAATGTGTTACAGATATGTGAGAAATGCAACATACGCATTCCAGAAAATGGAATATAACTGCTTCAGTGGCACGATACAGGATTAAGGGAAAAAATTACGTATGTTGTAAAACCCACTTGTGTATT
>JAPXFY010000023.1:40604216-40606716 GCA_030674185.1 Monoplex corrugatus | reverse complement strand
GAGACAGACAGGGGACAGACAGACAGACACATAGAGAAACAGAGATAAACAGAGAGAGACAGAGCGAGAGACAGAGAGAGTGAAAGAGAGACAGAGACAGAAAACACCAAGAACAACAAGAACAACAAGAACAAATATTCAAATTGAGAATATACTGAGCTATGAAACATTGTTACGCAATCACCCCAAGGGAGACCTGGTTTCTCATTATTACATGTAAAGCGTATGCAAAATCACTTCCCAGGAGTCTGTTTAAATAGCATATGCACTGAGAAAATATGCAGTTCGTCATCCATGTTTGTTTGTCTTTGGGGGTAAAAACCAAGGTCTGAATGAGAATAATTAACGTGCAGACAGAATTCAGTGAGATCCAGCAAGAATATGTTACTGTCTTTATTTTTTTTCTTCCTTTTGTGAGGCGCCATTCGTGCAGATAGGCAATAGCTCTCAGAATACATAATCTCTCTGTACTGGGTTAAAGAGACAGGTAAACAAAAACTAAAGAAATAAAAAAAGGTTACTGGAAGGTTATGGGTTCGAATTCCATAAGTCTATAAAAAATCATTGAGGATTTTTTTTAACCCTTTAATCCGAACCAAAAAAAAACACGAAAGAATGAATATGACGCGCATTTTAATACACAAAATCAAGGACAGGCGCCAATGATATTTCTCTTTTTCGTTTCGGAGGTCATCGGACACCGCAATAAAGAGCCTCACGACTCTTGCTCTGTCGTTTGTGCCAAACTGACTGCTCCATTTAGTTTCTCTGTCATCCGCAAACTTGTCTGTCCGTTGTTTTCTTTTTTCTGCCTTTTCCTTCGTCAAGCGTAAGATTACAAAACAAACACAAGATACAAAAAAAATTGAGAACAAGATTGAAACTTCCCTGCTGCTGTCTTCATTTAGTCAGTTTGTTCTTTTCTCACATTGAAGACAGCAGCCGGGAAGTTTCAGTCTCTTTCTCAATTTTTTTGTATCTAGTATTTGTTCGTAATCTTACGCTTGACAAAGGCCAATTGGCGAAAATTCGCGCCTGTCTTGTTTTGTTGTATTAAATACGCGTTCATATTCTTCTTTCGTGTTTTTTCTGGTTCCTGTTTGCTTGAACCGGGCAGTCACACTTGTTTTGGATTTCGTTTTACAGCCCTACTCAGAGTTGAGGTGAACAGTCGTTTATTTCAGGAGACAGGAACCACACATTTGAGTCTCTTCTATTTCACGGATACGTCATCAAGCGTGTTGCTTAAGTATCCTTACGAACACCGCAGACGTTTTTTTTTTTAAATCTCTGGAACATGATTGATGCCATTATATGTTATGATAGTATCGTGGGCTACAGCCCTGTCACGTAGTCTCAGTCCTGATGGAACTCACATCATCATGATTTTGTAGAAAATAAATGTGAGCACGAATGGTACGATGGTCTTTAAAAGAACTTCTCTAGCCAGATTTGAACTCATGAAGTCACAGTGAAAGATGGAAACTCTACCTCTGTACCGACTAGATCCTTGGGAAAACAGGTTCATACTGATTTAATGAAAAGGACAGTGACCTCAGATAAGAAGAGAAACTACCTTGGTATGGCCATATAACAGGAGCCAGGGATTTATCACAAAAATCCTCTGGAGAACTTTTGAGGGAGAGAGACGAAGGAAAAGGCAGAAAAAAGAAAACAATAGACAGACAGCTTTTGCGGAATGGACAGATAAACTATTGGAGCAGTCAGGTTCGGGCACAAACCGACAGAGCTGAAAAAATTCGGTGAAGAGCTCTTTAGTGCGGTGCACCGATAACTCTTCACGGATCGAAAAAGAGAAATTTTCAACAAGAAGCCTTTTTTTTTTTTTCTCAACGTGCTGTGGCTTGCATGCTGGGTAATTTCATGTTTCCATTTCAACATATTTGACATTGTGCAAGCTTATACACACGAAGGCGGTTTAAGCAATGACTTGTATTAGTGCATGTTGACGTGGGAGATCGGAACATTTTCCACCCTCTACCCATCAAGCGGGAGGTGTTTCATCTTCATCATGTACCCTGCCGCATGTTGTTGGTGATCATGGACCTCCATACGAATCTCTCTTTCTTCGCTGTAAGTACATCTCCCACCCTGTCTGTCTCCATCTACTGTGCAAGTCTGTACAATATTTTCTCCCTGAGTCTGTCTGGTTGCTCTTTTTCTCTCCAGTTTCCCTTTGTGACTAGGTGCTCTAATTTCTCTCGTCATAAATGTCCTAAAATATTGCTTGTCTTTTCTAATCTTCTTCAGAAATGCTCTATTGTGTCTGCCTCCTTCAAGACACTCGTTTATTATTTTTTGGGATTTTTGTAGTAAGTAATAGTATGGATTTTTTAGCGTTTCTATGACTCAAAGCGTCACAAATTTGAAGAGGATAAGTGAAATGGGAAACATTTTCAACAAAATCATATACAGAAATACACATAAACACATACATCAGCTGCACCGTGTGCACACGAATGCAGACACACACGCACAC
>JAPXFY010000023.1:40574216-40584216 GCA_030674185.1 Monoplex corrugatus | reverse complement strand
AAATCAAAGAACGAACACACACACACACACACACACACACACACACACACACACACACACGCACGCACGCACACACGCACACACACACACAACACATACACACACACAAACACACACACAGACGCGCGCGCACACACACATACAGAAAGAGAGAGAGAGAGAGAGAGAGAGAGAGAGAGAAAGAGAGACAGACACACAGACACACAGACACACAGATAGACAGAGAAAGAGAGACAGACACACAGAGAAAGGGAGAGACAGAGAGAGACAGAGGCACAGAGAGAGAGAGAGAGACAGACAGACAGGCGGACAGAAAAAGACAGAGAGAGAGAGAGACAGAGACAGAGACAGAGAGAAACAGACAGACAGACAGAGAGATAGACAGAGAGAGAGAACACAGACATAAGAGAACAGACAGACGGGTAGATGGTAGAGAAGAGAGAGAAAACAACAGTCAACTGAACAGAACTGGTTGAAAAGGGACCAGGGCAGAAAACGGGGACATGGTGGTGATATCAGGGTTCAATAATCATCATTGATCAAGTGGCTGAAGTGGTTATAATACCGTCATCTAATCAGTTCGAAAAATTGACAACCATGTCGCTGTAGGCTATATAGGCTTCACAAAAATCACCCCTCTCCCTCCACCCCCTCCACTTACACACACACACACACACATACACACACACACACACACACACACACACACACAACACACACACAACACAACATCACACACACACACACACACACACACACACACACATCACACACACACACACACACACACACACACACACACACACACACAACACAAAACACACACACAACAACACACACACACACACACAAAACACACACACACAACACACACACACACACACACACCACGCACGCACACGCACGCAGATTCTCCTTCATTCCTTGGAGTTGAAGTGGAGCAAGCCTAGCCTTTTAAAGTTGAGGTAAACCGTGTCTTATTTGTTGGAAGAACAATCGGAAACACGCCATTTCTGGATAAATGGGATTATCCTGTCTTATGCATTGCATATGCTGGATAAGGATAAGGGACTGTTCAGCTTCAAAGAAGTGAAAAAAAGCAGCAGTCTCAGATATCTGCGGTGGATGGCCTTGTGGCAGTTTTATAACCTCTTGACTGGATGAACTTGGAGTTTGCTGGCATTATGGAAAGCAGACTGACAGGTATGGGTAAAATTCCAGAGGGCAGAGGAGGCAGAAATGCAGGACACACACACACACACACAAAAATCAGAGGGTCATAAAAAATGATGAAAAATAAGCACAGAGAGAGGACAGCGACAGGAGACAGAGAGAGAGGGGGGGGGTGCGAAGAAAAGGAGGGAGAGACAGACAGACAGAGACAGAGATAGAGACAGAGATAGAAAGAGACAGAGACAGAGAGAGATTGAAACAAGAAAGAGGAAGGGAAAGAGAGAGAGGGAGAGAGACAGACAGAGAAAGACAGATAAGAGACAGAGACAGAGAGACACAGAGAGAGAGAAAGAGAAGAGAGAGAGGCGAGAGAGAAACAGGAAGAGTTCAGACTTCAGAACACTTTATTAGAGTGAAATGGAGAGAGAGAGAGGAAGAGAATCTGAAACAGAAACAGACAATGATGAAGGGAGAGGACAAGAGAAGGGAAGGGAAGAAAAAAAACAAACAAACAAAAACAAACAAACGAACAAACAAACATCGCAAAGTCATCATGCCATTTAGATAATCATATATGACTAATACAGTGACTGGTATGGTATGGCACCGTACTCAAATCAGTTCTGAATTGAAAAGATCCCATGTGGCTTTCCTACCAAGGCCTGATTAAATCAGCCATCTTTCCCACACTTACTGACCCTTCCCACATTCATTTAAGTTGAAGCGGAACACAGTGTCAAGACACAAAGAGCGAGAGCGAGCGAGCGAGCGTTTAGAGAGAGAGAGAGAGAGAGAGAGAGAGAGAGAGAGAGAGAGAGGAGAGGAGAGAGAGATTTTATTTAGATAGAGAGATTGATTTAGAAAGTGAGAGATTTGATTTAGAAAGAGAGAGAAGACAGACAGGAGGCAGAAAGATTGAGAGATGGTGACAGAAAGAGAGAAGAAAAGAAAAGAAAGAGAGAAGAGAGAGAGAGAGAGAGACGACAGAAGAAGACAAGACAGAAGAGAACAGAGAGAAGAGAGAGAGGGGAGAGAAGAAGAGAGAGAGGGGGGGGAGGAGAGAGAGAGAGAGAGAGAGAGAGAGAGAGAGAAGACACAGACAGACAGACAGACAAACAGACAGAGACGAGAGAGAGAGGGAGAGAGAGAGAGGGGGGGGAGAGGAGAGAGAGAGGAGCGACACAGAGAGAGTTCTGATTTCAGAACACTTCATCAGAGGAAAATGGAAGAGAGGTAGAGAATCTGGGGCAGAAACAGATACGGGTGAAGGGAGAGGACAAGGGAAGGGAAGAAAAAAACAACAACCAAACAACGCAAAGTGATAGTGCCAGTTAGATAATCATCAGTGACTGATGTGGTTATGGCACCGTCCTCAAATCAGTTCTAAATTGAAAAAAAGATCCACATGGCTTTCCGACTAAGGCCTGGCAAAATCAGCCCTCTCCTTTCCCACACTAATCTGACCCTTTCTCCACATTCATCAGAGCTGGAGCGGAATATGTCATTGTTGGCAGATCAACTTTCTCCAAAGTGTTGTCCAGACATGCTGTACTTGTTGAAACAAGTTGCTCAAGCATATGGGATAAACGTGTGATTTCTCTGGGCAAAACAC
Organism: Monoplex corrugatus; assembly: GCA_030674185.1. Taxonomy (NCBI): domain Eukaryota; kingdom Metazoa; phylum Mollusca; class Gastropoda; order Littorinimorpha; family Ranellidae; genus Monoplex; species Monoplex corrugatus. Next base: position 40,581,431 of record JAPXFY010000023.1, on the reverse strand, counting down.
AATCATCTTGCCATATGCCCTTCGATGTTGGATAAAGATTTGTAATGTTGAAATTCCACAGGGTGACCCAGCTGTGCTGTGGTTTAACACTTTGATTCTTGCGCCCTTGTCCACCAACATTCTACACTGTCAACTATGTTGGCAAAAGCAAAAACTTAATCCTTAGTAGCCAAAGACCAAATCGATCCTTATGGACATAGTAGCACATTGTATGGGAGCCTGCTGGCCTCGAACCTCGAAATGCAAAAAAAAAAAAAGAAAGAATAAATAGAATAAATAAACAAATAGATAAATAAATAAATAAACAAGCAAATAAATAAAAAATAAATAAACAAATAATAATAAATAATAAATAAATAAATAAATAAATAAATAAATAAATAACTGAATAAATAAAAAATAAACATTTTGATAAAACAATTTCAGTGTGATGAACAGTGAGTCCAAGTGGGTTTGGAAAAGAGCCACAATCATATTGAACCCTTTGACTCCTGCATCCTACCCACCAACTGCAAAAGAACTTAACCGTTTGACTCTCTCACCCCATTCACCAGCTTCCTGCAGGAAGCATGTGGATAGGGTTAGAGAGAGTCAAAAGGTTAATTTTTTTTTTCAGTTGATGGATGGGGTGGAGGAGACAATGGGCTAAAAACTCATGTAGCCGATGGTCTCATGGCAGCCTGACTTCTGTAGCTTTAATAGAATATACCACACAGGGTCTGCGACTAAAGTGAACATGCCTCTGCTTTGTACAGTGGACGGTCAGACTTAGCCGCTTAAGAACTTTGCACTTAAACAGTACAGACACAGATGTCAAGACACAAAGTGCGAGCGATCGAGTGTGTGTGTGAGAGAGAGAGAGAGAAAGAGTGAGAGAGAGAGAGACAGAGAGAGACAGAGAGAGAGAGAAGAGATAGAGGAGAAAGAGAGAGAGAGCGAGGGAGAGAGAGAGGGGGTAGAGAGAGAGACAGGCAGATAGACAAACAGGCAGAGACAGACAGACAGACAGGGAGCGAGACATAGAGACTGAGAGACAGACACGGCAGAGTCAGGGAGATAGAGACATGGACAGACAGAGAAAAAGAGAGATGACAGAGAGAGACAGAGAGAAACAGAGAGACAGAGAGAGCGAGAGAAAGAGAGAGAGAGAAAGACAAACAGAGAGAGAGAGAGAGACAGAGACTGAGAGACAGGCACGGCAGTGTCAGGGAGACAAAGAGAGACAGTGACAGACAAGAAAAGGAGAGGCGAATTAATGAGAGAGATAGACAGACAGACACAGACACACAGACAAACAGACAGACACAGGCAGACAGGCAGACAGACAGACAGAGATTCAGAGACAGAGTCAGGGAGACAGGGACAGACAGACAGAGAAATAAGAGAGAGAGACATAGAGAGGGAGACAGACAGACAGACATACAGGCAGATAGACAGACAGACAAACAGACAGACAGACAGACAGAGACAAAGACAAAGACTGAGAAACAGACACAACAGAGACTGGGAGACAAAGAGAGACAGTGACAGAAAGACAGAGAAAAAGAGAGAAGGGGAGAGAAAGAGAGAGAGAGAGGGAGAGAGAGAGGGGGGAGAGAGAGAAAAAAAAAAGAGAGAGGAGTATTTTCACACACACACTCACTCACAGACACACACACACTGAGACACACACACACACACACACACACACCACACACACACACACACACACACACACACACGCATGCACAACGTACACACGCACACACACACACACACACACACACACACACACACACACACACACACACACAGAAGTGTAGACCAAGACAGACAAAGACAGAGAGACAAAGACACAGAATGCAATCAGCCGTCAGCCCCACATAGCCAAGAAGAGATACACAAAAACAGGGGATGGGGTGGGGGATGTGCCAGTTCAATAATTTACCATTCTTCCAGAGGCTGGCATTGACACTATCTTAAAATCCTTTCTAAATCGAGAAGAATCCAGTCGATTTGGGCTGCAGCCTCACAATCTCGCCCGTATCACCCCCTCCCCCGACACCCCCCCCCCCCCCCCCAGCCACGGCCAGCACCCACACTCCTAACATGTAACAACAAACATATTTGCTGAACATACGTGTCAAAACATGTTGTAGCTGTCGGCGGAACGCACTGCTCAAGGATTGCAGGAAACATACAGTTTTGGGGATAAAGAAAATCGTCACGTCTCTTCTCTGTCTGTCTGTTTGTCTGTCCCCGTTTTGTCTGTCTGTGTCTGTGTCTATGTCTGTCTGTTTTGTTTGTCCTCTGTCTCTCTCTCTCTCTCTCTCTCCGTCTCTGTCTCTGTCTGTCTTTGTTTCTGTCTGTCTGTCTGTCTGTCTGTCTCCGTCTCTGTCTTTGTTTCTGTCTGTCTGTCTTCTCTCTATCTTTCTCTCTTTCTCTCTGTCTCTGTCTCTCTTTCTCTCTGCCTGCCTGTCTGTCTGGTTGTCTCTGTCTCGCTTCTTCTGTCTCTGTCTCTGTCTCTCTTCTCTCTGTCTCTCTCTCTTCTCTCTCGTCTCTGTCTGTCTGTCTTCGCTCTCTGTCTCTGTTTCTGTCTGTCTGTCTGTCTGTCTCTCTCTCGCTCTGTCTCTCTCTCTCTCTCTCTTTCTCTCTGCCTGTCTGTCTGTATGTCTGTCTGTCTCTCATTCTCTCTCTCTCCTCTCTCTCTCTCTCTCTCTCTCTCTCTCTCTCTCTCTTCTCTCTCTTGCATATGCTGAGTGTTGACAGTTACGGTTGAACTCCAAATAAGTGGCCAAATGTCATCGTAAGTCTAATGTGACGGACGGTGTCTTCTAGAATTTCGACATTCCCGGGTTTACAGACTTTCTGGTACTAGACGTTTGCTTGAATGGAGTAAGATTTGTTGGAGAACTAAACTGAGCAGCATACGTGAAATATCACAGGAAAAGTGAAGACAGAAAACCTGAAAACAAATCAACCGAGAGAAACACAGAGAGAGTAGCAAGAGAGACAGAGACAGAGAAAATGAGAAAGGGAGACAGAGAGAGCGAGAGGGAGAGAGAGAGGGGTGAGAGAAGAGAGAGAGAGCTGGAGACAGAGACAGATAAAGAGACAGAGAGAGGAGGAGAGGGACAGACAAGACAGAGAGAGAGAGGAGGAAAGACAGACAGAGAAAGAAGAGACAGAGAGACAGAGAGAAGAGAGGAGAAGAGAGAGAAAGAAGAAGAGAGAGAGAGAGAAGAGAGAGAAACAGAAAGATAGGAGGTGAGAGTGAGGAAAGACTAGAGGCAGAGAGAGAGAGAGAGAGAGAGAGAGAGAGAAGAGAGAGAGAGAGAGAGGAGATGAGAGAGAGAAACAGAGAAACCGAGAGAGAGGGTGAGAGTGAGGGGAAAACAGAGGGAGAGAGAGAGAGACGAGAGGAGGAGAGAAGAGAGGAGAGAGAGAGAGAGAGAAGACGAGAGAGAGAGAGAGAAAGAGAGAGAGAGAGAGGAGAACAGACAAAGAGAGAGAGAGAGGTGAGCGTGAGGGGAAAACAGAGGGGAGAGGAGAGAGAGAGAGAGAGAGGAGGAGGAGATACAGACAAATAGAGAGACAGACAACCAGACAGACAAGCAGTCCAGCAGACAGACAGACAGACAAAGGGAGAGTGTTAGATAACCAGTAATCAACAACACAGAGCTGCGATGAGGGGTGAGGAGAAAATGGTGGACGGGGATGCCGGCAGTTCAGTAATCATCATTCATTCAGTAGCGAAAGTGATAATGGCACCACCTTAACATCCCTGCTATATCAACAGGAACCATGGCACTTCGGTCTGTGGCCTCACAAAATCAACGACCTCTCCCCTACCCACGGCTCATCCTAAAATTGAGACCAAAATGTTATTTTCTTGAATACACGTTTGAGGGCTGGGGCAAAGCTTGTCATCATCATCATCACATCATCATCATCATCATCATCATCATCATCATCATCATCATCATCATCATCATCAGGTGCCCTGCCGCATGGCGTTGGCGATCATGGACTTCCATCTGTCTCTATCTCTCGTTGCCCTTAGCATCTCCCCCGCCCCCTCCTCGTCCCTAACCACTCTGCAAGTCCGTCCAGCATTTTCTCCCTGGGTCTACCTGGTGCTCTCTTTCCCTCCAGCTTTCCCGTTGTGGCCAGGTGCTCCAAATCCCCCTTCCTCATAAAATGGCCTATAAATGTTGCCTGTCTTTTCCTAATTTTCCTTATGAGTGATCTATTGTGTCTGCCTCCATCAAGACTGTCTCGTTTGTTTTCTTTGCTGTCCATGGAACTCTCAACATTCTTCTTAGAAACCACATCTCGGCTGTCTCATCTTGTTCTGCCTTTGCGTGTTGACTGTCCACGTCTCACATCCCTACAACAGGATTGGTTCTATGTAACATTCAAGGACTCTCTTCCTGATGTTAATTGATAGGCATATGTTGGTATGAATGCTTGTCATCTTCTTGAATGCTGTTTTGGCTTGGCCGATTCTGCCGGCTATTTCTGATGTGCATCTGCCGTCTGGTGAAATGATCGTTCCCAGGTATTTAAACTTATCAACCTGTGTCAAGGTTGTGCCATTTGCTGTTAGTTTGCATTGCTTGTCACATTTATTGAAAAACGTCTTCTCAAGGACAGTCAAGAAATGCGCTCTTTCTGGCTAAACAAAACCATATCGTGTCCTGCGTGTGTGGGATAAGGACAGCCACTGTTGAAGTCCAACGAAAGTAACCCCTTCAGCAGTTCAGAGTCTAATGCTGGTAGATTGTTTTCCAGCATCTTGACATCACTGGTTTTGTCAAACATTCAGACGCTTAACCCTTTGAATCCCGCACCCTATCCACCAACTGCAAAAAAATTAACCCTTTGACTCGCTCACCCTTTGACTTCCGCACCCTCTCCACCAACTGCAAAACAGTTTCCTGCAGGAAGCTGGTGGATAGGATGAGGAAGTTAGAGGGCTAAATGTTTGCTTTGTGAGCATCGCTGACAACGCAGGTTGCTGGTGGACAGGGTGCGGGAGTCAAAGGGTTAACGCTTGAGAAAATGAATTTGGATGTATTGGCATGTTCGAGAGTCAAACAGAATGTTGTGATCAAAATGTCACTAAAATAGAGCAGAGAGAATAGGCCGGGGGTGTGGGGGTGGGGGTTAGAAGCGAAGAAACAGACAGACAGAGGAACGTGGTGGGAACTCAAAGAAAGATAGAAACAAAGACACAGATAGAAACCAGCGATCAGCCACACAGAACTGGTGGTATTCACAGTAAGATAGAAACAAAGACACAGAGACACAGAGAGAAACCAGTGATCAGCCACCACAGAACTGGTGGTATTCACAGAAAGATAGAAACAGAGACACACAGAGACACAGAGAGAATCCAGCAATCAGCCACACAGACCCGGTGGTATTCACAGAAAGATAGAAACAAAGACACACAGACACAGAGAGAAACCAGCAATCAGCCACCACAGACCTGGTGGTATTCACAGAAAGATAGAAACAAAGACACACAGACACAGAGAGAAACCAGCGATCAGCCACCACACAAAACTGATGGAATTTGTGAGAGCACAGAGGAGATAGGAGTAGTGGCGGTTCAATAACTGCCATTGATGTAGGGGGGCTGAGGAGCCAATAGCAACGTCTTCAAATCTTTTCTAAATCGAGAAGAACCGAGCAGTTTTAGGCCCTTGCTTTACAAAACTCCTTCTTCCTCCCCCCCCCCCCCATCCCCCAACCATTCCACTCCCCACTCTTAAAACGTGAGGGGGAGCATGTTGCTTTTGGAGAAACAGCATGTTTTTTGTTATGTTTTTGTTTTTATCAAACATACGCCTTACGGTGTAGGAAAGCCATGGTGTCTTCGCCGAACGCATTGCTTTAACCCTTTGACTCCTGCACTCTATCCACCAACTGCAAAAACTAAACTCTTGACTCCCTCACCCTATCCACTAGCTTCCTGCTTAAAGGTGGTGGATAGGGTGAGGGAGTCAAAGCATTTAGTTTTTTGCTCTGATAGTATGGTTGACAATGAAAGGTGCTGGTGGACATGGTGCGGGAGTCAAAGGGTTAATTTTTTGCTTTGATAATATGCTTGATAACGCAAGGTGCTGGTGGACAGGGTGCGGGAGTCAAAGGTTAAATTTTTTGCTTTGATAGTATGGTTGATAATGCAAGGTGATGGTGGACAGGGTGCAGGAGTCAAAGGGTTAAAGCTGAAGAAAAGATCTGTTATAGCTTCAATGAAGGCACGCCTAAACGTAGAAGGAAAACATGTTTTATTTAGCTGAGCGCACGCCTCAAAGTGTTTCGACAAAGATGTTGCATTCAGCTGGAAACACGCCTTAAGGTTGAATAAACATCATCATCATCATCATCATCATCATCATCATCATCATCATCATCATCATCACCACGACGACCACCACCATCAACATCATCATCATGTGCCTTGCCACACGGCGTTGGTGATCATGGCCCTCCATGCGAATCTATCTTTTGTCGTTACAAGTATATCTCCCACTCCTTTTTTCTCCCCACCTTCTCTGCAAAACTGTCCAATATTTTCTCCTTGCGTCAATTGGTGCTCTGTTTCCCTCTAGTTTTCATGTTATGTCTAGATGCTCAAATTTCTCTTGTCTCATAAAATGCCCTACAAATGTTGTTTCCTAATTATTCTTCGCTATTGTTCTTCTTGTGTTTTCATCTTTCAAGACTTGTCTTGTGTATTTTCTTTGCTGTCCATGGAACTCATATCATTATTCTCCTCAGAAACCACATTTCAGCCGCCTTAATCTTGTTCTGGTTTTGCTTGTTGACTGTTCAGGCTTCGCATCCAGTACAACAGTGCTGGTTCTGTGTAACACCGGAAAACTCTCTTCCTGATGTCAATTGATAGACATTTGTTAGTACGAACGCTTTTTTTTATTTTCTTTACTCTTGAATGTTGTTTTAGCATGACCAATTTTGTTGGATATTACCAACGTATTTTCTTGAACAAAACCTTCTACCCAGACGCTATCCGTTTTTTCACTTTCTGGCGCTATTTCTCCATTTCAGGTGTTATTTTGAAACCAGTCTTGATTAGGAAAATGTGCACATTTCGTTTCTCTGTTTGTCTGTCTGTGGACTTTTGTGACTTATTAATCACACGAATACCCCCCTCCCCCCCCCCCCCCCCCCTGTGAATATACGAATACTACACAAATAAGCACA
>JAPXFY010000023.1:40564216-40569216 GCA_030674185.1 Monoplex corrugatus | reverse complement strand
TTATATAAAAAAATAAAGATAAATTATCCGCGTCATGATTACTTGAAAAAGCTGACATTCAGTATAACTCTCTTGTAGTGTGAACTTTAACCTTGGAACAAAATTGATGGCGAAGAAAAAAGTACAATCAGTGCCTTTTACAAGCATTGTAGAAAATCCCATTACAGTGACAATACAAAGCCTGCAACAACAGCAACAAACCAGCTCAGCAGTGGCAGACGCCACACAAAAGGGTTGGTGGAGACGATGGCAGTTTTCTTACCAGCCTGGATCAGAGAAGCGGCAGAAAGTTAACAGGGTGTAAGGACATTTCTCTCCGACTCCAGCTTTACGTCGATACCTCTCTATGGCCAGACATCTTCCTGAGGTGGCAATGAAGGGGGCACAGGATGGCTACACCATTCTAACGATGTTCTTTTTATGGTTAGAATGTTTTGCCTTTTTCACCGTTAGAATGTTTTTACTATCATTGTTATGGTTGATGGCTATATCACACTAACAAGTTGTTTTTTTTCATGGTTAGGATGTTTTCCTTTTTCATCGTTAAAATGTTTTTAATGTTATTGTTATGGTTGATGGCTATACCATCCCAGCAACGTTCTTTTCATGATGACTACCTGGCTGAACCTGTCTCTCAGTGAAAAAAGCTACTTACTGCGTAGCTTTCATCGGCGATCCGGCCGACTTCTTCAGCACAACTGCTGGGTTGAGAACTGGCTTCAGTGCGCACCGCCGTGAGCGAACTCAGTGCGACTGAATAAGTGAGGAGTACACCAATGGCAGGTTGTGCCGGCCCCAGTCACGGTTCTTTTCATGGTTAGAATGTGTTCCTTTCGTCGTTAGAATGTTTTTGATATTGTTGTTTTGGCTGTTGCTGGCCTTTGCTTCTTTTAGAAGTGTCAGTTTTGTACACACATTTGCAGCTATTCAGTGACCACGACAAACGAGTATGTTAGAAAATAAAATCTTATCTTTTCATTTGTATAAATGTCAACATATTCTTGGAAATTCATGCAAAGCTGGTTATTAGAACAAAAATAATGTATTGATATCTTATCAAGATTTCCGCATCGTTGCTGATGAACAGTAAGAGTATTTCAGAGAACACAATCAATGCCTTCACTCGTGTCAAAACATCCGAAAACTTTATATGATGTTGAAGTGGTAAGTCAGTGATACACTTTCCCTTAAAAAACACACAACAACAAATGTCTCGTATATGCTTGGTTAGAGAAAATATAGCACTTTTTAATGGCAAGTTATGAAATCAACAGTCAATATTCTGGAAACCAAAATTAATGACATTTTGTGCGTTTCATTAAAAGCGCTTAAACTTCGTGAAATATCGTTACAATGACAACATCATTATCATCATCATCATCATCATCATCATCATTATCATCATCATCAAGTGCCTTGCCACATGGCGTTGGCGATCATGGCCCTCCATATGCATCTGTTCCTTGTTGCTGCGAGCACATTTTCCTCCCTCTCTGTCCTCATAAAGACTGCTAAAAGAAAGCTTGGTAGTGGCAGAGTGGACACACAAGGGTTAACGAGGACATTATTTTCAACCAGACATGATCAACGAAGCGGCAGCAATGTAACACGGTGTCTCGTAACGACATTTCTTTTCCGACGTCAGATTAACTTGATACATCTCTATGACTAGACATCTTCTGGATGTGGTGATGTGGCGAATAACGAATGGCCACACCACCCTAACAATGTTCTTTTATATATTTCTTTTTTTTTTTTTAGGATCGTCGCTCCCAGGAAGGTTACCTTTGCGCTCACTTTTCTTTTTTCATTTTCGTCCCATTTTTTTTTACAATGTGATGATGATGATGATGTCGATGAAAATGATAATCATAATGCTATGGAGTTCCATCTAGGATTGAGTCTGCGTGACAGGGCTGTACTCTACGCTTATTATCATAATATATCCTAGCGTCAACCACGTCCGAGAGATACATATACCTGCAGTGCTGCTCAGAAGATTTGAGCAACACCCTAAATGACGCATTCTGTGAAATGAATAAGACTCGACATTGCAGTTTAATTCTTCCCAAAGAACCCATAGCATGCCAACTCTGGGTAGGACCTGGCTAGAGCCGAAAAATCCCACAATGATTTTTTGAAGGGAGTGATAGGGATTCGAACTCACAACCTTCCAGTCAGTAGTCCGTTGCGTTAATCACTACACCACGGCGACTGGTTTTCTCTTTATGTTTTTTTTTTTTTTTTTTTTTTTTTTTTTTTTTTGCATAAACATACATTTATTCACACTTTCTTCTTTGCATGATCCAATATTACAAGATACGTAACTGCTGTTGTAATTACTGTCACTGCTGAGGATTTCGTTGCTGTTGTTATTATTGTTGTTGCTTATATACGCATGTTTGTAATTATCCGTTGATTACAACGCAATAGTATTTTGGAAACTAAACGTATTTACTTTCCACATAAATAAACATCAATTTCTTGGAAATTAAGTAGAATTCTGTCTGTTAGAAAACAAAACAATGTAAGTTGTTGTTTTTTCCCTATGTGTGTGTGTGTGTGTGTGTGTGTGTGTGTGTGTGTGTGTGTGTGTGTGTGTGTGTGTGTGTGCATGTGTGTGTGTGTTTGTGTCTTGGTGTGTGTGTGTGTGTGTGTGTGTGTTGTGTTGTGTGTTTGTGTGTGCGTGTGTGTGTTGTGTGTGTGTGTGTGTGTTGTGTTGGTGTGTGTGGTGTGTGTGGTGTGTGTGTGTGTTGTGTGTGTGTGTGTGTGTTGTGTGTCTAAAATCACTATTGTGAACAGACATTAATTAAAGTTTCCATTCCATTCCATTCTAAGTTTAGCGTCCGAAGAGTTGAGACAGACAAAACGAATGTTTCAGAGACAAGAATCAGTCTTCACATGTGTATGAAAATTATATGATTGTTACGAGGAAATGCCAATTCCCTCAACAAGCTGTGTATTCAGAAAACCCAAAGTCGATTTCTTTATGTTTGTTTCGTTTGATTAAAAAGGCAAGCACTCTGTATGACCCTGTTTTGTTGGCAAAACTGGACGGAGCACAGGGAAGTTTCAGTCTTTTCCTCTATTTTTTGTATCTGGTGTTTTATTTGTTTGTTTGTTTGTGATCTTACGCTTGACAAAGGCCATTTGTCCGAAAATTTGCGCCTGTCTTGTCTTGTTGTATTGAATATGCTTTCTTATTCTTTCTTTTTTTCGTTTTTTTTTTTTTTTTCTGGTTCCTGTTTGCTTGAACGCAGGCAGTCACACTTGTTTTGGAAATCAAATCCTGTCACAAACTCAACATTCTGGAAACCGAAAACAATCGCTTTACCTACATTCATTTAAGGTGCTAAAATGTTGTGTAACTTCGTTTACAGTGAGAGCATAGATCCTGCAAAAAGCAAGCTTGGTAGAGTTAAAATCGACACAGAAAGGGTTAAAGACGATCCCAATTTCCAGCAAGACAACCAGAGACACAGCAGCAATTCAACGGGCTGTAAAGACATTTGTCTCTGACTTCCAGCTTACCTCCATACATCCCTATGGTCAGACATCTTCTCGACGTGGTAATGTGGTGAATAGAGGATGGCCACACCATCCTAACACTGTTCCTTTCATGCCTAGAAATGTTGTTATATTTTGTTGTTGCTGGTCTTCGCTTGTTTTGAAAGTCTAGAGATTTGTTTACATGTCGGCAATTGTCAATTCACTTCGACAAATGAATGTTTTGGAAAATTTAGTTAATTCTATCTACATGAGTGCTAACATGTCTTTGAAGTTTACTACAATTTATAGTTGATTAAAAACATCCCTAGGTGTTGGATAGGAGCCAGAGCAACAATGCTTCACCACTACCCAAACAATCACCTCAAAGCTCCCGATGCCACACGGTGATCATTTCGCCATGCAAAGGGGGCAGGGAAGGGGGGGGGGTACACCAGTTGTCCCTGTGCTGCATGAACCGTTTGGACCGACTTATCAGTTACCTTGTTCACAAACTGAATGGGAGATAGGGAGATGATGAATCCCAGGAAATACGCACACCGGCCAGGTCCGGTCCACTACCGACCAGGAGAGAATGAAAGAGCTCTCCTTTGCCTTACTCCGAGCCTTCATCTCTCTACTGGGCGACCCGGCCAGCCACCAGCTCGTATAGATGGCATTGTGGTCTGTAGAGCATGGCCACACTATACTGCGCTCTTTTCATACTTTTTATTTAAAACAAGCATGCATTCACGCAGCTTGAATTACATGATTCAATGTCACGAGACACACATATGATGTAATTACTATTGATGTTGGCGTTGTTGCTGCTGCTGCTGCTATCATTGTTGATGTTCTTGTTATTGTTTTTCTTGCAGTTGGTCTGTGTGTGTTTTATATATAGTGGTAGACTGTTCACATGTTTACAAATGTCTACTGACTACAACAAGTGAATATTTTGGAAAGTAAGTCTACTAGCGTTTCCTCTGTTTAAGTATTTTCTTGGCAATTTAGTGTTATGAAGTATACTGGAAACCAAACCAACATCTTCAGCTTTGCTTGGGACTTTGAAAGTTGAGGTAGTTTACAAGTATCTAAAGTATACAAACAAACAGCTTAATAATCCAAAAGACCAAACTTAATGTCTTCACATGAGTCTGAAATATAAAACTATAGTTAATTGTTATTGAGGCAAGCCTACGCCTTCATTGAACCGCGTATTGACAACACCAACGACTTCATGTGTGTTTCATTAAAAGAGCTAGCACTCTGTATTACAAGTATTTGTATTTGGTAAGTCCATTCCTGGGACAAACTCAACATTCTGGAAACCAAAAACAATGACTTAAGTTACAATTCATCAAATAGGCTAACATTTGTATGATCTATTTGGTACGCCCATTCCTGCGACAAATTCAACATTCTGGAAACAAAAAAACAAACAAACAAAACAAAAACGATGACCTAAAATTACATTCAATCAAATGAGCTAACACTCTGTGTGATCTTCATTA
>JAPXFY010000023.1:40554216-40559216 GCA_030674185.1 Monoplex corrugatus | reverse complement strand
TGTTTGTTTTGTTTTGTTTTGTTTTGTTTTTCTTTCTTCAAATGTAAGTACTTTTGGAAACTTTACAGATTCACTGAGGATGGACGAGTGGACAGAACAATTGAAATCATACTTCGACAGGCAACTGCTCTTAGCAAAGAACGATTGCCCCTCATAAAACACTCAACGCTTGAAAGCTTCCAGTTAATTAAAACAAAAGCCAGGTTTAACAGGACAAGTTTTCCACCCAAGTGACCTGCCAATGACGGAGTTGGCGTTTGAACAAAACCCTTGAAAGAAAATTCTCAGCCTGTAAGAAGAGATATCTGAGAAAAAGCACGCATGACCAGGAAGAGACATACTGTGACACGAAGCACTTTGAGAGATGGTTGGAACAACGTCCGCCAACTGATTCATCGTGCAAATGGTTTGGTCACCCAATAAGAGTGATAGCCAGCACTTCAAGCCTGCAACACCAATGCTGGAGCTTCAGAGCCAGTGGAAGACCACGGCAGTGTTTGATGAATGGAGAGGCAGACACAGTCCATACTTATATTACGACGCTTCTCATTTTTGCTTCTTTAGTCTGGTCATGACTACACAGAACCGATACTGTTGTACGGTTGTGAGGCGTGGACAGTCAACACGCAAAGCCAGAACAAGATTGAGGTAGCCGAGATGTGGTTTCTAAGAAGAATGTTGAGAGTTCTATGGGCTTTGCGCAAAGAAAACAAAAAAGATAGTCTTGATGGAGGCAGACACAAGAAGATAATTCATAAGGAAGATTAGGAAAAGACAAGCAACATTTATAGGCCATTTTATGAGGAAAGGGGAATTAGAGCACCTGGTCACAACAGGAAAGGTGGAAGGAAAGAGAACACCAGGTAGATCCAGAGAAAAAATATTGCACGGACTTGCAGTGTGGCTGAGGACAGAGAGGGTGGAAGATGTGCTTGCGGCAACAAGGGATATATACATATGGAGGGCTATGAATAATAATAACAATAATAATAATAAAATAATAATAAAAAAAAAATAATAATTACAATATTTTTATATAGCGCAAAATCTTGATAAAATCAAATCTAAGCGCTGAAACAGACACACACACGCACGCACGCACACACACGACACGCACACACACACACACGCACCCACGCACACACACACACACACACACACACACACACACACACCACACACACACACACACACACACACACACACCCAAACGCCATCATATCGGCAGAGCACTAAATGATGATGATGATAGTACGCTTCTCAAGAAAGAAGGAACATTTCAACCCTTTACACAACACCAAAGTACCTGGACAGGATCGAACCCAGACCACTCGATTGGAACTCCTCTTCTTACCCATCTGACCATCGCACTTGTCATCTGTTCAGATAGTTTCTGTCTTTGCTATACTTCAGTTCGTCTGGTACAAATGACTTTCGTCATGTTTCTTAAAAAATCTCCTCTTGTGACTTGTCAACTCTCCTTTTTCGCCCCCACATTAAATAAAACGGTCTTTTGAAGATTATTTTTCCATCCACATCCACAGTCTTCTTCCTTTTCCATCCCTGTACTCACTCTTTTTTTTCTGTATTTATTAATATTTCGTTTCTCTGTTCTAGTTTGTTGACCTCGATATGATTTTTCAATCTCATACATTGTCTTAAGTTTCTATTCTCCCACTTCGCTAGTTGTTCCCTTACAATAGTTGTTCAAAAAACTTCTTATGTGTTAATCTTTTCGGGGTGGGTGGATGGTGTTACTATTGTGTTTGTGTGTTTTTGCGCTCACGCGCGCGCGCGTGTGTGTATGTCTGTATATGTGTGTGCGTGTGTGTGTGTGTGTGTGTGGTGTGCTGTGTGTGTGTGCGTGCGTGTGTGTGTGCGTGTGTGTGTGTGTGAGAGAGAGAGAGAGAGTGAATGTATGTCTACGTGTGTGTGTGTGTGTGTGTGTGTGTTGTGTGTGTTTGTGTGTGTGTTTGTGTGTGTATGTGTGAATACGTGCGAGTGCGGGCATTCTCTCTCTCTCTCTCTCTCTCTCTCTCTCTCTCTCTCTCTCTCTCTCTCTCTCTCTCTCTCTCTCTTCTCTCTCTGTGTGTGTGTGTGTGTGTGTGCGTGCACGTGTTTGTGCTTACACGTCGTGCGTGCGAGGGCGGGCGGTGTGTGTGCGTGTGTGTGTGTGTGTGTGTGTGTGTGTGTGTGTGTGTGTGTGTGTGTGGGTGTGTGTGTGTGTGTTGTGTGTGTGTGTGTGTGTGTGTGTGTGTGTGTGTGTGTGTGTGTGTGTGTGTGTGTTGTGTGTGTGTGGGGTGTTGAGTGTATGTATGCGCATGTTTGATATTTTCACAAGTGTGTTACTTTAGTAACACATTGATACAAGCATAGACAATAGCACAACAACCCGTTAGCTTACGAAGAATTTCAAAACATTACCAGGGCGAAGGTTTTATAGGCACGCTTAAGAGATCTTTCTCCAACACACGGACATTTGCGGTGTTGATGAATATGGAATTTATTCCGAGCGCGGAGACGATATCTTGTGAAACTGAAACTGTAAACTACACATTTGTTATCCTTGTTCAATGTCTTTATTGCCGTTATTTTGTTCTGCAAGTCTATAGCGTAGTAAACACGTCAGCGTGTCTGTCTGTGTGTCTGTGTGTGTGTGTGTGTGTGTGTGTCTGTTTGCCAATCGTATGTGGCAAAGGTGAGGAAAAAGTGGATCGAAATGTATACTTTCTCTAGAAGGCTAATTTGTTCCTGCTTTTTGATGCTGCGTATTGATTTACACCCCCTGGCAATCCTGGTTGTGAACACATTCATTACCTCCACGTTTTTCCTAGACATGTGAGACGGTGTTTTCCGAACAAATAATTACGCTGGTCGTCAAGACATATCTTCTCAAATGAATATCGCGGTAAAGGGTGTTGAAAATCTTCTTCAATTTCAGATGTTGATCGTCGTTAAAACTGATTAGGATAGGTTCGGTTTGGTTAGACATCAAATAGTGTACCTTACCGACAAAATCATAAAATGTCCATGTTGGTGTTTATGAGTTTGATGTCTCCTCAAGAGGGAATCACGACAGTTGGACGATTTCATATGCGCTCCACCATACCTGCCAGCAATTGTCTGGCAGAACTCCTGAGCCTGTGCAAAACCTTATGCGCTGGCAAGGTCTTGAAATGGGAGAAGGAAGAAGGGACATGTGAAACACTAGGCTGTTACCACCACAATGATGGAAACGTTAATTTAAGATGGGCTGCCAACAGACCAGTTTTTTTTATGTTGCGCCCTGGGATTGAACTCAAAACATACGATTTCGAAGCCAACCAGTCTCCACGGTGCAGTGGTTAGCGCAACGGACTACCACATGGAAGGCTGTGGGTTCGAATCCCCTTCAGTTCCTTCAAAAAATCACTGTGGGATTTTTACGTTCTAACCGGCTCCTACCCAGAGTTGGGCGTGCTATGGGTTCATTGGGAAGACTGGGACCACACAGTCGAGTCTCATCCACTTCACGGATGCGTCATTGAGGGCGTTGCTCAAATCTTCTGACAGCAGCTCAGGTGTCTGTATCTCACGGCCTTGGTTGACACCAGGATATATCAGCGTAGACTATATCCCTGTCATGTAATCTCTGGAACTCTAGAGCATCATGATTATCATCACCATCGACATCATCCTCATGGCACTGTAAAAACTGTTCCAGCTTCTGTGGCCATTAAGGTGGCGTGGAAAATTAGACGAAAAAAAGTGAGCACAAAGGTAACCTCTCTGAGTGCTGTCTTCTTAAAAAAAAAAAAACAAACAAAAACAAAAACAAAACAAACAAACGCATTGGAAGCCTCTGCTTTTTCAAAGTAAGAAACGAATATCCTGCGTAAAAATATGTGGCCTGCTCACGGGTCAAACCCACGCCTTCTACGTCATCAGAATGGTGCTCTCATCCAACTGATTTATCGCACTTTTGCGTATCAAGTTATTTTTATGTTTGTTTAAAGCCCAGCTGACTGCTTAGAGCAATATAAGGGCTGTAACTGTTTCAAAACATACACAATACTTCAACACGAAAAAAAAGGAAAGAAAGTTTAAGTACACATATTAATGCATTCGCGCACACAATCCAAAAAGATGCCCTAGCGTTGACCAGTCCGTCCATTTATCACACAGGGGATTTCAAAATATACCTGGAATACAAATTTAAACATAACTAAGAACACCAAGACACTATAAAAACGGGCCTTACTTATCTAAAATTGGTTCTGCATATCTCACCTCCCTAGAGCCAAAAATGCACTTAATACACGAATCCAATTATCAGTTCCTAGAGAAAGTATGTAAGGCTTTATCGAACACATACAGGTGAATGGACCAGCAAGGCAGAAAGTGATAGGAAGAAACGACAGAAAGCAAAGGAACAAGAAGAAACAAAGAGAGTGACAGTAAAAGAGGAAATTTCTAGCACAGAATTTCCAGAAGGTGGGGATAATATTCATACTGAAAGAGCCCCCGCATCCCCACGGGGGTTGTCTATCAAGTAGAAGAGTGATTAATGAGTCATTCTTGAATTAATCAGCACCCTCTGATCAGAGAAGAAAAGTGGCAGAGAGGTTCACACGTTCGCCTGCTAATGACTAAACTCGGGTTCCAGGGTTCGTTCCCCGCAGAGACCTTGATTTTTGTCCTCAGTTTGATCGGAAAATCGAACTGAAAGCTGTCTTTCGGAAGGAGACGAAAAAGAGCTCGGACTTTATGCCTCCTGGCCTGCGCAAACTAAAGACCCCACGTCAGTTGAAAATCGTGAAAAGCAGGGCATTTTCCCGGCTGCCCTGGTATAAAACATTGGAGAGATAAATAGATTTCCCAGGTCCCTCCCTTGAAGGTCAATTAGTCTTCTAGCAATTAATCTTCTATTACAATTTCTTCTTCTAGGATTAACTTCTAGCGATTAATCTTCTAGCAATTAATCTTCTAGCCTTTTCTGAACTCTTGTAAAAAATCGTGGC
>JAPXFY010000023.1:40516716-40531716 GCA_030674185.1 Monoplex corrugatus | reverse complement strand
ATATATCGAGCTATCTATCTACATTAATACACATAAATAGGTAGACAGATAGACAGTTAGATAGACGGGTAGATGGATAGATAGATACATGGATAGATACACAGATAGATAAATACATAGATAGATTGATACACAGATAGATAGATACATACATACATACATACATACATACATACATAGATATACAGATTTATATAGAAACATAGATACAGATGCCTTTTCTCAAAGTAGCTTATTGAATTTGGCTTCAAAAGACAAAGATTACAACTATAGCATGCCCATTCTGCCATATTTTTTTGTTTGGCTCGTGGTCTCCAGAACAACAGACAGGCAGGTGTAACCGAAAGCTGCAGATTGCAGTCTGTAACACGAGCAATTCAAAATAATTTACTGCTTCCAGTAATTTGACGTGTCAGCTCAGCGAGCAAATTGCGCACATCATATTGCAAGCGCGCGGCGAGATTATTGTCCTGTGATTATGTCGGTGGGTCCTGATTGGTTTATCGCGGGCACGAACGTGCTTCACGTGAAATGACGTCAGTGCTATGGGCGTGTTGTACCACATCAGGCTGTGTTGTATCACATCGAGGTATCTTGTATCATATCAAGGCGTGTTTGTATTATTCTAAATCTTTGAATTATCTGTGAGATGTCAAAAGTATTGTTAGTTGGGGAAGACATACAATTTTTTTTCCTCTTCTTTATTCCAGTACAGAAAAAAAATGGCAATAAGGACGATGATAACTATTGACGAAGACGACGATGATGACGATGGTGGTGGTGATGACAATGATCATTGTTGCTGTTGTTATTGCTATCATCATTAGTTATGGTGGAGGTGAATAAAAAATTTATACTTATGTTTTGTTGAATACGCCAAGGCTTTCGATTGTGTAAAACATGAAGAATTGATCAACCAACTAGAAAGGCTCCTTGTTGATGGAAAGGATCTAATGATTATCACAAATATGTATTGAGAACAAACAGCAGCAATGAGAGTAGAAAATGACATAAGCTCTATTCAAAATATCAAAAGAGAGGTTGGGTGGGATGTGTTCTGTCACCAGATTTGTTTTCACTTTCCAGAAATATCGTCAGTAAGTATGAAGGTACTGGGCTGCTAAAAATTCGCATAAAGTTCTTTTTGATGTATGCTTTTATAGGAAAGAAGAACTAGGTAACAAGTGTGCTTACATGGTTAAGTGAATATGGGTTTAGTAATGTTTGGTTTATCCAAACAGCTGGAAATGTGATTCAGTTTATTTTTTATGTTTTCATTTATTTATTTTATTTGTTTATTTCGTTGTTTTTTGTTTTTATTTGTTGTTTTTTTCGACAAAGTTTTATTGATTGTAGATGACAGAAATAGAATGATCATCACTAACGAGTGGAAGATGTGACTTTTATTGCTCTTTCGTAAATTTCCACAGTATTAATTAAGCCTTACATTAATATTGATTCATTTGAAATGAATAATATATGAAAATTCAGTTTTATCAGTTGAAGAATAAGGAATATAGAAAAACTGATATAGTGTGCCCTTTCTGCAGGCATGTGAAAGAAGACGAGATACACTTGTCCTTTGTTGTTCAGCTTTTAACAATATTCCATCGAAATTTACCCCCCCCCCCCCCCCCCACCAATATTAAAGGAATTCAAACAAGTCATGATTAAGATGTGTTTCTTATTCAACTCTGCTGATTTCCACTGTGTTAAGAATTTCACTTTGTTTCTGTTTAAAGCATGTATAATAAGGGAAACTGATATCTTCATAATTATAATTTCTTATTCTGTTATTAGCTGGTTAATTTGTTCTTTAATGTTATTGGTTGTTTCTTTGGTAGCGCATTTTAAGCACTCCTTCAGTAGTGACTGATGGCCTTCTTGAATGAAATATTGAAATCTGCAGTCTGAACTCTCTCTTTCTCTCTCTCTCTCTCTCTCTCTCTCTCTCTCTCACTCTCTCTCTCTCTCTCTTTTCTGTCTCTGTCTCTGTCTCTCTCTCTCTCTCTCTCTCTCTCTCTCTTCTCTTCTCTACTTCTCTATCTCTCTGTCTCTGTCTGTCTCTGTCTCTTGTCCTCTCTCTCTCTACTTCTCTAACTCTCTGTCTCTGTCTCTGTCTCTCTGTTTCTCTCTCTCTCTGCCTCTCTGTCTGTTTGTCTGTCTGTCTGTCTGTCTCTCTCTCTACTACTTGTCTCTGTTTGTCTGTCTGTCTCTGCTTCTTCTCTTCTTCCTCTCTCTCTCTCTGTCTGTGCCATTGCCATCAGTACCGCACCCATCCATCCCTCGCTATTGCCGATGTTATTGATTATCCCTTAATTTATGATTTTTGTTTTAACTTTATATACTATGTGCAGAACAGCAAAGACTGGCTGTAATACCGAACCATGTATACCTAATGGTGATATCTGTAGATCATGATTCCAACATTGTTGTCTCTTGTCTCCCACTCCCAGTCTCTCTGTGTCTGTCTCTGGCTCTCGCTCCCTCTCTGTCTGTGTGTTTCTCTCTGTCTCTGTCTGTCTGTCTGTCTCTCTCTCTTCTCTCTCTCTCTCTCTCTCTCTCTCTCTCTCTCTCTCTCTCCCTCCCCCTCTCTCTTCTCTCTGTCTCCCTCTCTCTCCCTCTCTCTCTCTCGGTTTTACATTGATGAGCTGATCGTATCAAACATTTTTTTTTTCATATAATGTATTAAGAAAACGTTGGCATGGTCACAACTGTGTAATCATTTTCCAACTCAATTTCGATTTTTTTGTCCCAAGATTCAGCTAGTGGACAAATTATTCCCTCAATTAACAATGATTCTTACATTCATTCATTCTTTCTGTCTCTGTCTCTCTTTTTGTAAATCGCCTTTCCTGTCCATTCTTGCCCATTTTCAGTGCCTGTTTTAGCCTATTATTATATATTATTATTATTATTATTATTATTATTATTACTATTTATTATTATATTATTATTATTATTATTATTATTATTCTTTCATTATTATTATTATTATTATTATTATTATTATTGTGATTGTTTGTTGTTGTTGTTGTTGTTGTATGTTGATTTCACGTTTTCTTCTCAACCCCCTCAGAAGCTACCTTTTGTTTTTCTTTGTAGCTTTCGTCTTCTTTTCATGTGTATGTGTGTGTGTGTGTGTGTGTGTGTGTGTGTGTGTGTGTGTGTGTGTGTGTTTGGTGTGTGTGAATGTGTGTGTACGCGCGCGTGCGCGCACATGTGTATGTATGTATGTATGTGTGTGTGTGTTGGTGTGTGTCCCCCTTTTGATTTGCTTTATTTCATTTTGATACAATTTTATTTTAATGGAGAATGTATAGCTCCATTTATTATCTAAATAATACTTAATTCATTTGTGAACATGTGTGGTGTTGTGTTTTCTTATCATATCCAGAATTTGTGTCTGATTGAGTGCATCATTTATTGTTGTTTCTGTTGTTGTTGTTTTGGTTTGTTGGTTTTCGTTCACTTTTGTCACTCTCGTTTTTGTTTTGTTTTTGTTTTTGCTGTTTTTCGTTTGTTTTTTGTTTTTTTGTTGTTTTTTTCTAGGTTGTTTATTTTCGATCTTACTGTCTGATTCTTTTTTTTGTTTCTGCCTCAATCTCTGGCTCAACCTCTGGCTCTGTCTCTGTCTCCATGGTTCTCTATTCTTCCGTCCCACTCTCCCACTTTCTGCCGTAATCTCTTCCTATCCCTCAATCTCATCAATAAAACGTGATCATGTTTAAGGTAACCACATGTTTGCTCGTCACCCGCCCTTTTATTAGAATTTCCGGAGCGAAGGCTGTATGTAACTTGAGCTTTAAAACTAATCTAAAATAAAGATTATTCTCTGCCCCACCTCCTCTCTCTTTGTCTCTCTCTCTCTCTCTCTCTCTCTCTCTCTCTCTCTCTCTACACACACACACACACACACACACAACAAACACACAACCCCTCTCTCTCTCTCTGTCTCCCTCTCTCATTTTCTCTCTGTTTATCTTACTCCCCCCTCTCTCTTCCTTTCTTCTCTCTCTTTCTCCTCTCTCTCTCTCTCTCCAAGCTCTCTCTCATCTTCTGTCTCTCTCTTTTTCGTTCTCCCTCTCTCTTTCTTCATCTCTCTCTCTGTGTGTCTCTCTCCCCCCCCCCACTCTCTGTCTCTCTTCCTTTATTTATCTCTCTCTCTGTCTGTCTGTCTCTCTTCCCCCTCTCTCTGTCCTCTTTCTTCCTTTAATCTCTCTCTCTCTCTCTCTTTTTCTCACACACCACACACACACTCTCTCCTCTCTCCCTCTCTTATTTTCTCTCTGTTTCTCCTCACCCCCCCTCCTCTCTCTTCCTTCTCTCTCTCTCTCTCTCTCTCTCTCTTCTCTCTCTTCCCACCTCTCTCTCTCACCTCTCTCTCTCTTCATTATCACTCTTTCTTTTTTCTCTCTCATCTCTCTCTCTCTCTCTTCTCTCTTCTCTCTCTCTCTCTCTCTTTCTCAAATGGATCACACAGAAAGTGTTTGTAAACCGAGACAATATAAATGTATTAGACTATTGTCGCCAAACAATGTGTCAAGACAAATTACTATAAGGTTACCATCATAAAATTATATTTTAATCTAAGGTCATCATACAACTAACATACAACTGTGCTGTTGTTCGATAATAATGATAATGATAGCAACAACAACAACAAAATAATAATATAATAATAATAATAACATATATACATATACATACATGCACATACATACATATATATATATATATATATATACATACATATGTATGTGTGTGTGTGTGTTGTGCGTGCGTGCGTGCGTGCGTGAGTGTGTGTGTGTGTGTGTGTTTTTGTTTTTTTTTGTTTGTTTGTTTTGGATGGTTTATTTTCTTCTGTCCAAAGAACTTTATCTGTTATCAAGAAAATTTGCTGGCATCAATAACGATATGATAGGACCTTTATGCAAAGATAAGCACTCATCAGTGCTGGAAAAACTGTTGTTTCACAATTGTTCCCATCCTATTATATATACAGTTCATGTATTCTTTTGTTTCATCAAAAACAAAAGCTTGCTACTATAGCTAGACCAGTCTGTTCTTTTTGTTTGTGTTTTGTTTTGTTGTCTCCAGGGAAACAGGTAGGCAGGTGTAGCCTGAAGCTATAGCTTGTAGTCTGTAACATGAGTAATTCTCACTAACGTACTGCCGTTGCTAGTTTGAAATGGTGGCTCAGGTGGCAAACTGCACTCATCATATTGCAAGCATGAGACAAAAGTTGTGTCCTATTATGATGATGATGATGATGGTGGTGGTGGCAGATCTTTATTGGATTACCACTGGCACGCACGTGCTCCTTTGTTTTGTTCTGTTTTGTTTTGTGAAATGATGCCAAAATAATGTGCTTGCTGGATCATATCAAAATGGTGCTTATCCCCACCACTTCCTTTTTGTTGTCTAGTCATCCATTTTGGGTATAAAGCGATGTGTGAGATCTAGTTTGCAGCGGAGAGGTGTATCCAAACAGGGATATGTTATTGATGATAATTCTCATGATGATTTTTATTTCAGTTTCATTGGTCATGTTTCCTATATCTATCATGCAAAGAAGTAAAACCTTGTAACACAAATATCTTAGGGACTAAAGGACATAACATGAAAGATTGGGCCAGAATGGAAACATTTGTTTCAAATAAGTGCTTTTAATCATTTTAAGGTTGAAATGATACATTGTGAAAAAAGACATTCTTTCAAGGCATAAAGGTGTGTGTACACATGATTTTTTTTTCGTCACTCTTTTCGAAATATTGGTACAAAGTGTGTTTGTTTCTCATAAGCTTTGAGTTCTGATAAAAAAAAAAGTCTGTCAGGTTAGCTTGACCATCCTGTTGTTTTGTTTCTGTTGTGTGAGCTCCACACCAAGAAAAACAGAGAGGCCAATGTTGCCTAAAGCTATACATGCAGTCTGTAACACGAGCAGTTCAAACTAATTTATTGCCACCACTAATTTGACAAGTCGCATCAGTGGGCAAATTGTGCCCATCATATTGCAAGCACGCAACAACAGTGTTGTTCCATTGTTCTGATGTTAGATCCACCTTCGGTTATTGCTGGTGTGTGCATTCATCCTGTGAAATGATGATACCAGGTTGGTGTGCATGCGCTTCATGTCAAACTTCAATGGGATTTTTTTTCTCTCCAGTTTTTCCATGGAACATCAATGATCGATTTAATGCATAAATACGTCGTAGAGTTTGAAGCATCAGTGCAGTATGGTAGTGTACATCCAGGTATCCAGAAGGAGATTTTCTCATGACCAGAATAATCGTTGATCATTTTTAGATTTGATGTCTCATATATTTTCATGTCAAACTATCCTTTTTCTCCTCTCTCTCTCTCTCTCTCTCTCTCTCCTCTCTCTCTCTCTCTCTCTCTCTCTCTCTCTCTTTCTCGTATCAGCGAGTCAAACTTTTCTTTTCATTCCTCATTTTTAACTGGGTGGAAGAGCATGAAGGACAGAATCAGAAAGATTACATCAAATGACTGTCACAAAGCATGGAAGACTTTTCTTACGTCTAAGTCTTTTTAATCATTTTTTCCTGGGATGATATAAACACCTAGTAAAAATAGAATGCTTGAAATCATGAAAAAAAATCATTAAAACATTTTTACAGAGACATTTCTTGAAAATCTCGTCACTGAAAACATTTGATACAAACAGGGATTCATACATTTAGCTGTTTTGTTCATATCAAAGAGATCAGCGATATAACTTGACCATTCTGTCATTTTGTTTCTATTTTGTAGTGTCCAGGAAAACAGAGAGGCCATGTTGCCTAAAGATATAACATGCAATCTGTAACACGAGCAGTTCAAACTAATTTACTACCACCACTAATTTGACAAGTCGCATCAGTGGGCAAATTGTGCCCATCATATTGCAAGCACGCAACAACAGTGTTGTTCCATTGTTCTGATGTTAGATCCTGTTTTGGTTATTGCTGGTGTGTGCATTCATCCCGTGAAATGATGATACTAGGTTCGTGTGCATGCTGCTTCATGTCGAACTGCAATGGGGTTTTTTTTCTCCATTTTTTCCATTGAACATCGATGATCGGTTGATCAGTTTAGTGTATAAATAGAGATTGAAGCGGCAATGCAGTGTGGTAGTGTATATCCAAATGGAGATTTTTTTTTATGATCACAATGATACTCGTTGATCACTTTCCATTTTTGATGTCTCGTATTTCTTTTATGTCAAAATGTCATTTTTCAATCTTTCTATCCTGTCACAAGTAAAACTTTTCTTTTCATCTCTTTTCTTTTTTTTTAAGTGAGGTGGAAGGGAGGGGGTGGGGAAGGGCATGAAGGACAGAATCAGAAAGATTGCATCAAATAACTGTCCAACGCATGAAAGACTTTTCTTATGTCTAAGTCCTTTTAATAATTTTTAGTGATGAAATGAACACCTTGCAAAAAATAATATGTTTCAAATCACACAAAAATAACAAATGATTCTTTCATAAAGACACATTGAAATTCTCGTCACTCAAAGATATGATACAAACAGGCTTCATACCTTTAACTGTTGTGTTTATATCAAAGGGTTAGTAATATAACTTGACCATTCTGTCATTTTGTTTCTATTTTGTGGTGTCCAGGAAAACAGAGAGGCCAATGTAGCCTAAAACTGCAGCATGTAACCTGTAACACGAGCAGTTCAAACTAATTTACTGCCACCATTAATTTGACAAGTCGCATCAGTGGGCAAATTGTGCCCATCGTATTGCAAACACGCAACAACAGTGTTGTTCCATTGTTCTGATGTTAAATCCTGCTTCGGTTATTACTGGCGTGGAATTCTTCCTGTGAAATAAGGATATCAGATTCGTGTGCATGCTGCTTCGTGTCAAACCACAAGATTTTGAAGAACAAAATTGGAAAGATTACATCAAACCATTGTCCCAAAACAAAGAAAGACTTTTCTTACTTCTGAGTCCTTTTCATCATTTTTTTGTTCAGTGATGAAATAAACACCTTGTAGAAAAATGAAATGTTTCAATCATGACAACAACAACAACAAAACCATGAAACATTCTTTCACAGAGACAACTGAAAATTCTCGTCACTCAAATACTGTTGTGTTCATATCAAACAGATTAGTGACATAGCTTGACCATTCTGTCGTTTTGTTTCTATTTTGTAGCGTCCACGAAAACAGAGTTGCCAATGTAGCCTAAAGCTATAGCACGCAGTCTGTAACACGAGCAGTTCAAACTAATTTACTGCCACCACTAATTTGACAAGTCGCATCAGTGGGCAAATTGCGCCCATCATATTGCAAGCACGCGGTGAGAGCATTGTTCCCTTATTATGATGTCAGGTCTTGATTGGTTTATCGCCGGCACGCACGTGCTTCACGTGAAATGACGCCAGTGCCATGGGCGTGCTGCATCTTATCAAAGTGTGGTTTAGCACGACGTTTTTGTTCTTTTTTTTTTTTTTTTACCCTACCCTCATAATAACGTAACTTGGGTTTAAGTGGGGTGAGAGGCTTTGACAGGTATGTTCAGATTGATATATATGATGACGATGGTGACGATGATGATGACGTTGACAACTGAGATGGTGATGCTCATGCTGATGCTGATTGTTATTTGATTGTCCTGAACATCATGCGGCCGGTATGGAATATAACCACTGATAAAGATAAATAGAAAACTGAGTTGACAAAAATAAACGCAAAGTAAAACAATAAAGGTTGTCATATAATTCTGAGATCCAAGAGTAGTACAAGACAATAACAAATGACAGAATGCAATACAGCAAAATACAGTACAATGCAATACAACACAATACAAAGCAATACAAACCAACACAACACAATACACTACAGTGCAACTGTACCCCAAAATAATAAAATATCTGCCCAAACATGTATCTTTTTATAATTAAACCATACAAAAATCATCATAATCATCATAACAGGATACAACTCCTCGTCCTACCCTGAAACGTAATTATTCCCATTCGTTTTCTTCCACTCGCATACATAAGCACCAATACGAGTATATACACATACCGATATTAAAACATAGGTATGCGTGACTACGCGCTTAAGCTCAATTGTCCCATCCCAAAACACACAACGCATACATACAGAATCGCAAGAAGGCATATACATTGCTTACACTGTCATCATTCTACCAAACTGTAATTTTTTGTATCAAATTGAAATCTATAGTGTGCTTGAAACAATAGAATTAACAGAGCTTGAAACAGCAACTTGTTTTTCGAGGCCGCCATTATGAGGGCAGTGACCATGCCTGCTCTTTCGCTGCTATATGTCCCCAAGTGCTGACTGAGAGTAGGACCAATGCATGGTTAGGTTCACAGGAAACTGAATGCAAATTCTAATTATATATATATATATATATATATATAATATAGTTGTGTGTTGTGTGTGTGTGTGCGTGTGTTGTATGTGTGTGTGTGTGTGAGTACGTACATACATACATATATATGTATATATGTATATATATACATATATATATATATATATATATATATATATATATTATATGTTTAATCATCTCTCATCTCTCTCTCCTTGCCGGGATCAGTGGTAGGAGCCACGCTCGATGTCACACGTTTTCTCCAGGTCAACAATTGAGATATCTGTGGGCGACCTCCTGGATCTCCAGACCACAGACTTTAGCGATGCTGTTGAAATAGAAGGTGTGCAGCCGTCCCTTTCTTCCCCTTGCCTCATCCTTCGCCTGCAAGACCGTTGACATCAGAACGGTTTTGGTGTTTCTGGTCGCATGGCCTACGTATTTCAGCTTTCTTTTGTTGACCTCTGTCACCAGCTGGTGCCCTAACATTTAGGTCCTTTAACACTCAAGGATGCTCGATGGGACCCAGAGAGTACCAGTGCCTCACATCTCTCCGGACAATCACCTACAAAGCTCCTGGCGCCACACTATAGCCATTCCACCAAGCATGATCCGTTTGGACCCAGTCATCAGTTACCTTTTCATCAATTACCTGATTCCTTTTTCTCACACTGGAAGGAGCGGCAGGGAAGTTTCAGTCTTTTTCTCCTAATTTTTGTACCTGGTGTTTGTTTGTTTGTGATCTTACTCTTGACAAAACCAGTTGGCCAAAAAGTTGTTCTTGTCTTGTCTTGTTGTATTAAATACGCGTTCTTATTCTTGTGTGTGTGTGTGTTTTTTTTCCTGGTTTCTGTTTGCTTGAAAGCGGGAAGTCACACTTGTTTTGGATTTCAACCAATTACATTGTTCACAAACCGAATGGCAGAGTAGGAGATGACAAACCTTGGAACAAAGCCACACCACGCGCACCAACCAGATCCAGCCCTGCCACCGGTCCAAGAGACAATGGAAGAGCATTATCTTGCCTTATTCTGGGCTTTCATCTCTCTTTTGGGCAGCCCGCCCAGCCGGCACTTGCATAGCTGCCAGCTCTGTTCCACTTACTGCAGTCTGGACACTCCACACACACACACACACACACACACACACACACACACAACACACACACACTCTCTCTCTCTCTCTCTCTCTCTCTCATCTACTCTATATATCTCTATCTATCTATCTATCTATCTGTCTGTCTGTCTGCCTATATATCTATCTATCTATCTATCTGTCTATCTATCTATCTATCTGTCTATCTATCTATCTATCTATCTATCTATCTATCTATCTATGTAAGCGCGTATGTGAGCGCGTGCGCGTGTGTGTGTCTGTATATATGTGTGTATCTCCTTCTCTCTTCTCTCTCTCTCTCTCTCTCTCTCTTCTCTCTCTCTCTCTCTCTCTCTCTCTCTCTCTCTCTCTCTCTGTATGTGTGATTGCGTGCGCACACGTGCATGTGTGTGTGTGTAATGATTTTTGTTTCTATAGAGTTCCGATTTATTTTTTCCAAAATGCGGAATGCACGTTGTTTTGCCAACACTGTATATACAGGCGATATGTCGCTGCACACACAGGTCCTGCATATTCTGTCTTGGGAGGGTGTGCATGGTGGATGATGATTTCATGCATCCATAAGCTATCGGACACCGATGACATAAATCAGGGGATCTTTTACGTTCATAGTTGATGTTCTGCTTGCGTGTTCAGCCCATCACTTTCTCCCACGCCCTGTCTGTCCTCGCATTCCCTGTGTAAATGTGCTTTGTGCCCTTCAGTCTTTGTCAATAGGAAGTGGGTGTTCTTTGTGAATAATGAAAGTGGTCGATTTGATTCAATTTGTATATCAAGATTTGGCGCCTTATAAACATTATTGTCATAATGGGAAGAGAAAATTAAGTACACATATCAATGCAGTCGCCCACATAATCTAAGGAGATGCCCCTGGCGTTGACCACTCTGTCCAATTTATCACACAGGGCATTTAAAAAAACACACCTGAATACAAATTTAAACATAACTACGGACACTAAACCACATAAAATGGGTTTAAATTATAATATATTTAATAATAATAATATATTTTATTTATATAGCGCAAAATCTTGATAAAATCAAATCTAAGCGCTGAGCGTATACATGCATACATACCTACATACATATGAGCGTATACATGCATACATACATGCATACATACTTACATACATAAATCTAAGCTGAGCGCATACATGCATACATACATACATACATACATAAATCTAAGCGTATACATACATACATACATACATACATACATACATACATACATACATACATACATACATACATACATACATACGTACGTACGCACATGCATACATAATAATTACAATATTTATATAGCGCAAAATCTCGACAAAATCAAATCCAAGCGCCGAAAAGACACACACGCACACACGCACGCACGCACACGCACACACACACACACACACACACACACACACACACACACACACACACACACACACACACACACACACACACACACACATGCATGGCCACAAATGGGGAGAAAAGAATAAAAGCAATAAAAGCAAGAATAAAACCAATGGAAAACCACAGACAGCACATCATATACAATTATATATTAAAACAATTACGTTAAATTGCTTCCGCATATCTCATTACCGTAGTCAAACATGCACTTAATAAAAGTACCCAGTTAAAAATCTTATTAGAAAGTATGTAAGACTTTATTGAACACATACAGGTGAACTGACCAGCAAGGCAGAGCATGATAGAAAGAAATGACAGAAAGCAAAGGAGCAAGGCAGAAACAAACTGAGTGAGTCTGACCTCCCGTGTTCAAATATGCATTCTATAGATCTCATGCTCAGTTTATCCAAAATGTACACCGAAAACAAGTTTGACCTCCCGTTTTCAATGTACATGCTAAAGATCTCGTAAGTCATATCAGTAGTTCCCTTGTAGAAATATTAAGGGGGCAGACCTACCCAGATTTGGGTACCAAGATAGTGATGTTTAGTGTTTCAGTTCTAATTAACTGATCACCATGATATTTGGCAAGCAGATACCTCAGACAGTATTCTTTGGGTTGAATATCTTTGTTGGGGTCTGTGAGTTATGAGGTATTTTCTTGCCAAATATCATGGTGACTGGTTAATTAGAACTGAAACACTGAACATCACAATCTTGGTACCCAAATCTGGGTAGGTCTGCCCCCTTAAAAACACCCAACATGCACGCCCACATACTATGCAGATAATTGAACAACACAGTAGAGTGTGGTCAGCTGGTCCAGCAGCTTGAGTTGATGATAATGATGTTTACAAGGAGCTAAATCTTGATTCAAGAATCAAACCAAGGCATGCACGACCACAGGGCATAAAGCACACGCAAACTGGGAGGGGGAAGACAAGAGGGAACAGGGCGTGTGACCCCTGACCAAAACCGTCATCTTCTCTCTGTCTCTCTGTCTGTCTCTCTTTGTCTCTGTCTCTCTGTCTGTGTCTGTCTCTGTCTGTCTGTCTGTCTTTCTCTCTCTCTCTCTCTCTCTCTCTCTCTCTCTCTCTCACACACATACACACCCACACCCACACCCACACACACACAGAGGATGCTGAGCTTGGGTACACTCAAGCCTATTCGACGAATGACCAACCCATGCCTGCACCTTCTCAGTCACAAACGCATGGTCATTCTTTTACTCATTCTTCATTTCCATGTTACAAGACTTAGGAAGGCAAAAGGCTAACTGGGCCCCAAGGGAAGGAGGGACCTGGGAAATGAACCTCTCTCCAAGAAGCTCTCCCTGATCCATTAAGAAGTCTGACCATGTGTTCTGCCCAGTGAGTCCAACTGATTCTGGCAAACGGGGCTATTGAAAAAGAAAAAAAAAACGATTTATAACGATTTATGATAATCAACCATCTTTCATCAGAGCGCAGTTTACAGTCGTTCAGCATTCTTGCACAAACAGCCACGTCCGATATGGACTGGACAATTTCCTGATGGAAAGTAGTGCAGTAGGGTCAAACTTAGTTCATGGCACTAAGATCGATATGGCCTGACCCTCCTCCTTTCATGTGAGAGCAAGCGAAAGAGTGCGAACAAGCGAACTTGAGGAGAGCGGGAAGGAGAGAGAGAGAGAAAGAGAGAGAGAGAGAGAGGGAGAGAGAGAAAGGGGAGGGAGAGAGAGAAAGAGAGAGAGAGAGGACAGCAGTACATCGTTTTGCATTTAAATATATATATATATACACACACATATATGTATATATATATATATTATATATATATATATATATATATATATATGTGTGTGTGTGTGTATGTGTGTGTGTGTGGTGTGTGTGCGTGTGTGTGGTGTGTGTGTTGTGTGTGATTGTGTGCGTAGTGTGTGTGTGTGTGTGTGTGTGTGCGTGCGTGTGTGTGTGTGTGTTTGTGTGTGAATAGTGTGCGTATGTGTGTGTGTGTATGTGTGCGTTGTGTGTGTGGTGTGTGGTGTGTTGTGTGTGGTGTGTGTGTGTGGTCGTGTGTGTGTGTGTGTGTGTGTGTGTGTGTGTGTGTGTGTGTGTGTGTGTGTGTGTATGTGTGTGTTTGTGTATAGATAGATACATAGATATGCATATATATACAAGTGTGTGTGTGTGTGTGTGTGTGTGTGTGTGCTGTGTGTGTGTGTGTGTGTGTGTGTGTGTGTGTGTGTGTGTGTGTGTGTGTGTGTGTGTGTGTAACTCCACATAGGCGTGTGTGTTTGTGTGCGTGTGTGCGTGTGTGTGTGTGTGTGCGCGCGTGTGTGTGTGTTGTGTGCGTATATATAGATAGATACATAGATATGCATACATATACATGTGTGTTCGTTCGTTCTTTAATTTAACGTCTTTTCACTATAAGTGATATTAGACGGGGGAGGGGGGGAGGGGAAATTATTAAAAAAAAAAAAAAAAAAAAAGTGAACAAAATAAAATGTAGAACGATAGTTGGACGGGTTGGATTTGGGCAGAGGGAAGACAGAGGAAAAAGACATTAGCAGGTGGGGGAACAGTAAAATGGAACGAGAACTTAACACTAACAATTAACTTCAATAACGTGAAGGGAAATTGTAACACTAAAATACAAACCGAATAAAGTTAAAGTAATGCATTAACAGGACTGTGAACTAATGATTCTGAAATTCTAACTAACAACGTTTGATCTGATGTAATTTTCTGGAAATGATTTTCAGAATACTTTTCTTGAGTAAACATTTTCGGTAAAAAAGAACGTAGCATTTTGCAGTAGAATAAACAGTGAAACAGTGTGAACTGTTCGCCGCAAATACACTTGACATTTTTACAATATTTTGTTCTCAATGCGTTTAGCTGAATACGAAAACAAACAGCAACAATCGATCTCAAATGATACATAGAAGAATACTGCAATTTTTTACATACATTTTGAACGGTAAGTTTTATCATTTGTTGTGACACAAACTGTTCATCTGAATGTTCAAGAAATCGAGTCCATGAGGCTGATTCGAGCAAGTTGCAAGCTTCTTTTACGGAGCTATGAACATGTAATTCTATAGCATTATCAGCATTCTGGGCGCCTTGCTTAG
>JAPXFY010000023.1:40501716-40511716 GCA_030674185.1 Monoplex corrugatus | reverse complement strand
GACAGACAGACAGAGAGCAAGAGAGATAAAGAACGAGACAGACGGACAGACAGGCAGACAGAGACAGAGAAAAGAGAGATAGAGAGAGAGAGAGGGAGGGAGAGAGAGAGAGGGGTGAGAGAGAGTGAGAGAGAGAGAGAGAGAGCAAGAGAGATAGAGAGGGAGACAGACGGACAGACAGAGACAGAGAGAGAGCTACAGACACACAGACACAAGGGCAAAGAGAAAAGGACAGACAGATAATCAGACAGGCAGAGATACAGAAAGAGAGAGAGAGAGAGAAGAGAGAGAGAGGAGAGAGAGAGAGAGACAGAGACAGACAGAGAGACAGAAGACAGAGAGACAGAGAGAGACAGAGAGAGAAGAGAGGAGAGAGAGAGAGAGAGAGAGAGAGAAAGACAGAGACAGACAGAGAGACAGAAAGACAGACAGAGGCACAAAGAGAGAGAGAGAGAGAAAGAGAAAGAGAGAGGGACAGACAAACAAACAAAGGGACAGAGAAAGAGACAGACAGACAGATAGATAGAGGCAGACAAAGAGAGAGAGATAGAGACAGAGACAGAGAGAGAGGCAAAGAGAGAGAGAGAGAGAGAGAGTGAGACAGAGACAGACAGACAGAGACACAGACAGAGACACAGACAGAGAGACACAGACAGAAAGACACAGACAGACACACATACAGACACAGAGACAGGCAGACTAAATAAAAATAATCGCCTTGTATGTGTATGGTTGTCTCACTTTTAAGTGCATATAACCTCTATTTTTTTCCTCCTACGTGTGATATTTTGCTGACAACAGACTTTCACTTCACACTAAACGATCAACAGCATCACATAAAACACCGTATCATCAAATCGACATGCAGAATTTCCTCCTAACAATTCGCACACAACAAATACACAATATCGCAAGAAAGAGTATGACATAACATCCCACGTCTTGGAGCGTAGGCGTCTGTGTATGGCACATCAAAGGATCATATATATGTGTGTGTATAAACCACAGTTCCTAAGGGATTTTATGGACGACATAACCTTTAAACAAAGCATCAGCGTCTGTCTCGCCCCTGCACGTGTTCTTTTCTTGTCTCCTAACTTGCCTTCCACTTCTTTCTTTCTTTTATCTCTCTCTGTCTCTCTGTCTCTCTCTGTCTCTGTCTCTGTCTGTCTCTCTGTCTGTCTCTCTCTGTCTCTGTCTCTCTGTGTCTCTGTCTGTCTGTCTGTCTGTCTCTCTTTCTGTCTCTGTCTCTTCGCTGTGTCTCTCTCTGTCTCTGTCTCTCTGTCTCTCTCTTTCTCTATCTCTGTCTCTCTCTCTCTCTCTCTCTCCTCTCTCTCTCTCTCCTCTCTCTCTGTCTTCTTTGGGGGGGGGGGGGGGGGGGTTCCGCCTACGTTGTATTAGTATAGTTTGTACCGTTAAAGTTAATGACAGTTTCATATTATTTTTGTGATTCTGTGATTTTTGTTGTATTTGTTTTTCATTTGTTTTATTTATTTATCTATTTATCTATCTATTTATTATTTATTTACTTATTTATTTATTCATTTAGTTAGTTAGTTAGTTAGTTAGTTGGTTAGTTAGTTAGTTAGTTAGTTAGATAGTTAGTTAGTTAGTTATGTATTCACTTATTTTTTTATTTGTTTGTTTATTCATTTATGTGTTTATTCATCTATTTACTTATTCATTTATTAATTATTTGTTTGTTTGTTTATTTATTTATCTATTTGTTTGTTTCTTTGTTTGTTCGTTCGTTCGTTTATTCATTTATTTATATTTTTTCTTTTATATTTTTCTTTTGTTTTTCTTTTTAGTGTTCCGATTTTTGTCAGATATATGTTTCCTTAAAAGCAAGCCACACCGACATGACTTAACATGATTTTGAACGTGCCTAGTTGACAAGGTGCATGCCTATACTGATGTACGGGTGCAGGTACTGGACTGAACACATGCTATCTGGGGACATCGGAAAAGTCTGCACCGTTCAGTCATCATAATTATGAAGATGTCAAAACGGATCAAACCCAGGAACTTGTGACTGCAAGTCCAACGTTTACACGCGTGACAGACGCCCCACAGTCGTTGGAGACTTTTAGGCAGCAAGAACGCTCCAAAGGGTTCGGTCGGCAGAGAGTCTCAGGCATCACACCATCGTCTGTCCACCAGTTGTACATGTACGTCTCTATCATCCGTCTGGGGCCAGTTTCTGTCTGGTCTTTCCCAAGTTTTGGATTTGGTTGGCAGGTCCGGAAGACTGCAGTCTAGCTGCATGGCCCAGACAACTAAATCGGCGCTTGCAGATGTTAGTACATGGAATCTGTTTGTTTTGTTTGACCTTATTTCATCGTTTGTCACGAAGTCTTTCCATTTGAAGCCCAAGATCTTGTACAGGCACTTTAAGTCTAAGGAGTCAAGCCTCTTCTCTTGTGTTTTGTTTGTTTTGTGTTGTTGTTTTTTTTACAGGTGCTACTTAAACAGCTGTTCAGCAAAGCTGACAGAACGCTGGAGATATGGAACTGCAAGTTTACTTTGAAGAAGATGTTCCTGCTGTTCCAAGACTGCTGACAGCTTGTGGAATGCTGCCCTTGCTTTGTCCTTGCGATATTTCAGTTCTTTACTCATGTCGCAACTAGTCACAACAGGAAAGCTGGAGGGGAAAAAGAACACAGATAGACTCAGGGAGTAAAATATTGGACGGAGTTGCAGAGTGCTGAGGACAGAGAGGTGGGAGACCTACCTGCAGCGACAAGGGATAGATTCTATGGAGGGCCATGATCGCCGAACGCCATGAGGCAGGGCACATGATGATAACGATGACTCATGTCGTTTAAATTGTTGATTGGACTGCTCAGGTAGGTGAAGTTTTCAACAACCTCATCACGGTTCTGTTTAATGGATACTGCTGATGGTGATGGGTGTTTCTGAACAAACACATTTAAAGTTTTCTTGGCACAGGTGATAAGTCAAATGCTGTCCACAACTTAGTTGATATTATTAACGAGTGATTGGAGATCTTGAGTGTCATCCGCTTGTGCGTCGATGTCGTCTGCGAAATCCAAATCGGACAGGTGTTCCCTCTCATGCCACGTGATGCCTTTTCCTTCCGCGTCTGTCATTCTGTTCATGTTACGTCATATTAAGCTATATAATCTTTTTCTTGTTTGTTTGTTTGTTTTTGTTTGTTTGTTTTTTGTTTGTTTGATTGATTGTTTCTTTCTTTCTTTCTTTCTTTCTTTCTTTCCGTTAGTTTCTGTATTCCTGTATTTTTTCTCTTTTTTGTTGTTGGGTTTTGTTTCTTTGTTTGTTTGATTGATTCTTTGTTTGTGTTGTCACAATGAATTTGCCTTATGAAAATCGGGTTATCCTCATTGAGGAGAGGACGTCACCGGGATACAGGGCCACCTTTGTGTCTTTCTGTTACCTAGAAAGTGGGATAAAAGTTGGAGGAAAAATGTTAAACAATGTTGTATACGCAGATGACACCCTTCTATTTGCTGAAAATGGAAAAGACCTACAAAAATTTGTAATGATAATAGACATCGAAAGGAGAAATAAAAGGCTGAGCGAAACAGCAAGAAGACTGAAATCATGGCATTCAGTAAAAACCCTCATGCAAAATAACAGCAAATGGCACAACAGTGAGACAAGTTGATAAGTTGAAATATCCGAGAACAGTCGCCTCACTAGAAGGCAGATCACATCAGAAATAGTCAGCAGAACTGGCCAAGCTAAAACAGCATTTAAGAAAACGAAAAGCGTTCCTACCAACAAATGCCTGTCAGTTAACACAAGGAAGGAAGTTGTTCAGTGTTATACAGGAAAGCTGGTGGGATGGTGAGGAAAAATCAAAGGGTTAAGGTTTTGAAGTTGGTGGATAGCGTGCGGAAATCAAAAGGTTAAAACACGACGCGTGAATGTCTGTGCTGCACACGGGAACTCTCCGCGTGCTCAAGAGCTCATGTCATTAGTTTGGTCACACCCCTCAACATGAATATTGGCCAGACGTTGTGAAAAAAAAAAAAACACAAAACAAACAAACAAACAAACAAAAAACAACAAAACAAAACCAAAAAACCCAAAGAAGTCTTTGAGTTTGGCTCTTTCGCCACTCAACTTCAACATTCAATTATTCTGGTGCTGAAAATATTCCATAGGTTTCCTCCTTAGCCCCCACCCCCACCCCTCCTCCCATTTTCAAGACCTTGCCTGTGCAGTGGCTCTACGCAGCGTATGGAATCTGCCAGAGCTGGCAGATTTGGTTGGAGCGCATATGGAATCTGTCTGATTGCGATAGAACCTCTCCAAACTCCTTTTATTTCTTACAGCTTTCCAGTTCTGTTCACTTCTTATTGTATATACTGTCCAACACTTTCTTTTCTTTATGCCACCTTTATACTATTGTTTTTATGAAATATAAGAGAGAAAGAGAGGAATCGAGAGAAAGGAGGAGGAGGAGAGAGAGAAGAGAGAGAGAAGAGAGAGAGAGAAAGAGAAAGAGACAGACAGAGAGACAGACAGAAGAGAGAGAGAGAGAGTGGGAGAAGAGAAACGAAAGAAAGAGAGAGAGGGGAGGAGAGGGGGAGAGAGGGGGAGAAAGAAAGAAACAGGCAGACAAATACAAAGAGAGAAAACAGAACAGAGAGAGAGAGAGAGAGAGAGAGAGAGAGAGAGAGAGAGAGAGAGAGAAAGACAGACAGAGCCAGAGACAGACAGGCAGGCAGGCGGACAAAGACAGACAGACAGACTGACAGACAGACAGACGGACAGAGGCAGACAGACAGACAGACAGACAGACAAATGTATGCCAAGGCAGGAATTCAGCCGAGCACGTCACGTCTCCATTGATTGACGCTGAAGTTTTGTTTCCGTCATTTGCATATTGAGACTACGTGCACGGAAAAGTCCATTTGCGACGGCAGTGGTACGCAAGAATGCACGCACACACTCACTTTCCGACAGATACTCTCTTGTCGTCTGTCTGTCTGTCTGTCTGTCTGTCTGTCTCTCGCTCTCGCTCTCTCTTTCCCTAACACGGCTTGCTGATACCTGGTTATTAGCCATGAATGACTGCAAATTAACTGGAGCAGTATTTCTAGACTTTAAAAAGGCTTTTGATCTCGTGATCATGATATCTTACTGGCTAAATTACGAACGTACCTTGCCAACGACTCAACAGTTTCATTTTTCAATTCCTACTTTCATGAACGCAAACAAAAAGTACATCTTAATGGATCATATTCATCCGAGGGTCATGTGAAATGTGGCGTTCCCCAAGGATCAATCTTAGGACCCATTCTGTTTTCTGTATTCATAAATGACTTACCACTTCATATATCTGATCCCACAGTTCACTGTGATATGTTCGCTGACGACGGAACAATCCATACACAAGACACAAGCTATAGCGACTGTAAACACACGTTTACAAAAGAGCCTAAATGAAATTTCTGATTGGTGTGCTAAAAACGCCATGGCTTTGAACCCTACGAAAACTGAATGTATGGTTATATGCACACGCCAAAACGGCAGCTTGGCCCTCTGTCACTCAATCTGTCTTTGAGAGGTAATTCTATTGCACAAATACCTGAACACCGTCTACTGGGAGTTCTCATTGATCATAATCTTACCTGGCAAAACCACATTGATTATTTATGCAGGATTATATCCAAGAACTTATTTATTCTGTCCAAATTAAGATATCTAACAGATACAAACACACGCCAATTATTTTATAATGCTCATATTAAATCGCACATAGATTATGCCTCTACACTGTGGGATAGCTCATGTGAAGTTCATCTAAAAAAATTGAACACCTTACATAGGAGGGCAGCAAAACTTATCATGCCAGATCCCACTTTAACAACAGATGAAAAACTTAAACAGTTAGGAATCCTCCCTCTCAAGTCACACTTAATGTTCAATAAAGGTATCACAATGTTTAAAGTATCAAAAAGGAATGTTCTGCAATATCTTCTCAATCTGTTTAATCAGAATGTGCGATCATACTCAAACTCAAGACAAAATCAATTCAAAATTATCCGTCCAAGAATTGACATATATAAAAGTAGTTTATCGTTTTCTGGTGCACAACTATGGAACAACCCTCCCCCCAAATATCACAAACACTCAATCACTCTCTTTCTTCAAAGTTACTTTATTTAAATACCTGACGTCAGTGTCGTAGATTACCTCAGTTAGCAACAATAACGTCAGCTGCCTTTCAACCTATGACATCTAATCTAATCAATGTGTGTGTGTGTGTGTGTGTGTGTGTGTGTGTGTGTGTGTGTGTGTGTGTGTGTGTGTGTGTGTGTGTGTGTGTGTGTGTGTGTGTGTGTGTGTGTTGTGATTTGTGTGTGTTTTTTTGTTTGTTTTTCTCTTTAACATTATTGATATTTTAACAGTTCAAACAGCCAACCAGTATTTCTTTCTGTATTATATGCGATGATTTGTTGATGACTCTATGACGTGTTTGATTATCTCTTGCTTCTTCTTTATTTCTCATTGCCTTTGTTCATTTTGTTTGTTTGTTTGTTTTTTTGCTTTGCTTGCTTGCCCATCTTATCTGTTAGCCATATTGTCTGTTTGTTTGGTTGGCTCTTATCTGCTGTCTGTATTTGTCACTTTTCTCCAACTGTTATCCATATCATGCTTGTATCTCTCTTCTCCTATCAAGAAAAACCGCCTTGATTATGGTTACTATTCTTGATTTATTTATGTCTTATTACATGAATTATTGATTTGTTTACACATGTATGATATTTCTATTATACATATGCGTTTATAATTACTGTAATTTCCTATTGTCGAAAGTAAAATTTACTTTATTTATCTATCTATACATTTGTCTATTTGACTTCATATCATCTGTTGATTTTCTGTCCCTACAGAATTTTATGTGTTTATGCCTTCAATCGACCCAATGTTTGCTACCCCCCCCCCCCTTTTTTTTTTTTTTTCTTTTTTCTTTTTCCCCCCTCTAATCATCCTTCTGAACTGCTCTTTTTTCTACCTCCATTTATTATCTTTGGGTTTAGTAGTAGTAGTAGTAGTAGTAGTAGTAGTAGTGGTAGTAGTGGTAATTGTTGTAGCAATGTTAATATTTTTTGTGTGTAATCAGAAAATTGATTTCATCTTCTTTGATTTAATTGTAAGAACATTAGTCTATTTGTCACATGTAATGTTTCTTCTCCCTCTGTTTCATTTTATTTTGTTTTATCTTATTACTATTTTGTTTACTGTGTTTTCCTCCTCCTCCTCCTCCTCCTCCTCCTCTTCCTTCTTCTTCTTCCTCTTCTTCGTCTTATTTTTATTATTATCACCATCAACATTATCTTTCTTTCTTTATTTACTTATCTACCTGCTCATCTGTCTATCTATCTATCTATACTATCTACCCCCTCTATCTATCTTCTATCTATCTATCTATCTATCTATCTATCTATCTATCTATCTATCTATCTCTAAGTGCTGACTGTGTACGTTTCGTGATTTCATTGTCTCTAAGTGCTGACTGTGTACGTTTCTTGATTTCATTGTATCTTAATTTCAGTATTCAACATGTATTTTCCTTAAGCTGTACTTGTTACTGTAAACAAATGTCATGTGTATAGAATAGCAACGGCAAGTTTGAAAAATGGCTTCTAGCCAATAGCTTTTACCGTTGAAAAAAAAAGCATTCATTGTCATTGTTGTCATTGTCTTCTCTCTGCCTCTCTCTGTGTCTCTGTCTGTCTCTTTCTCTCTCCCTGTCTCTGAGTCTTTCGCTCTCTCTCTCTCTCTCTCTCTTTCTCTCTCTCTCTCTCTCTCTCTCTCTCTCTCTCTCCAAATGTCTCTGTCAGTCTGTCTGTCTGTCTGCTCTCTCTCTCTCTATCTCTCTCTGTCTCTCTGTCTCTCTCTGTGTCTCTCTGTTCTCTCTGTCTCTTTGCCTCTCTCTCTGTTTCTGTCTCTGCCTGTCTCTCTCTCTCTCTCTCTCTCTCTCTCTCTCTCTTTGTCTCTCTCTTTCTGTATATGTCTCTCTTCTCTCTCTCTCTCTCTCTCTCTCTCTCTTCTTTTTCTATATATCTCCTTGTCTCTGTCTCCATCACTCTCTGTCTGTCTGTCTCACTCTCTATCACCTTCTTTCTGTCTATCTATCTATTTATCTATCAATCTATCTATCTATCTATCTATCTATTTATCTATCAATCTATCTATCTATACTATCAATCTATCTATCTATCTATCCATCTATTTATCTGTCTGTCTGCCTGCCTGTCTGTCTGTCTGCCTATCAATCTAACTATCTATCTATGTGTCTGTTTATCCGTTTGTCTATCTGTCTGCTCGCTCTTTCGCTCTCTCTCCTCCCTCTCTCTCTCTCTCCTCTCTCTCCTCTCTCTCTCTCTCTCTCTCTTTCCCTCCTTCTCTCTTGTTCATGATCACAATCTGTAGATAAACTGAATCAGAATTTGAATCTCCTTACACTTCCTCTTTTCCAGTAGTGATAACAATTGAAGCTAATCTCTCCAATTGGAGAAAGACCCCAAAAGATTAAAATCATCGTGAAACTGGTGGTTAAGGAACAAACAAACAAGCAATCAAATAATAATAAAAGCAATAAAACAGAGTTATCAACAGCAACAAAAAGAAAAACAAGAAAAAAAGAATCCTATCAATTTCATCATCTTCAGTGCCTGTGCTCCTCGTTCTAACGAATCCCAGATTTGGATTAATAGATATCAACCCTGGTAATTTGCGCATCGAGCCGAAGAATAGGCATAAACAAATCAAATCCATTTGGTATTTTAGACGGGCCAATTAGGAGCTGTGTTGGTGTGTTGGTGTCTCTGCTGATAAAGTGACCTCAAACTTCAATAGTTTAAAACACTATATTACTGTGGGATAGAAGTATTACCACCCAATGGACTTGTTTTCGAACCAGTCGTTGCTACTCAACACATTTAACGTAAGCTACGTATATAAAAGTCAAATGTTTTACTTAAATTTAAGTAAATACGAGAGAAAGAGAGAGGGAGAGAGAGAGAGGGAGAGAGAGAGGAGAGAGAGAGAGAGAGACAGACAGACAGACAGACAGAGACAGAGACAGAAACAGAGACAGAGAGACAAAGAGACAGAGGGAGACAGAGACAGAGACAGAAAGAGATAGAGATGGATAGATAGATAGATAGAGAAGAACACCCAACACACACACACACACACACACACACACACACACACACACACACACACACACACACACACCACACACACCGTCATCACTAAGACAAAAAAACACACACACACACACACACAACAACACACACACACACCACACACACACACACACACACACAACACCCCACACACACACACAAACACAACACACACACACACGTGTATATATATATATATATATATATATATATATATATATATATATATATATATATTATATTATACTTATACATATATTTTATATATATATATATGTATAGTATATATATATATATATATATATATATATAAAATATATATATACTATATAGAGAGAGACAGACAGACAGACAGACAGGGAGGGGGGGGAGACAGAGACAAACACACAGAGACAGAGACAGACTGAGAAAGACGGAAAGAGATTAAGAGAGTAAGAGAAAAGAGATTACCACAGAATGAAGAGAACAACAACAACAACAACAACAACAACACACACACATAAACACACACACACACTCTCTTTGTCTAAAATCACTTAAGTGAATAGACATTAAATGAAAGACCACCACCACACACACACACACGCCACACACACACACACACACACACACACACACACACACACACACACACACACACACACACACACACACACACACACACACACACACACACACACACACACCGGTTATTAAGACATTATCAGAACAACACCAAGAGAAATTCAAATCATCATCAACCCAGGGATAAACATACCCTCAACTTGACACCCAAAACAAGGTGTCAAATGTTCATGTTTTGTTGG
>JAPXFY010000023.1:40469216-40494216 GCA_030674185.1 Monoplex corrugatus | reverse complement strand
TATTTCCCAAGGAATATCAACATTTCACTTTTAACATTATTTTCGACAACAGTTGGGTTTACTGTCATTTAGCGTAAAATATTGCTGAATAAAGTGTTGCTCCCTTTTGCACATTGATGATAAAATCCAATGTAGAAGGGATAAACGAAGCAATATTGACGTTGTCATTTAGTCATAGCTAGCCTTTTATTGATGTCAGTTGCACAGTCATCATTGTGTGATTTTATTGAACCCATGTATTTGTATTGATGTACCTGTTCCAGCTGGTTCAGCAGTACCTTCCCTGATACGGATCACGTTTGTTTTCTTAGCTTTAGGCTTCAGGTATTGTCTACTAATGCATTATCGATCTCGGCGAGGTGGATTTTGCTTCTTGATGATTTGTTCCAATTAGCGCTGTATTGTCAGCGCATCGTTGATTTAATATCTATATCTATACCCCCCCCCCCCTATATTCATGTTCTATTTATCTGTGCTTGTGGTTGTCATTGCTTCTTTGGTGCATATTCTGAACAAATGGGGAGAATGAATGTACCCCTGTCTTACACCTTTACGAATGGCGAATAATTCTATGCTCCTGATTGCATCGAACTTGAGTTATCTTTTTAATTTTTTTATTCCTGTAGAGACATTGGATAAGAGCAACTGAATGTTGTGGAAAACTTTTTTACTGGGACTAATGAACGGATCTCGGAGATTTACGTCGTCAAATGCTTTGCTGAAGTCGACGAAACTGATGTAGGCTTTTATTTTTAACATTTTCTAGCAATGTCTCTGTGGCAACGTGAATGGCATACAATACGTCATTAGTGCCTCTACCCGATCTGAAACCTGCCTGCTTGCTCTCTCTCCACTTCGTTTATTTTTTATTCTATTAAATACAATATACAGTAGGATTTTACTAGTGTGACTATGAGAGGTATGATTCTGTGGTTGCTGCATTCTATCTATGTATGTATATGCACTCAGCACATTGGACACATGCAATAGCAAGAAGAGTTTTCCCCGGCATAATCATTTAGAAAAATCAATTTTATAGCTAAACAAAAACACACGATTACGAAAGAACAAGAACAAAACAGAAAAAGAAATATTCCAGTCTAATCCAATCTGATCCATTAATATACGGGTTTTCTGTCTCTTTATCTCTCAACTGAAATCTTGTTAATATTCAAAAATATTCATGCCTGATTTGTAATACACATACAATACACATACACACACAGAGTCATACACACACACAGATCACACACAAATGCACACACACACACACACACACACACACACACACACACACACACACACACACAAATGCACACACACACACACACACACACACACACACACACATATATATATATATGTATATATATATATACACATACATATATATAATATGTATATATATATACACATACATATATATATACATATATGTATGTATTATGTATGTATGTATATATGTATGTGTGTGTGTGTGTGTGTGTGTGTGTGTGTGTGTGTGTGTGTGTGTGTGTGTGTGTGTGTGTGTGTGTGTGTGTGTGTGTGTGTATTCATGCAAACACATACGCACATTATAAACAAAACATTAATAAAGAGAAAGAGACATTAGAGCACCTGGAAAGCTGGATGGAAAGAAAAC
Organism: Monoplex corrugatus; assembly: GCA_030674185.1. Classification (NCBI taxonomy): domain Eukaryota; kingdom Metazoa; phylum Mollusca; class Gastropoda; order Littorinimorpha; family Ranellidae; genus Monoplex; species Monoplex corrugatus. The sequence continues at coordinate 40,492,574 of JAPXFY010000023.1, read as the reverse complement.
ACCAGGTAGACCCAGGGAGAAAATATCGAACGGACTTCCAGGGTGGCTGAGGACAGAGAGGGTGGGAGATGTACTTGCAGAAGACAGATTCGTATGGAGGGCCATGATCGTCAACACCATGCAGTAAGGCACATGATGATGAATAAAATCGTCTAGGATAAAGGAATATGTAATGAGCCATTATATTCTACATCTGTCCAAACATCTGCAATGCACGTGCTATTCGTCACCTTCTTGGAAATTGGATCTCAGTGTTTTTGAATCACAAGTGCTGAAGAATTTATGGATATTTACATCATGAAAGTAATGAAAATGGATCATTTTGCCATCATGCAACATTAGTGTACATGCTCTTCAGCGAATTGTTTTGTTGATCTTTTCCATGTGTTGGTGATCATCACCACCGTGGATGCTGGATCATTACAATGAAGAATTGATCAAAGTCGATAGAATATTCTACATCATCAACATAAAGTGATCATTTGAAAGTTTTCAAACTGGAAAATAAATGTTCAAGAATTTATGAGAATTTCTTCGTAATCAAACTCACTTAGAAAAAAATCAACATATTATCTTATGAAAGATTATCATTCACATGCATTATCAATCCTACCACTCACATGGTTTTTCATCAACAGTGGATAATTAGATTTAACTTATCGAAATTTGTTTAAACTTCAACGGCAACATTCTGACAGAAACTTCAAAGTCAATAAAATCATTCGACATAGTTCACTCAAAAGAATGTAGGAAAATTAGAAAGAAAAGAAAATATTTGTTTATGTCTGAATCTGCACCATTACAATCGTTCAAGTGAAATATTTTTGAACTGGAAAAGCAATTGTAAGGATTCTATATCATTAAAATCATTTAAACGAACAAGTTAAAATACAAACTAAATGACACATTAAGATAAAGGGAGTGTTCTGCGAACCTTGAAATTGAAAACCACTCAACATCCTCGGAATGAATATTGTTTTTAAATTCTATCTGTTCTTTCTTCTGTCTTTTTTTCCTGTCTGTACTTTTCTTAAATCTCTCTGTTCTTGTTCCTCCGTGGGGATGCCTAGGGCTCTTTCAATATAGATAATATCCCGACCTTATGGCAATTATGTGCTAAAAATTCCTCTTTTCTGTCACTCTCGTTATGTCTTCCTTGTTCCCTTGCTTTCTGTCATATGTCTTCCTATCATTTTCTGTCTTCCTGATCTATTCACTTTTTTGTTTGTTTGGTAAACTCTTAGGATTGATAGTTGAGTACAGGTATTAAGTGCATTATTGACTCAAGGGAAATGAGATATGCTGAACCAGTTTTAGGTAATTTAGACCCGGTTTTATATATTTCAGTGTCCTTACATATGTTTAAGTTTGTGCTCAAGTATGTTTTTGAATTCCCTGGTAATAAATTGGACGAAGTGGTCATCGCTGGGGGCAATTCTTAGATCATCTGAGCTAATGCATCGATATGTGTTTTTACTTTTTTTTCATTCTTTTGTTTTTTTCCTGTTTAAGTATTGTGTGCATTTTGAAACGGTTATAGTCCTGGTATGGCTGTACGCAGTCGGCTGGGCTTGAAACAAAACAACTCTACTCAACTCTGTCATCATCATCATCAGGTGCCCTGCCGCATGGCGTTGGCGACCATGGACTTCCAACCATCTCTATCTCTCGTTGCCCCCAGCATCTCCCCCACCCTCTTCATCCCCAGCCACTCTGCAAGTCCGTCCAGCATTCTCTCCCTGGGTCTACCTGGTGCTCTCTTTCCCTTCAGCTTTCCCGTTGCGACCAGGTGCTCCAAATCCCCCTTCCTCATAAAATGGCCTATAAATGTTGCTTGTCTTTTCCTAATCTTCCTTATGAGTGATCTCAACTCTGTACTCTAAGAAAAGAAATAAAAGGGAAATTCCTTCGTATTGCCCTGGGGTGGGGTGTGCACGTATATGCATTTGCATTTTGTGTGTTGTGTGTGTTGTGTGTGTGTGTGTGTGTGTGTGTGTGTGTGCCTCTGTGTGTGCGTTTGTGTATGTGTGTGCGTGCGTGCGTGCGTGCGTGCGTGCGTGCGTGCGTGTGTGTGTTGTGTGTGTGTGGTGTGTGTGTGTGTGTGTGTGCGTGTGCGTGTGGTGTGTGTGCGTGTGGTGTGGTGTGCGTGTGTGTGTGTGTGTGTGTGTGTGTGTGTGTGTGTGTGTGTGTGTGTGTGTGTGTGTGTGTGACAGAGTACGTTTGTCTCTTACCAAACTGTACTGGCAAGACATTTTCTCAGGGAGGATCTTTTTACCAAATTTTGAATAAATGTGTAGTATTGAGGACTTATGTAAACTTAAGTCCGGGGAATGAGGTGTCATAATCACATGGACAAACATAAGTTCCCAAAGAGAACCTTCGGAAGGCGAGCGAACAGCAGACAGAAGAAACACTGGGGAGAGCCAGACAGCAAAATATCCTCAAAAGAGAAACCCCCGTCAACAAATTTTTTCGGCCCTTAACTCCTGACACTCTAAGGGGGCCGGGCCGCATTCAGGTCATGACCTCTAGATCCCCCTCTGCTATCGCTATTTTTTTATAGAATTTTTTGAGAAATTTGTACTCCGCCTGGAATCGAACCCACGCATCCTAGATGGTAAAGTTTCAAGTTTCTCAAGGCAAAGTCACCCTTGTGACGGATATCTTAACTACTCGGCTGTTAGTCACCAGCAACATGCAGGGGAATTTTAATTAAAGCCTTAAGAAGTTCACTTTTGTTCCTTCTGGTCCAAGATCCTGCTGGAGCTCTTTTTTGCTGCTTCCGCCATTCAGCAATTTCCCGGGATCTTGGGACAGCAGTAATCATTTTAAAATGCGTTTTCAGTATTGTGCTAGTACAATTTGTCTTCAAGTTTTATTTCAACTGAAGTTTCTTCATGATTACAATGATTTTGAGAAGTTCACAACATAGTTTTTTCTGAGACAGTATTGTATAGAAAGACAAATTGATGGAATGGCTTGATCATTGTCTTTCTACCGAATACCTCTTCTCTGTCTTCTGTCTTTTTAATTTTTTGTTGTTGAATTTTGTTTTGTTTTCTTCTATCATTTTTTGTATAAAAAGGGAAATAGCGATAATTGCTCTACCATTCTTTTTTAGCATACCGTTTTTTGTTGTTGTTTTGTTTTGTTTTGTTTTTTGTCTTGTGTTCTTGTTTCAGTTTGTATTTTTTTTCTCATTTTTCCCCGTTTTTTTCTTATATTATTTTTATATAAAAGAGGAATTTGGTAGAATGGCTCGACCATTCTTTCTTTAGTATACCATTTTTTCTGTCTTGTATCATTTTCTTTTTCAATTTTTTTATTTTTTTTTTACTCCGTTTTTCTTCCATCTTGTACCCTCTGTCATCTTCTTCGTTCGTGTTCCTGTTGTTTCTCTTCAGTCTCATTTCTGCGAACATGCGAGGTTAGCCCCCACGGGGGCTGGAGAAATAATTTACTTTTATAGGGCATTGTCTGCCTCAGCTGATAGAGTCGTTGACTCAAGATCTGACATCTTCAGTTCAGTCTAGACACGAAGATAAAACAATCGTGATGTTCCCAGCCCCCATCTCATATTGCCAATCAGTCCGCTGGTGTCATTTTACTCTTTGATATATACCCACCTAATATAAGTCCACTCTCGTTTTTCCGTTTCTTGACCTTTGCCAGGAGGCGAGCTTTTGCGTAGCATCAAGGAGCCTTTCGCCAAATCGATGCTGGCAGAGTTTTTTTTTTTTTTTTTTTTTTTTATGGAGCGCCTACAGAACTGACTGAATGCGATAATTGATGGTGATGAAAAGCATTTTTACCAATAAATGCCTATCAATTAACATCAGGAAGAGAGTTCTTGAATATTACATAGAACCGATAACGTTATACGGTTGTGAGGCGTGGGCAGTCAACAAGCAAAGTCAGAACAAGATCGAGGCAGCCGAGATGTGGTTTTTAAGAAGAAAGTTGAGAGTTCCATGGACAGCAAAGAAAATAAATGAGACAGTCTTGATGGAAGCAGACACAGGAAGATCATTCATAAGGAAGATTACGAAAAGACAGGCAATATTTATAGGCCATTTTATGAGGAAAGGGGAATTAGAGCACCAGATCACAACAGGAAAGCTGGAAGGAAAGAGAAGACCAGATAAACCCAAGGAGAAAATATTGGACGAAATTGCAGGGTGGCTGAGGACAGATAGGGTAGAAGATGTACTTGCGCGACACCGGACAGATATATATATATATATGCAGGGCCATGATTGCCAACGCCATGCGACAGGGCTCTTGATGTTGATGATGATGATGATGATGACGATGGGCATTTCCATTGATCTCTTGGATGAAATAGGCATACTGGTCTCCACCGTCTGGTGTGGGTCTTCTTGTTGATGGAAGAGCATTCATGGAGGCAAATGTTCTGCAGGAATTGCATGGAAAAGGGTGTGTGGCCTTGGATTCTGAGTTTGCTGGTCCTCTTCCGTTGAGCATCATTCGTTCTGCACTGTCCAAATGCGATTGTGACTCGCATGCACTGTTCATGCGGGCAATGCCTTTAACGTTTGTGGCGTTCATGCCACAGGTAATGAGGCTGGCCGTCGGAGTAACCCTGTGTCGCTTTATAAGTCTGCCTTGTACAAATGTCCTTGAGACAGCTCTCCGTTCATGAGCAGCTCTCCGTTCATGAGCATCCTTAGGAACCGATTATCTTCCATGTGGACGTACGTGTCCTATCCAACTCAAGTGGCCTTTAATATTATATCATCATCATCATCATCATCATCATCATCATCATCATCATCATCATCATCATCATCATCATCATGTGCTTTGCCGCATGGCGTTTGCGATCATGGCCCTTCACACGAATCTGTCTCTTGTCGCTGCAAGTACATTTCCCACTCTCTCTGTCTTCAGCCACTCTGCAAGTCCGTCCTGAGTTTGCCTGGTTCTCTCTTTCGACATTTAATATAATTATAGGCACTATTTTACTTGGCTAACCACAGTTTCATAGAACTTTAACGTTGGACACTCGCTCTGGCTACGTAGTGTTGCAGATCTTGTGCAGGTATCTTTGGTGAAACTGTTCCAGCTGTTGAATGTTGGAGGTAGTGCTGATCTCATAGTAGCACAGCGAGACGCTTATACCTACTGCTTTGTTCACTGCAGTTTTTGTGGCGAGCCTTATGCCATGGTCTCAACCACAAACTTTTGGTCTGCCTTCCTAAGGCTGAACCAGCTTTGGAGATGCGATAACTACCTCCTTTACAAAGTTTTAAAGAAAAGCCCATTAGAATGAAAAAGACAAGTGTAAAACATCCAAATAATAGCAAGTGAAACTGGAATATTGTTTCAAAGGTATTCAATGCACAAACGCAATTTTACGCTTGCTGACTCACTTTGTTAGTTTTATATAAACTCGAAATAAACTTTGACAGTAAAAAGTGAGTAATTCTAGAGCTTAACAAAATCCTAAGAATAAGGATAAATATAAAAAAAAAAAATGGAAGGAAAAGAAAAAGACATCAAGGAAGAAGAAGACGCCACCACTCATGGACAGCCACCACCTAGTCACTAGAAAACAAGTCATTTATCCACTGTCTTCATGATGAAACAAATTGGAAATGTTCAAAGGTATACGTGCTTGTCATTGTTTATGTACTTCATTTCTTTATGATGTTGAGTGTACTTCTGCATTGCTCTTTTGTTGCTTAATACAAAATGGGATGACACGAATATAGCACTGAGATATCAGATAAAGTAGATGGTATTCATCAGTGTTATCTCAACGTTTGTAGTTTGCAGTTACAAGGTACACATTCTTTAAAAAGCAATGTTTGGTCAATGCTTGTTTGCTGCTTTGTCAGTTTGTAAAAGCATATGTTAGGTTAGAGAAATGTGATGGTTACACTGAAAGAGTTGGAATAAAAACTAAAAAAACTAACAGATAAACATAAAAAAATAGAATCAAAACAAGCCCAAAGCAAGTCAAGGGACTAGGCCAGTACGAACCTGAAGTAAAGTCATAAATCATTTTGATAATAAAAGCAATATTTCATTGTAATCAAAGCAATAGTAACATGATACGTCTCACAAAATGTTCTAGCCTACCATTACATGCTACAACAAATGTACATGTTGACAACATTTCTCGTCGAAAGACAACGAAAAATTACAATACAAAATTTCTCATTAAGTTGTATTGCCCATAATTCAAAATACAAGCAATGTCTGGGTTTTAACGATACACTTCCAGGGCACAAAGCATGTACACAGCACGTCTTACAGGCAACAACTTAATATAGCAACTATCAAACACCGCTACATATGAGAAACCCCATAAAACGGCTTGGTTCCAAGTATGAGACCATAGTCCCTCCCAGCAAAAAATAAATAAATAAATAAAAACGGCTTGCCGACACCACTGTTTGTCGATTATTGATTGGTTACTACTTTTAAAAAAAGGTGTCCAATGGAACTTCAGCTTTCAAGTAAACTGTCATGTTTTCCCCTATGATAAGATATTTGATAGTTAGTCAGTTATGTTCTGTTAGTCAGTTATATTCTGTTAGTCAGTTGTATTCTGTTAGTCAGTTATATTCTGTTAGTCAGTTATATTCTGTTAGTCAGTTGTATTCTGTTAGTCAGTTGTATTTTGTTAGTCAGTTGTATTCTGTTAGTCAGTTGTATTCTGTTAGTCAGTTATATTCTGTTAGTCAGTTGTATTCTGTTAGTCAGCTATATTCTGTTAGTCAGTTGTATTCTGTTAGTCAGTTATATTCTGTTAGTCAGTTGTATTCTGTTGGTTATATTCTGTTAGTCAGTTGTATTCTGTTGGTTATATTCTGTTAGTTATATTCTGTTAGTCAGTTACATTTTGTTAGTCAGTTACATTCTGTTAGTCAGTTGTATTCTGTTAGTTATATTGTGTTAGTCAGTTATATTATGTTAGTCAGTTATATTCTGTTAGTTATATTCTGTTGGTCAGTTACACACTGTTAGTCAGTTATATTCTGTTAGTCAGTTATATTCTGTTAGTCAGTTACATTCTGTTTCCTGCTGTCTGGATAATATTTAGGAGCTGGCAAAATCTGTGGGTGATCCGATATGGCATGGCCTGTCCAGACGTTTTTGACAGTTAGCTATGTACTTGTGGGTTTGAAATGCTGAGTGTGTGTTTAACCAGTCTGCACCATTCTTCATCTTATGTGTGTACTGTGTGTTCGGTGGGACTTCTGGTTCTACTCAATCTTTTATCTTCATAAGTATCTCTGTCTCTCTGTCTGTGAGAATCTTAATGCTAATAATACAGTATTCTCATTCTACTTGCTTATTCAGTTTGTCTGTCATCCAGTCTGTCTGGTTCTTCTTCATTAGGATTCAGATTCTTCCCGATGTCTGTGTCTACGTGTTTCTATTTCCTTTCCCCAAACCCTTGTATGCTTCTGCCCCCCCCCCCCCCCCCCAAACAATACAGAATATCGATAATCGCATAAGTAAAATATGATTTGTAAGATCGCGTAAATACTTGTTTTAACTGCACTATTTAAAACATGTTTTGCAAACAGCCCTAAAGAAATTTTACTTCATGCATTTAAAGATGAGCATTTCAACAGTATGGAAGGCACAACAAAATATTGATCCAAATAAGTTTGTAAATCATGAATAAGTAAGATTTTTACATAAGCTTCTTTCAAATACAACAGTTTAAATATTTACATAGCATTCATTGGATCCTACATTTCTGGAATCTATGAATAAAATATGATGCATGGTTGTGGGTGAGGCATATTCTTTGTTTGTTTGTTTGTTTACTATGATTGATTTGTGTGTGTGTGTGTGTGTGTGTGTGTGTGTGTGTGTGTGTGTGTGTGTGAGTGTGTGTGTGTGTGTGAGTGTGTGAGTGTGTGAGTGTGTGTGTGAGTGTGTGTGTGTGTGTGTGTGCGAGCAGGTTGTGTGTGTGTGTGTGTGTGGGGTGTGTGTGTGCTGATAATAGAGTGTCCGAACATATTTGACAGTCTGACATTCGGTGGTGAGTTTGAAAAGTGAAATGTGTATGTAGCGATGAGTACAAATTTGAAAAAAAAGCTATTTTCATTCAGATGTATTGCCATTTTCAAAGGAATAAGTACATAGGATGGTACTTTCTTGCTAACAATGTCATATGAACCAACAAGCTCCATGTGCAAGAAGACCAGTTGAATCAAAGTAGGAGACCCTAGTAGTTTCCAGACGTTTTTAGCTTGCAGACACTGCAAGTCAGCTGATCATCGATTGCATGCTTTAAATAACTTGTCCAATTGTACAGAAAGCTTACAATTAGTCAGAGTTGGTAATAAAAAATCTCAGCAGAATTGGATGGATAATGGCGCGTCGGCCAAGTTTTTTTCCCTGTCCTATTTGGTATGTTTTATGGTGCTAGCAATATCCATGGTTGACAAATAGCATGGATTGTTCAGTCTTTTGTTGTTGATTGGTTGATTGGTTGATTGGTTGATTGGTTGATTGGTTGGTTGGTTGGTTGGTTGGTTGGTTGGTTGGTTGGTTGGTTGGTTGGTTGGTTGGTTGGTTGGCTGGCTGGTTGGTTGTTGGTTGGTTGGTTCATTGGTTGGTTTTTGGTTGGTTGGTTGGTTGGTTGTTTGTTTGGTTGGTTGGTTGGTTGGTTGATTGGCTGGCTGGTTGGTTGTTAGTTGGTTGGTTCATTGGTTGGTTGGTTGGTTGATTGGCTGGCTGGCTGGTTGTTAGTTGGTTGGTTCATTGGTTGGTTGATTGGTTGATTGGTTGGTTGGCTGGTTGGTTGATTGGTTGGTTTTAGTCAGTTTGACGTTTGGTCAGTTTGACGTTTGATGGGTTTGAAAATACGGATGTGTCTTTAACAATCTGCACCATTCTTCATTTTCTGTATGTAGTGTGAATTTGGTGGAGATTTTCAGATTAAGTCTTTATCCAACAGATGTGTCTGTGGTTCAACTCGCAGACTTTTCTGTCTTTCATTTTATATTACAGAGCATAGACAAATAAATGCTTGCTAAAATTATCCGAGCAATAATGATACAGTTGACACGTCCCATCCAAAATTCTCTTTGAAAATTAGTTGAACTCATTAGCTACATTTTAGAGATCAACACTACAAGTATACTGTTATTGCTATTGTTATTGTTATTGTCATTGTCATTGTCATTGTCATTGTTATTGTTATTGTTATTGTCATTGTTATTGTTATTGTCATTGTTATTGTTATTGTTATTGCTATTGTTATGTCATTGTTATTGTCATTGTCATTGTCATTGTCATTGTCATTGTTATTGTTATTGTTATTGTTATTGTCATTGTTATTGTTATTGTTATTGTCATTGTCATTGTCATTGTTATTGTCATTGTTATTGTCATTGTTATTGTTATTGTTATTGTTATTGTCATTGTTATTGTTATTGTCATTGTCATTGTCATTGTCATTGCCGTTGTTATTGTTATTGTTATTGTCATTGTCATTGTTATTGTTATTGCCGTTGTTATTGTCATTGTTATTGTTATTGTCATTGTTATTGTTATTGTTATTGTTATTGTCATTGTCATTGTCATTGTTATTGTTATTGTTATTGTTATTGTTGGTTAAAACCCAGCTTACTGCCCAAACTCGTATCAGGACTATAATCATCTGGAAAAAGTACACCAAACCTTGCTAAAGAAAAATAAATGGAAAAGAAAATTTAGCTCACATATGAATACAATCGTGCAAGCCATCTGATGATATGCCCCTGGCCTTGACCAGTCCATCCAATATTTCACCAGGGGATTTAATTTAAAATGTCAGACCTGAATACATATATAAACTTTAAGGACACCAAAACATGTATAAAAAACGGGTCTAAAGTACATATATCTAAAACTGTTTCTTCACATCACATTTCCTTAGAACCAAAAATACACACAATACATGTATTCACTTTTCAATCCTAAGAAGAAGTGTGTAAGCATTTGTAGAACATATACAGATGAATGGACCAGCAAGGTAGAAAATGGTAGAAAGAAATGACTGAAAGCAGAGGACCAACAACGACACAAAGAATATCAGAAAAAGGACCTTTCTAGCGCAGAATTTCCGGAACGTGGGGATATTGTTTATACTGAAAGAGCCCCTGCGAGTGATAAGTATGTATACATCTATCTATGTTTTTTAATCTATTCTATGAAATTTATGTATTCTATTTTAATCTATATAACGTGCTATCTATTATATCTATATCAAATATATGGATATACAATATGTACTCTTCGCTCACTCCTCATATAGATATATATATATAATATGTACTTTTATAAATTTGGTATATATTTATTATATAATAATCATCATCATCATCATCATCAGGTGCCCTGCCGCATGGCGTTGGCGACCATGGACTTCAACCATCTCTATCTCTCGTTGCCCCCAGCATCTCCCCCACCCTCTTCATCCCCAGCCACTCTGCAAATCCGTCCAGCATTCTCTCCCTGGGTCTACTGGTGCTCTCTTTCCCTCCAGCTTTCCCGTTGTGACCAGGTGCTCCAAATCCCCCTTCCTCATAAAATTGTCTACAAATGTTGCTTGTCTTTTCCTAATCTTTCTTATGAGTGATCTATTTGTGTCTTGCCTCCATCAAGACTGTCTCGTTTGTTTTCTTTGCTGTTCGTGGAACTCTCAACATTCTTCAGAGAAGCCACATCTCGGCTGCCTCGATCCTGTTCTGGCTTTGCTTGCTGACTGTCCACGCCTCGCATCCATACAACAGTATTGGTTCTATATAACATTCAAGGACTCTCTTTCTGATGTTAATTGATAGGCATTTGTTGGTAAGAATGCTTGTCATCTTCTTGAAAGCTGTTTTGGCTTGGCCGATTCTGCCAGCTTTTCCGATGTGCTTCTGCTGTCTATGAAATGACCGTTCCCAGGTATTTGAACTTATTAATCTGTGTCAAGGTTGTGCCTTTGTTTTTATTTTGCATGAGGAGATTTCATGTTTTTTACTGATCACCATGACTTCAGTTTCCTGCTGTTTAGTTCCAGCCCCTTACCTTTGCTTTATGTTTTCTAGTATATTCACAAGGTTTTGTAGGTCCCTTTCATTTTCTGCAATTAGCACGGTGTCATCTGCGTACCGAATGTTGTTTATCATTTTCCCTCCAACCTTTAATCCAGGGTCTTCTAGGTTTCTCATGATGTTTTCGCTATATAGTGAAAACAGATCTGGTGACAAAACACAACCCTGTCTGACTCCTCTTTTGATGTTTTGAAAAGAGCTTATATTGTTTTCTATTCTCATTGCAGCTGTTTGTTCCCAGTACATATTCCTGATTATTCGTAGATCTTTTCCATCAACATTGAGTCTTCCAGTTGGTTGATCAATTCATCATGTCGTACCCGATCGAAAGCCTTGGTATAGTCAACAAAGCATAAATACAAATCCTTATTCATCTCAATTGACCTCTCTATGATATTTTTTAGGATGTATATGGCATTAATAGTTCCTTTCCCCTCCACAAATCCACACTGTTCTTCTGCTATTTCTCTTTTGATTCTATTTCTTGTCCTCATCATGATTATTCTTAACAGGATTTTTGTTACATGACTCATCAAACTGATTGTGCGATGGAGTTCGCATTCTATAGCCCCTGTCTTCTTTGGAAGTGTAATGAAAATTGATTTTGACATATCTTTGGGGATTTTTCCAGTGTCATAAATTTCATTTAGGAGGACTGTTATTTTTTCTATGCCAAATTCCTCCAGGGCTTCAATCATCTCTGTAGTAATGTTGTCTGGTCTTGGGGCTTTTCTTGGTTTCATCTTTTTCAGTGCTGCTCTAACTTCATCTTTCATTATTTGGTGGTCCTTCAAAGTTCTTTTTTATAATGTGTTCTTCGTTTCTGTCATCCTCAAAAAGGTCTTTAATGTACTCTCCCCATCTGTCTAATATTTTGTCTTTTTCCATGATAAGCGTGCCATCTTTCGATTTTAAGCAACCAGTTGATGTGCATGTATTTTTCCTGTGGATAATTTCTTCAATTCGTCTGTACATACCCTGAGGATCCATTTTGTGTTTTCTTCTATCTCTTTGCATTTTGTGTTCAGCCAAGCTTCCTTAGCTTCATTGCACCTATACCTGATTTCTTTGTTTATCTTCCTGTATATTCCTCGTTTCTCTTTGCCTTCCTCCTTTCCTCCATCAGGCCCAAAATTTCATTAGTCATCCAACTCTTTTTTTGCTTTTCTATTTGCCTTAGGGATTTCTTCAAAGCTTCATTTATAGATCTTCTCAACTTTGTCCATTGTTCCTCATGTCACCAACGTCTTCCAGAGCACTGAATTTGTTTTGAACATGTACATTAAATTTTTGACGTATCATTTCATCTGACTTTAAGAGTCCAAGGTTCAGTTTGATGTTGCTTTTGGTCTGTTTCGTTTTCCTCAATTTCAGCCTAAACCTTCCCACTACCGTGAATATATGCATTATATATATATATATATATATATATATATATATTATATATATATATATATATATATATGCATATATATATATATAGAGAGAGAGACAAGGACAGAGAGAGAGACAGATAGACAGAGACAGAGAGAGAGAAAGAGAAAGAGAGAGAGACAGAGAGAAAATAGAGAGAGAGAGAGAAAAAGAGAGAGAGAGACAGAGGAGCAGAGAGAGAGAGAAGACAGAGAGAGAGACAGAGAGAGAGAGAGAGAGAAAAAGCAAGATTGAGTACGATAAAAGCGAATTTTGTTCAAAAACGATATTTCAAACACGCAATTTAGAATAATGTTAGACCAGACTTCGTCTTGGTGATATGCGATGGATGAATGGTGGATCAGTCAGTTCTCTTTCCTGCCGTCTGGTTAATTTCATGGTTCTGGTGAAGTCCATAGCTGATAGGATATGACATGGGCTGTCCAGACGTTTTTGTCATTTGGATATTTTAGAGCTGTCTTTCGAAATCTGTATGCGTTTATAGCTATGATTTTGACCCTTTCATTATAATTCTGTTGAGAATACCTGACAATACAAATGTCATTAGTCCTTCAAGCGAAAACACATTCGAGTATCAACCTTAGTGGGATAAACGATGTAAGCAAGGAACTTCAAGGTAACCAGGACTCATGACCTGGATGTTGTCCAGCCCCCTTAGAGTGTCAGGCGTTAAGGGTAAAACAACTTGCTTGACGGGGTCTCCTCTGAGGACCTTCTGCTATCTGGTTTTCCCCAGAGTTTCTTACTACTCTGGCACCTAAAACACAAACAACGGCACACGGAAACAGTCCATTAAAACCAATTGGGTCGAAGTTCGAGACCACAGTTCCTTCAAGACAGATCAGTTTACCGACCCCACCGTCTGTCAGTGTCTGCTTTGAAATATTCGTGGAGTTGGGATGGAGAAATAAGGAAAGAGAAAGAGAGAGAGAGAGGGATAGAGAGATAGAGAGAGATAGAGAGAGAGAGGACTGACAGACAGACAGACAGAGACAGAGAGAAAGACAGAGAGACAGAGACAGAGAGACAGAGACAGACAAGAGAAAGATAGAGAAAGACAGGGACAGACACAGAGAGACACAGACACAGAGACACACAGACACACAGACACACAACACACACACACACACACACACACACACACACAGACAGAGAGACAGAGACAAGAAACGAGAAAGAAGAGAGAAACAGAGAGAAAGACAGAAACAGAGAAAGACGCAGAGAGAGAGAGAGACAGAGACAGAGACAGAAACAGAGAAAGAGAAGAGAGGCAGAAGAGAAGAGAGACAGACAAAGACAGACAGAGACAGACAATAGACAGACAGAAAGTGAAGGGGAGAGGGGGAGGCGGAGAGAAAGAGAGAGACAGAAAGAGAGACAGACACAGAGAGAGACAAAAACACAGAGACAGAGAGACAGAGAGAAAGAGAGAGAGACAGAGAGAAACAGAAAGACAGAGACATAGACAGAGAAAGACAGACAGTCAATGAGACAGAGAAAGACAGATAGACAGAGAAAGGCAGAGGCAGACAGACACAAAGAGAGAGAGACAGAGAAAGAGAGACAGACAGACAGAGAGAAAGAGAGAGACAGAGACACAGAAAGGCACAGAAAGAGAGACAGAAAGACAGAAGAGAGAGAGAAGAGAGAGAGAGAGACAGAGAGACAAGGAGACAGAGAGAGAGAAACAGAAAGAGACAGAGACAGAGAGAGAGAGGAGAGAGAGAAAGAAAGAAAAAGAGAGAAAAGGAGAGAGACAGATAGACAGACAGACAGACAGGCAGACAGAAACTGAGACAGAGAGACAGAGAGGCAGAGAGAGAGGGGAGAAAAATCAGTGAGACTAGATGATTAATACTGGTTTGGCCATTTTTCCTTTTCTGCTGTCTGGTCAACAATATGGCGTTGGAATAGTCTGCAAATGATAGGAGATGGTTTCGGCAGTACGGACGTTTTTGTTAGTTTGACGTTTGGTGATGGCTTTGAAAAGCTGGATGCGCTGTTCTCCTTTCACTGTGTACAGGTGTATTTTGGTGAAGCTTCTGTTTCTGTTCTCTCTCTCTCTCTCTGTGTGTGTTGTGTGTGTGTGTGTGTGTGTGTGTGTGTGTGTGTGTGTGTGTGTGTGTGTGTGTGTTTGTGTTTGGTTTGTGTGTTTGTTTGTGTGTGTGTTTGTGTTTATGTGTGTGTGTGTGTTGTGTGTGTGTGTGTTGTTGGTTTGTTTGTTGTGTTGTGTGTGTGTGTGTGTGTTGTGTGTGTGTGTGTGTGTGTGTGTGTGTGTGTGTGTGTGTGTGTGTGTTGTGTGTGTGTGTTGTGTGTGTGTTTGTGTGGTGTTGTGTGTGTGTGTTTGTTGTTGTGTTTGTGTTTGTGTGTGTGTGTGTTTGTGTTTGTTGTGTTGTTGTGTGTTTGTGTGTGTTGTGTGTGTGTGTGTGTTTGTTTGTTGTGTGTGTGTGTGTGTTTTGTGTTGTCGTTGTGTGTGTGTGTGTGTGTGTTTGTTGTGTGTTGTGTTGTGTCTGGTTGTTGTGTGCTTTGTTTTTGTCTGTCTGTCTGTCTCTCTCTCTCTCTCTCTCTTTCTTTCTTCTCTCTCTTCTTTGTTTCTTCTCTTCTCTCTTCTCTTCTCTTTCTCTTCTCTTTCTTCTTTCTTTTTTCTTTTTCTTCCTCTCTCTCTCTCTCTTTTCTCTCTCTTCTCTCTCTCTCTTTCAGTCTTTGTCTGTTTGTCTGTCTTTGTCTTTTGTATGTCTGTCTGTATGTCTGCCTTCTCTCTTCTCTCTCTTCTCTTTCTCTCTACTCTCTCTCTCTCTCTCTCCTCTCTCTCTCTCTCTTCTCTCTCTCTCTCTCTCTCCTCGCCTAAGTCTCCTTTGCATGTTTCTTTGTGTAATATATATGGACTGCTATTCTGTACAAACTTGTGTTCGCGTCTTTCCATATCTGTTCGTTAATCTGTCTTCGTTTGGTGGTTGCTGCTTCTATGTGATACGCCTTGCTGTCATTTGGGTTTCTTCTTCATCCCCAATGTATCTGTCTTTTTTATGATACAAAGCATACAATACATAATTGAATAGATTGATGAAGAATAAACAAATGAAGAAATGTATGACAAAAAGCATAGAAATAATTTGTTTCTCTTCCTAAAGTTCGTTTGTAATGATCTCAGCAATTATTTCTAAGATTAGCATCTCGCTTATAATCGTTGATATAACGCAAGCATTTTCTTCGAAACTGGCTTGTGAATAAGTGATACTTCAAACACATAAACACACACTCGCTCACAGACACACAGACAGACACTCACACACACGCACACACATACAAGCACACACAAGAACACACACACACACGCACATACACACACACACACACACACCGACAGCCCCCCCCCCCACACACACACACACACCACCACCACACGACCACCACCACCACCACGATGAGCACTTCGGAGAGAAATCATTTCACTTATAAGCGAGGTAGCTTCAATCACTTGTTAAAGTACAGCAGTCCAAACATTAGGTCACATTTCGTAGACAATGTGCTTTTTAGGACTTCTTGATAGGACTGGATGGATGATTGTAGGCCACCCCAAATTCCGTTTCTTTTTTGTCAAATTATATTCGTGATGTTGGTAAAATTCATACGTGAGAGGAAATGATGTGGACTGTCAAGACATTTTTGCCACTTTTAAGTTTAGCGTTGGATTTGAAAAAAGTCAGGTTTGTGCATAGCTAGCTAGAGATAAATATGAAACAAAATCGACTATTTTTTTTTTATTAAGAGCTGTGGTTATCAATAAATAAGTAATCAAATAATTCATATGACAGTGTAATATTGGCCATGACATAATTTGCAATTACAATCCTGTAAGAATAACACAAAACAAACCAAGTCATAAATCGTACTTGATATAACTTGACAAGGCAGGACTAGGCTAGACAAGACAAGACAAGACATGCCCAGATTTTTCGGCCAACTGCCTTTGCCAAATGTCTTGTCTTTGTCTTGTCTTGTCTTGTCTTGTCTTCGTCTCTGTCTTGTCTCATCTGTCCGTCTCGTTTCGTCTCATCTTGTCTTGTCTTGAGGATGTGCCTGTGTCTACGTCTGTGTTTGTGTTTGCGTCTTTTTGTTCTTGTCTTGTCTTGTCTCGTCTCGTCTCGTCTCGTCTCGTCTCGTCTCGTCTCGTCTTGTCTTGTTCTTGTCTTGTCTCGTCTCGTCTTGTCTTGTTTTTGTCTTGTTTCGTCTCGTCTCGCGTCGTCTCTTCTAGTCTTGTCTTGTCTCGTCTCGTCTCGTCACTTCCCGCCTTGTCTTTTGTCTTGCATCGTCTCCTCTTGTCTCGTCTTGTCTTGTCTTTGTCTTGTCTTGTTTAATCAAATACGCGCATTATATTCATTTTTGGTGCGATCCTGATTCATGTTTTCATGAACACTGGCTGTCACTTTTTATTCAGTAAACAAAACAACAAAAACGAAACAAACAGAAAAAAACAGAATCCTACAATCACATTTCAAGGAAAGAGTCATGTCAGCTCCAAGACCTGCCAGAAGCAAACTATGGCAACTGGTGGGCTGTGGACACTGACAGGCAAACAGAATGAAGAGCCATTAAAACCATTCGGATCGAAGTTCCAGACCACGATCCCTTCCAGACAAATCGGCTTGCCAACGCCACTGTCTGTCGATTATTGATTGATAGCTTTAAATAACGTGCTCGATGGTACTTTGCCTTTACAGTTTGCCAGAAAAAAAGAAAATGTCTTGTAAGGTAAGTAAAAAAGGTGGTTCGTTGGTCATATTCTGTTTTTCGTGTTCCGAGGAATGTTTTTTTTTTCTCAGGACTGTTTGTATTCACGTTGTTTTGGCCCACGAAGTGTAGGTGGTATGCTGCTGCGTAATCTGCTTGGCCATGTTACGCGCATGCAAGATGGCAGAATACCCAAAGACATTTTGTACGGCGAGCTTGCTACTGGCTCCAGACCTACGGGAAGGCCCATACTCCGCTACAAAGATGTGTGCAAGCGGGACCTCAAGGCGGGTGGCATTGCACCAGCAGGCTTCGAAATGGTAGCAGCAGACCGCAGCAGCTGGAAACTTGCCATCAATTCGGCCATCAAGACATCCGATCAGAGGAGAGAGGAGCAGTGGGAGGTAAGAAGAGCACGCAGACGCCAGGGAGCAGGGTCAGCGCCTTCGGACGACACCATCTTCACGTGCAGCAACTGCAACAGGACCTGCCGTTCGAGGATCGGGCTCTACAGCCACAGCCGGCGCTGCAGTTCCACCGCAGAATGACTTCCGAGGCGCAATCTCCATTGTCTCCCGAGACAGACGGATGCCAATACAATACAATACATACAATACAATACAATACAATACAATACAATACAATACAATAGTCTGCGTAGTTCCGTCTTCAGATGTGCCTACATGCTGCTGTTTTCAGATTTGCATAAGCAACCAAACATTAACATAGCTCACATGATCTTTAATGTATGAATTTTTCTCTTCCTTGACATAACATAAGGGAAATTTAGCTGTTGCTCCCCCTTCCCCTAAAGTTCTTTTATTTGTTCTAATTTGTTTATCATTAAGTTAACGTTTACGTTTGACAAAGACCAGCTGGCCAAAAATCTGCACCTGCTCTGTCTTGTCATTACCGGGTAGGTAAAACATAGAATAGGTAGGACATCAGGACCTGGCCAGCTCACTGGTTTATGTGCAGGCTTAGGGTTTGTGCCATGATCACCATACACATATGCACATGGCACCTGTGAAGTTTTAGTGAATTCATTCCGAACACAGAGACTTCATCTTGAGAAACTGAAACTGAAAAAAAAATGTCTTGTTATACTAAATACGCGTTCTGATTGTGTGTGTGTGTGTGTGTGTGTGTGTGTGTGTGTGTGTGTGTGTGTGTGTGTGTGTGTGTGTGTGTGTGTGTGTGTGTTGTGTGTGTGTGTGTGTGTGTGTGTTGTGTCTGTGTGTGTTTGTGTGTGTGGGGGGGGGGGGGGGCGTGTGTGTGTGTGGTGGTAGTTTTTTTGTTTGTTTGTTTTTGTGTGTGCGATTTTCTTTTCTGGTTCCTAGGCGTGTTTTCTGTTTGCTTGCATGTACACTTGAAAGAGATTCAGGCACAAGTTTATCTGGGAGATGAGATCAAACACATCTTTTGCTATATACCCACCAAGCACATCCCAGACAGGTTTAAATCCAGATCTGATTGAAAGTCAGATATCTCAATCATTTGCCTGACTATCTCATCGACTATATTATGTTTGATATACGTCTGGTTAATTTTGTGGAGCCGTGAAATAATTGTAAGTACACTGATAGAGCTCCAAGAGAAGGGCAACAGAGGTACTCCCATAGCAATGGTACCAACAAACATAAGACAAAAAGAAGCAGACATAATAGACCAGTTACTTGACAGAACACACTGTAGTGTCTAAAATAGAAAACGAAACAAAAACCCAAAGAAATAAGAGGGAAGCAGGGAGATCTTTCTATAATATTAATCAAAGGACATAACTCTTAGGAATTATCTCCCATGTATTGTAGAACTTCTCAAATCTAACACAATTTGCGCTACCCATTCAGCAAAGCATAGAAGCAGATACAGAGCACACAAACTGTAAGCTCAGAACACTCCCCAGCTCTGTATCTGCTTCTATGCTAGCTGAATGGTTAGCGCAAACTGTGTTAGATTTGAGAAGTTCTACAATACATGGGAGTTAATTCCTAAGAGTTATGTCCTTTGAATAATATATGAAACAAAAACCGTTTTGGGAAGATAATGCAGAATGGTTCAGATGTTCGACTGCCAAAAAACTAAACTCGAGGTTCCAGGGTTTGTTTCCCGTTGAGGCCTCAGCTGTTCCACTCAGTTTGACCAGAACATCGAACTGAACGTCTAGTCCTTCCGAAGAGGTCGAAAAACGAGTCTGATACGTGTATCTTCTGGCCTGCGCATGCTAAATATCTCACGGCAGTTGAAAATCGTGAAAAGCAGGGCATTCGCCCAGCTGCCTGGTGTAGAGCATTGGAGAGATAGGATAATTCCCAAATGCCCCTTCCTCTTGCCTTTCTTAAGTCTTGATCTCAAAAAATGGGTGGCGCTGCACTCCGGCGAAGCGCTCTCAAAAAAGAGAGCAGCCTGAGTTTTATATGGTAAATCCAATGTGACTAAAAATTTAAAAAAAAACAAATATGAATATGAATATTCAAAAATACAGCTCAACAACAACAACAACAACATCATCATCAACAACATCATCATCATCATTATCATCATCAACAACAACAATAGTAACGACAACAGCAATAACCGCATGAAACTGAAATAAAATGAAAAGGAACACACACACACAACACACACACACACACACACACACACACACACACACACACACACACACACACACACACACACACACACACACACACACACAAGAAAAGGAAAAAATGCTGGGAGTTGGAGATCAGCCCTCTTGAAGTGCCAGTTAAACCCATATGTGATAGGAGATGGCACGGACTGCTTTAGATGATGTTTAGTGTTCTGACTTCAAAGAAAAAAAAATGGAATGTCTTTTCAATAGTCTGAAAAGCTCTATCATCTGTGTGTAATGTATGTTTGATAGTGTTACTGTTTTCACAATAGTATAAGGTATAATAAGAAATTGACGAAAATGTCCAACCCAATAAGAAAAAAAGAATAAGTAAATAAATAATGAATAAATATATACATAAATAAATAAGCAAATAAACAAATAAATAAACAAATATTGAAAAATATTGAATGAATGAATAAATAAATAATTAAATAAATAAACAGATAAACAAATAAATAATAAGCTGATAAATGAATGAATACATATATCAAAATACACGAATATATAAATAAGCAAATCAATAACTATGTATGAAAAAAAAAAAGTAAATGAATTAATAACAAGAAATGAATAAACAGATCAATACGTAAACAAATCGATAAATGAATATAAAAAATAAGCAACAAAACTAACAGGACCTATGCTAGTGCCACATATAGTCAGCACGACGTGTCAAGATCATATGAAAAACCATTCAAGTCGAAGCTTGAGACCATGATCCCTCCCGGCCAAATGGATTGGCAACATCATATTCTGGCAGTTATTGATTGGTTGCTTTAAATAACTTGCCCAATCGTATTTCAGTTTGCAATTAGCCACAAAATATCTCGGTCGGAAGGATGAGTTCTTGTAGGTCAGCCATTTTTCATCTCCTGCCGTCTGCTTAATTTCGAGATGCTGGCTAAGTTCATAATGGAAAGGAGAGGTTCTGGACTGTCTAGACGTGATTGCCAGTTTCACATTTCGTGGTGGGATTGAAACGTTGGACGTGTTGTAACCATAAAATGCTGGACGTGTTATGAATGTTTAATAAACTTGCACGATTGTTCGTATTTTATTTGTGTTTTATTTTGTTTCTGTTCAGTTACCCTCTGTGACTGTAACTGTATGTTTCCCCGCGCAAGTTACAAGACTCGTTTTTCTAATCTGTATTTCTGCTTGAGGAGAAATTTAAAATGATACTCTTCCTGAAATTGCAGCTCCCGTCTCTTTGTAATGTATCTATGCATCTATGCATTTATGTATCAGTGTATCAATATGTCTGTCTATCTATCTATCTACCTATATATCTATCTATCTATCTATCTATCTATATATCTATCTATCCATCCTTCTCTGTCCGTCTGTATCTGTATGAATACATATATATATATATATATATATATATATATATATATATATATATATATATATATAGAAAGAGAGAGACAGACAGACAGACAGAGAGAAAGACAGACAGAGAAAAAGAGATTTGTAAATATATACATAATATATACATAATATATCTATTATCTATCTATCTATCTATCTATATATCTATCTATCTATCCATCCTTCTCTGTCCGTCTGTATCTGTATGAATACATATATATACACATTGTATATATATATATATGTATATATATATATATATATATATATAGAAAGAGAGACAGACAGACAGACAGAGAGAAAGAGAGAGACAGAGAGAAAAAGAGATTTGTATATATATACATAATATATATATATATATATATATATACACATGTATATACATACATAAATATATATGTATGTATGTATGTATGTATGTATGTATGTGTGTGTGTGTGTGTCTGTGTGCGTGTGTGTGTGGTGTGTGTGTGTGTGTGTGTGTGTGTGTGTGTGTCTGTGTCTGTGTCTGTGTCTGTGTGTATGTGTCTGTGTGCATGTGTGTGTGTTTAAATTAAACTATCTCTTTATCATCTCAATATATGCACACTCGTGTGTACACACATCTCTATCACCGCAGCTGCAGGAGTAGATACGGTTTGCTAATTTTTATTCAGTGCATGTCGCTATCACATATCAATTAAAAAAATCAACTTTATAGCATTAATTGGATATTGTATACAGCATGACAATCATAATGTCTACAAAACAGCTCTTGAAAGAATTTCTTATCATTTATTGTATGGAAAAATTTTCACATGAACGAGAACACAAACAAATGTAGCTTTTCTTTGTGGGTTGGGGGCTGATGGTGGATCAGCCTTGTTCCGTTTCCTGTTGTCTAGTATTTTTTGTTGTGATATTAGGTAGAGACCAGGGATGGTGACAGATGCCATGGATTGTCTGGATGATTTTGTCAGTCTGACATTCAATGGTGCATAAAAAATATCCAAAGCAAAGCAAAGCAAAGCAAAGCAATGCAAAACAAAACAAAGCAAACCAAACAAACCAAACCAAAGCAAAGCAAAGCAAACAAAGCAAAACAAACCAAAAACCAAGCCAAACAAAAGCAAAGCAAAGCAAAGCAAAAGCAAACCAAACCAAACCAAACCAATCGAACCGAACCGAACCGAACCGAAACCGAACCGAACCAAACCAGACCAAACCAAACCAAATAAACAAACCAAACCAAACCAAACCAAACCAAACCAAACCAAACTAAACCAAACCAAACCTAACCAAACCAAACCAAACCAAACCGAACCGAACCAAACCAAACCAAACCGAACCAAACCAAACCAAACCAGAACAAACCAAACCAAACCAAAAACCAAAACAAAAAAAAGCACAAAACAAAATTAAAAACATGTGTTTTACATAATAAAACAGGTAGGAGAAGGGTTTGAAAAATGCACGATATGCATGTAGCTGTGTGTTGTTTAAAATGAAAATATATGTTTTGTGCAGCTACGGCTGTGATAAACCCTTTGACTCCCGCACCCTATCCACCAACTGCAGAAACTTAACCCATTGACTCCCTAACCCTTTTCACCACTTTCCTGCAGGAAACTGGTAGATAGAGTGAGGGAGTCAAAGGGTTAATTTTTTTGCTGGTGGATGTTGGTGGACAGGATGCGGGAGTCAAAGGGTTAAAGCAAGTAACATGTCGCTACTAACAGTTTTCCTGCTAATAATAAAACATATTCTAGCCATAAAATGTCTGGAAAAAAGGCGACCAATCCGGCAGTCAACAGACCATGGCAAATTATAATAATATGAACAACACGTGAACTGTCCATTTTGATCGTAGATTCAGTCTTTCCTCTCTCTCCATGCACGTCACTAGCTCACACCACCAATATCAATCACTAAGTAGCCGGTTTAATCAAAACTTATATGAAGATGCTTCAGCTTGTTATTAACCAGAAAAAAGCCCTAAAACATCGACATGAGACGGATAAAGGCAAGTCTGTCACGTTCCGTTACTTGATGCCTAGTTAATTCAGTGGAGCGGGCAATGTCCTTTTGATGAAAGTTGATGGTATTGACTGTCCAACTGTTTCTGTC
>JAPXFY010000023.1:40444216-40446716 GCA_030674185.1 Monoplex corrugatus | reverse complement strand
CAGAATTCCAGCAACTTTGTACGTTTCCAGATTAGAGGCATGAGTAGGGACACCTAGAGCAATTTTAATACTTTTGCAGTCTAAGCTTTGTATCTTCTTTAATAAATATTTTGGTGCACTGAAAAACACTTCTTGCGCATAGGATAATTTAGATCGTACAAGTGCTGTTGACAGATGAATTAGTATGTTCGTATCCATTCCCCAAGGTAATCGGCTTATTATCTTTAGAAAATTTAGGGCTTTTCTTGCTTTTGTTGAAATATAATCAAAATGGACATTCCAGTTTAATTTCGATGTCATAAAGACTCCCAGAAATTTTACAACCTGTTTGTAATGTAACACTTCACCAAGCAATCTGAAAGTAGGCAAGTTACTTAAAGTACCACCAGAATTAAATAGCATCATGTTAGTTTTTTCCGCTGACAACGACAGACCATTTTCTAACATATAGTTTCCAAGATTATCAAGATCAGATTGATACAATTTCCTAATGTAATTCTGTGCTCTCTGTGGAGTTGTCTTTTTTAAAGTAATATTCATCCAAATACATATATCATCAGCATACTGTGCCAAAACAACACGATTTGAGAGTGCTTTAGGAAGATCCTGTATAAGGATATTAAATAAAAGCGGTGCTATCACTGAACCTTGTGGAATTCCCATATCAAGATGTCGTGAAGTAGAATAACTAGTTCCCACTCTTGCCTGAATAGTTCTATTGGCTAAAAAAGACTTAATGTAATCATACATATTGCCAGATAAACCAATAGATTTCAGCTTGTACAATAAACGCGTATGCCAAACTTGATCGTAAGCTTTTTTCACATCAAAAAATGTAGCTAAAAGACTTTTTCTGCGGGCAAACTCTTTCTTGATGTGAGTGGTAAGTTTAACCAGATGCTCAACTGTAGATCTCCCTTTTCTAAAACCAGCCTGATTTACTGGAATAACGTTATTTTTATCACAGTAATGTACAAGTCTGTTTAATACCAATTTTTCCAATAGTTTGCTCGTATGGGACGTTAAAGCAATAGGTCTGTAACTGTTTTTATTGTTTTTAGGCTTTCCTGCTTTTAATACTGGTATAACAACAGACGTTTGCCATAATTGTGGTATAGTTCCACCAGCCCAGCATTTCTGAAAAATTTTGTGTAAAAAAATAATATAGTTTTCTGGAAGATGTTTAATCATTTCAGTTGAAACTGCATCAACACCTACCGAACTCCTTTTGTTGCGCAGAGACAAGATAGTGTTTTTTAACTCTTCTAAGGTGATTGGAGAATTAAACCAGAGATCATTTTGAGGTATTGGATCAGTGTATATAGGGTTGTTAGCTGCCATTTCCCTGTAGTGTTTGCAGGTAGGAGTCAAACCATCTACTTTACTATTTTGGCCAAAAAGTTCCACAAAAGTTTCAGCTTTGTCCATGTCGGAAAGAAATTTGTGACTTGTATCAATCATTATTGGACACCTAGGTAAGTTGGCTCCATTTTTCATTTGATTCATTTTTGTCCATACTTTATGGAAATCCTTGAAATCTGAAATTTCTTTTGTGCAGTATGATGCCCAGTAATTTTTCTTTGCTTCAGCGATGATTTTATTACACTGGGTGTTAGCTTTTTTCATTTCCATATGATCTTCAGGTTTCCTGCTTTTGATGTAGATTTTGTATTTCTCTTTTTTATACTGAACTGCTTGCTCACATACCTCCGTCCACCAAACATTACCCAAACGGTTATTAGACTTAAAAGTTTTGAGTTTCGGGATGGAAAGGTCTGCAGCAGCTAGAACTGACTCCTGGAATTTAGAAAACATAACGTCTACATTTTCACTTTCATAATGTGTGAAATCTCGATTAGAAAGAACAGTCTGAAACAAGGACCAATCAGCGCGTGTATAATTATATTTTGGTATAATATCAGGAATGCTGTCTTTCATCCTGATGTTTTCGTTAGTTAGTGTTATGAGGATAGGTAAGTGATCACTTCCTAAAGTATCTCTGTGAGTGTCCCAGGTACAGCAGGGTACTAATTCTGGTGAGATTAAAGACAGATCGATGGCTGTTGCCCGATGTTTGGAAATATCAGGAATTCTAGTGACACTCCCATCATTCAAAAGGTAAAGCGAACTGTCAACTATATTTTCTACTAAACGATTGCTTGTCACAGTACAGCAATCTTTTTCCCAAAACGGGGAGTGGGAATTAAAGTCTCCACCTATTAGCCATTTACCGTGCAGCAGATCCGGAATCGTGCGCAACCATTCTGTGTTTTGGTCATTTGGACCTGTTGGCAGGTAGACTGACAAAACGTTCAGGATAAAAGAATTACTGAATTGTACTGTAGCGGCACAAGCGTGTAAGTCTTCAGTTGACGTTAAAACTGGGGAAGTAAATATGTGATATTGTAACTCTTTAAGTATGTATATCGCAGTGGCTACTTTCTTCCCGGGATTCCCATAGGCATACACTGGTGGATAATAGTAATTTTGGAAATTGGGA
>JAPXFY010000023.1:40431716-40436716 GCA_030674185.1 Monoplex corrugatus | reverse complement strand
TTCCACATCACTATGTCTCTATGTCTGTGAGTCTGTCTATCTGTCTTCCTGTTTGTTATTCTCTCTGTCACTACTTATGTCTCTCTCTCTACGTCTCTCTGTCTCTATATGTCTGCCTGCCTGTCTGTCTCTCTGTCTGCCTGTCTCTGTCTGTCTCAGTCTGCCTGTCTCTGTCTTTGTCTGTCTCTGTCTGTTTCTGTTTCTCTGTCTCAGTCCTCTGTATCTCTCTCTCTCTCTCTTCTCTCTCCGTCTCTCTTTCTTTCTGTATCTCTCTCTTTCCCTCCCTCCCCCTTTATCTGCATCCCTCCTCCTCCCTCTCTACGCTTATGGCCATTTTCCAGATTCAAAATCTCCACGATTTGTCATTTTTCCCATTTTCTTAGCCTCTGCATGTCCATTTTATATCCTGATATGCAAACCTGTTTCTGCGCATAAATGTGACTTTCCACCACGAAATGAGTCACTTGTCCACTTCAGGCAGTTTTCACATTTTTATTGCTTCTAAATGTACATTTACTGCTCTTTCTAATGAAGAAAACCATTTTAAAATCGGACAATAAATACCTGAGGTAAAGCCTTCCAAACATGGCACTCTTCCGAAAACACAGTTTTGAGAAAATCAAGAAAAACGAAAGTGAAAGTTCAGCATCAGCATGTTGGGTAGGGTAATGCAAGTAGCTTTTTCATAAGAAAGAACCACAATATGTGTAATTTATTGAATGTAGAATTTGTAGGAAAGGTTCCAGCATCCGCTAAAATTAACAACTCCATAACGAGCCCTGACACCCCTCTCACTTATTTTGCCGCATTGTGCAAAACGCTGCCAGTGGACAAGCGACTCATTCCGTGATGGAAGGTCACAAGTATGTTAAAAATATCAATACAGGCAACCTTTTCCTCATTCTTTACCATCTTTCTCCCCCGTTCTTTTTTTTTTAATTTGAGTTTGATTGAATTTTCTCGTGCGTTTATGAATGACTTATGGTTAAGTTTAATTTCATTTGATTACTTCAGTGAGCTAAAAATGATGGATGTATCCGTATATTATATACGTACAATGCAAAAAAATTGCTTTAAGAGACAGGTTCAATGGAACCCTACGCTACCTATCTTGTGTATTTCAGTGTGTCTGTGTTTTCATATTTTATGTTTCAAGTTTCTCGCTTGACAAGAAAGAAGATGCCATAAGGAATAGAAAGTGATAAATTAGGTCATGACTGAGACTAAAAGACAAAAGATCATTTGAGATACAACACCAACCTAACTTAATGATGTTTAGCAAGTACAAGTAAAGGCATGTCACGAAAGATAAATCAAACTTTCGTTTTTTTATTATTGTTGTTATTGTTGTGTGAGGTTCTCCCTCCCTCCCTTTTTTTTTTTATCGTTTTCTTTTCAACTTGTTTGTGTTGTTTTGTTATTGCATCATTCCGCGTGTCTATTTTTTTTTTTTTTTTTTTTTTTGAGGTTAAATTCACTTTTTATTGCACCAAACCGCCATCTTCTCAGTTACTAAGATGGCCATTTTGAATGCGTAGTCAATGTTAGAGGAAAAGAGCAGAGACAAAAGCGAGAATGGTGTACCTGTTCTAGCTTTGTATAAACCAGACTAATATTTCCTCGCTTTTTTTCCCCTGCTGCTCATAATGGCCCAGGGCAATGAGGAACCTCGAGTTTAAAGCCTTTCGTGGTATTTTCAAACTGTATCTTGGAGTTTTGTCTTTGATACCGAAGGTAGCAATTAAAAAGTAGAATTCTTCTAGTCTCGTGTTCTTTCAAGTGTTCACACAAAAGATAAGATAAAGAAAGTCAATGTTACAGACGTATTTATATAGGTCGGGAACTTAAAAGTACGACGGTAGAAACGCCCCACCCTTTTGAAACTGAGACAGAGGAAAGGATGGAAAGTACAATGAACACAGTTCGGTTTCCATCTAGAATGACAATGATAAAACATAAGACTTCTTAATATTTGTTTTCTTTGTCTGTCGTTGAAGGGGAGAGAATGAGAGAGAGACAGTCACAATGGTAATGGGGTTTTATTTTTCAACAGTTAAAGTCATTGACTAAAAAGACATTTTCGACATCGACATTGCTTTTAGTACTTACAGAATAAGAAGAAGAGACCGAAGAGGAAACCATGATACATTATAAGGCAGCAGAACATTGAAGGAGCAAATCAGAATGAGGTTAAACCAGCAAGAATAATCGAATAAGCAAAAGAAAGAATGAATTAAAGAGAGAGAGACAGAGACAGACAGACAGACAGAGACAGACAGAGACAGAGAGACAGACAGACAGACAGGCAGGAAGACAGCAGACAGACAGACAGAGAGCTCGACAGACAGACAAACAGAGACAGAAAGACATAGAGAGACCGAGACAGATACAGAAAACCACACACCCAGAAAGAAAGAAATTTAAAAAAAAAGAAAGACAGAAATGAAAGAACGAGAGAGAGAGAGAGAGATAGAGAGAGAGAGAGACAGAGACAGAGAGAGAGAGAGAGAGAGAGACAGAGAGAGAGAGAGATAAAAAAAAGAAGAAAATAAGATCATGAATCTCACCTGTCTGACCTGTAAGCGTCACCGGGTTCGGTGTTGGCCGCTCACACCTGGACACCACCATCTCTCTCCAGGCCACTCTGTCTTGACTTTTGTGGACAATTTCTTGAATATTTAAGCCACGATGTTGGTTATGTTCTCGCTGTTTGAGATTGGAGGTCTGCCTTTTTACCTTTTTGCCACTGTTTTTCTTTAAAAGATGGTTGCCATGAGGTCCGTGTATTGTTGCGTGACACATGGCCAATGCCTTTTGAAAATATGAATCATCATCAATCATCATCATCATTCACAGGTGCCCTGCCGCATGGCGTTGGCGATCATGGACTTCCAACAATCTCTATCTCTCGTTGCCCCAAGCATCTCTCCCACCCCCCTCATCCCCAGCCACTCTGCAAGTCCGTCCGGGTCTACCTGGTGCTCTTTTTCCCTCCAGCTTTCCCGTTGTGACCAGGTGCTCCAAATCCCCCTTCCTCATAAAATGGCCTGTAAATGTTGCCTGTCTTTTCCTAATCTTCCTTATGAATGATCTACTTGTGTCTGCCTCATCAAGACTGTCTCGTTTGTTTTCTTTGCTGTCCATGGAACTCTCAACATTCTTCTTAGAAACCACATCTCGGCTGCCTCAATCTTGCTCTGGCTTTGCTTGCTGACTGTCCACGCCTCACATCCGTACAACAGTATTGATTCTATATAACATCCAAGGACTCTTTTCTGATGTTAATTGATAGGCATTTATTGGTAAGAACGCTTGTCATATAAAAATATTAATACGTACACAAAAAAATGTATCAATTTAGGTCAGATCCCCTTATGGAAGAAAGGGGCAGCGGGAAATTATAAACATAATAAAATTAACATAGAATGCATTTATTGATAGCTGCAGATAGACGGGGAAAAAGAAAAGGAGAAAAAAGAGACTTCAGACTTCAGTAACTTTATTACACGACGATAGGTCCCATTAGGTCCCCATTGGACTAGTCGTCGCTGTTCTTGGTGCTTTAAACACGTAATGTGAGCATCAGAAATGAATCATATCACGTGAAATATGAAACGTATCATAAAATCAGTTGTGATAATCTATAAACTTGTATACAATGGCTCAGATGTCTAAAGAAAGAGACGCAGAAAGAAATAGATAGATAGAGAGCTTAGACTGGGATCTGTCTTGAAAAACAGACCACGAACAACTGATACTGAAACAAATATTGGGACTGCCTCAAGAGTAACACACCCAAACTTTCACGGGATAGAGAAGATCGGTCCTTGGTCTGTTCATATTCTGTCTTGACTCCTGAGCAGAATGTGTTAGAGTGTGTGAGTGTGTTTGTGTGTGTGGTGTGTGTGTGTGTGTGTGTGTGTGTGTGTGTGTGTGTGTGTTGTTGTGTTGTGTTTGTGTGTATTGTGGTGGTGTGTGTGTGTGTAGTGTGTGTGTTGTGTTGTGTGTGTGTGTGTGTGTGTGTGTGTGTGTGTGTGTATGTGTGTGTGTGTGTGTGTGTGTGTGTGTGTGTGTGTGTGTGTGTGTGTGTGTGTGTACATGTGTGAGAGAGAAAGAAAGAGAGAGAGAGAGACAAACAGACAAATAGACAGACAGACAGACAGACAGGCAGACAAAGAGAGGGAGACACAGAGAGAGACAGAGACAGAGAGAGAGAGAGAGAGAGACAGAGACAGAGACAGAGAGACAAAGCAACAGAGAAAGAGGGAGAGAGAGAGGAAATGAAAAAAAAAATGAGGTCTTAATTTCTGATAAAAACAAATTGGATAATTATATAATATTTTACATCGAGTCCCCGAAGAGAGAGACATACACACATATAAACATATAGACAGGCAGGGACAAACAGAGACAGTTGCAGAGACAGAAATAGAGATAGATAGATAGACAGAGAAAAATACAGCAAACTGAGATTTTTGCTAAGAAAACAGATCTACAGAGAGAGAAACAGTGACAGAGAGAGAGAGAGAGAGAGAGAGAGAGAGAGAGAGAGAGGGGGGGGAGGTGAGAGAGAGGAGACAGGAGAAAAAAGCACGGGAGAGAGAGCTAGAGGGGCGCGCGCGCGCACACACAACACACACACACACACATATATATATATATATGCTTGTCCCCATTTCATGTTTACTGTTCCCTTAACGAAAGGTGTTTGTTTCTATTTTCAGAATACTGATATGATCCTGATGATGCCATTTATTAGCAAAAATTACACACTGCAGTGATAATTCGAAAAATCACACCAGCATCGTATATCTATCTATATATATACATATACATACACACACACACACACACACACACACACACACACACACACACACACACACACACACACACAGCACACACACACACACACACACACACACCACATATATATATATATATATATATATATATATATATATATATATATATATATATTATATATATATATATATATC
>JAPXFY010000023.1:40421716-40429216 GCA_030674185.1 Monoplex corrugatus | reverse complement strand
TTCCATTTTGAGGACAGGACGAGCAGCTATGTTTTGTATGCGTTGCAGACACAGGAAGGAAGAAGCTGGTCGTCCAGTAAGGAGAGCATTACGGTAATCAAGACGAGACAAAATGAGAGATGTCACAAGCTCAAATGCAGCCTAAGTCGAAAGATATTAATTTTTTTTTTTCGAATGTAACCAATGCGTCGAATCTGATAGTAGCACGTTGGCAAGACTAAAGACTTATGGTGCTGATGTTAGTGTATACTTGCGTGCGTGCGTGCGTGCGTGCGTGCGTGTGTGCGAGTGTGAGTGTGTGTGTGTATGTGTGTGTGTGTGTGTGTGTGTGTGTGTGTGTGTGTATCTGTATGTGTGCGGATGTTTCTATGTGATTGTGTACTTACTCTTTGTTTTTTTTTGTTTTTTATTGATAACGATGAACTAGAAAGGAGCAATTACCACCTTCTTATAATTTGATCAGGTAAAAAGGAATAGGTAAAAATTGTTTTATAATTGGGGTCGGAATGGAGCGAAGTGGCAGAAACCTAAACTTAACTGGAAGCCAGGAAGCCAGCAAAATCAGTGGTTTTGGTATTCATTCCTTCTCCTCTTCCTCCTCTTCCTCCTCCTCCTCCTCCTCCTCCTCCTTCTTCTTCTTCTTTTTCTTCTTCTTCTTCACGCTCTCTCTCTCTCTCTCTCTCTCTCTCTCCCTCTCTCTCTCTTTCTTTCTTTCTCTCTCTGCCTCTTTCTCTGTCTGTCTGTCTGTCTGTCTCTCTCTCTCTCTCTCACACAACACACGCACTCTCTGTCTGTCTGTCTGTCTCTCTCTCACACTCAGTGTATGTCTGTCTTTCTGTCTGTCTGTCTCTCTCTCTCTCTCACACACACACACTCTGTCTGTCTGTCTCCTTGTCTGTCTGTCTGTCTCTGTCTGTCTGATTGTCTCTTTGTCTCTGTCTCTGTCTGTCTGTCTGTCTTCTCTCTCTCTCTGTCTCTCTCTCTCTCTCTCTCTCTCTCTCTCTCTCTCTCTCTCTCTCTCTCTCTCTCCCCTCCCTCTCTCTCTGTCATTGCTTTACCTTTCCCGATCCCGTTCAATCTTATATACCCATTCATTATTAATTGGGCTTGAGACAACATGCACATTTTTTTTCTTCCTTCCGATGTGGAATATTTCATAAATAACGGAAAATCGGTATGTCAACTCTTGTCATTTGCTGTTGTTCAATCGATATGACACAAACATTGGGTCATACGTTTTGAAAATTTATATTTGGAGGCACCAAATCATGTTTCACATTTTCACAAAATGTGAAAAAAGCTTCGGTAATCAACACTCAAAATATATATATTTTTTTTAATCACATCACTGTGAGCCTAATTATGGGTCGGCCCAATTTCTCTCGAAGATAGAATTTTTTGAATTTGAATGGGGTTTTTTTTCAAATATGTATCATCGCACTCAATTAATCCCATATGCGTTAACCCAACTGTCCCTGTTTTATCACTCAGATTCGATTCTTTAAACTTTCACAAAACCATAAATGCAAAAAAAAAAAAAAAAAAAAAATCTGCGTGAGATTCGAACTTGTGACCTCAGTTTTATCAGCATCGTGATTCATCAGCTGAGCCAGTGGAACCACTTGCAAGATATGGAGGAGTTCATGATGCATTGCTCATACGGTCTAAATCAGATTACCAATCTTGCCAGACGAGAAAATGGTGCCAACGAGACTTCATGTATAGGGCTTCAGTTTCAAATTTCAGGTTTCTCAAGATGGCGTGGCAGCGCCAGGATGATCCCCGTATGCACTGGCGACACAAAAGACACTCGTGCAGAAAGGATTCCATTTCACTGTGATGTGGGTCAACAGCCTGACGAAAAGCCTGCGCTCTTTCTGCTGACGGAGTGTTGAGGTTTTATCCACGATGCAGTCATACACACAGACATATAAAACTTGGGATAGATACACCCCGAGAAAGAAAACGACATATAGAGAGAAAGGAAATTCATTTGTATATTTGATTGTTTATTTATCTAGTTAGTTAGTTAGTTAGTCAGTCAGTCAGTCAGTCAGTCAGTCAGTCAGTCAATCAGTCAGTTAATTATTTTATTTGTTTATTTATAATTTATTTATTCATTTATTTATATTCATTTATTTATTTATCTATTTATTCATTTAATTAGTAAGTTAATTAGTTAGTTAATTAGTTAGTTAGTAAGTTAGTTAATTAGTTAGTTAGTTAGTCACATTACTTACTTACTTACATACTAACTCACTAACTCACTTACTTACAATATTTGCACTTACTTACTATTTCTTACTTACTTTACTTACTTACTTACTTACTTACTTACTTACTTACTTACTTACTTACGTATATATTTATCGATTTACTCATGTATTTATTATTTCAATCCTCTTTTTTTATTCGTTTGCCCGTTCATCCTTTTTCGTTTATTCATTTGTTACTTATTTGATGATTTGTTTGTGTGCGTGTTTGAATTAATGGTTTACGTATTGTCTGTTTGTTTGCTTTGCTTCTTTTTTTTTGGGGGGGGGGGAGGGGGGAGGGGTGCTATTATCTTTTCTGCGTGTATACACGTTGCCTTTGCCTGCAATGTGTGAGCGGCATGGTGCTACACTGTGTTCTTTGTGTTTGTGTGCATTCCTTTACATGTTTGTTTATGGTTTATTTTTTCATTCATTCATTCATTTCATGTTTTTTTTTACTGATCACCATGACTTCAGTCTTCCTGATGTTTAGTTCCAACCCTTTATCTTTGCTTTCTATTTCGAGTATATTCACAAGGTTTTGTAGGTCCCTTTCACTTTCTGCAATTAGCACGGTATCATCTGCGTATCGAATGTTGCTTATCATTTTTCCTCCAACCTTTAATCCAGGATCTTCCTCTAGGTTTCTCATGATGTTTTTTGGCTGTAAAGTGTAAACAGATCTGGTGACAAAACACAACCCTGTCTGACTGAGGGTGGAAGAGATGCTTGAGGCAACAAGAGATAGAGACAGATGGAAGTCCATAATCGCCAACGCCATACGGCAAGGCACCTGATGATGATTCATTCATTCGTGTATTCCTTTATTTATTGTCTTTCTTGTTTGTTTTAGTGCTGATTCTTTTATATGTGTAAACACGTTATTTTTTGTCTACACTGTGTGGGCGGTATGCTGCTATACAGTCTGCATACTCCATCTTCCGTGCACCTACATGCTGTATGTCTTCATGATACCATAAGACATTGAACGCTAACATGAAAGGGATCTTTAACGTGCATATTCGATATTTTCTGTGAGTATTCGCACGAAGGGGGGAGGGGGGTAAAAGTTCAAAAACTAGCAGGTCTGCACACATATTGGCCTCAGAGATCAGAACTAGCTCCACCATTG
The DNA here is from genome assembly GCA_030674185.1 of Monoplex corrugatus. Classification (NCBI taxonomy): domain Eukaryota; kingdom Metazoa; phylum Mollusca; class Gastropoda; order Littorinimorpha; family Ranellidae; genus Monoplex; species Monoplex corrugatus. The sequence goes on along the minus strand of JAPXFY010000023.1, from coordinate 40,425,829 downwards.
TCTCATCAGGCTGGAGGCACTCAGACAGAATCGAACCCACACCTTCAAATTGGAAGTCCGACATGTTGTTCAGTTGTCGTGGAAAATAAAGATTATGAATAAGGGGGAAGTAGGGAGGAAGAGAGAAAGAGAGGGAGAGAGAGAGGAGACAGAGCGAGAGAGAGAGAGAGGAAAGAAAGAAAGAGAAAAAGATAGACAAAGAGGAAGAGAGACAGACACACAGAGAGACAGAGACAGAGAAACACAGACAAACAGACAGAGACAGAGAAATAGAGAAAGAGTGAGAGAGAAAAGAGAGAGAAGAAGGAGGAGAAAAGAGAGAGAGAGAGAAAGAGAGACCGAGAGAGAGAAGAGAGACAGAGAAGAGATAGAAGAGAGGACAGAGAAGAGAGAGAGAAAGAGAAGAAGAAGACAGACAGACAGACATAGAGACAGAGAGACAGACAGACAGAGAGAGAAAGAAAGAAGAGAGAGAGAGAGAGAAAGAGACCGAGAGACCGAGAGACAGAAAGAGAGAACGAAGAGAAGAGAAAGAGAGGGAGAAAGAGAGAGAGGAGAGAGAGAGAGAGAGGAGAAAGAAAAAAAAAAAAAAAAGAAAGAACTACATTAAGAATAGGCACAAACAAGTACCAGAAACGAAAGAAAAAATAGCAGGACACAGGAAATAGCGAAGAGGAAAACCAAACAACAGAAGGAAAGACCGGATCTAAATGGCGGAAAAGAAAAACTGAAAACAGGAAGGAAGCCAAAGGATGGAAAAGGGAGGGGAGCATATTCAGGAAGTATTCGAGAAAGGAACAAACAAACAAACAAACAAACAAACAAACAAACAAAACACTAAATTCAACAACAGCAAAGATAAACAGACAAGGACAGTGACTGTGACTACGATAATTTCTTTTCCAACAGTAGAAATGATTAGGTAAAAGCCATATCCGAACTTGCAAAGACAATGATTGAAAAACTGTGTTTTTTTATGTGCTGATGGTTTCCGATATTGTTTCATAACAAAGCCAATTAATTGTGAATTGATCCAGATTTCTACTTAATGTTGCAGAATGCTTTTCAATGATGATTTTTATTATTCATAATTGTCTCAAACGCTCAAACTTCCTCTCTCAGTCCGTCAGCAACCTACTTTTGTCTCCTTCAAGTCCGCTCTCAAAACTCACCTTTTCTCCTCCGCATAAATCCTAACCTCACTCAACCCCCCCCCCCCCCCTCTGCAGCCTGTCTCCGCTCGGAGGGGAATCACATGGTTATAATATATAATTGTATATGCTATGCTCTCTATAATTTTCCATTGCTTTTATTCTTGCTTTTATTGCTTTTATTCTTTCTCCCCATTTATAGCCATGCGTGTGTGTGTGTGTGGGGTGTGTGTGTGTGTGGTGCGTGCGTGCGTTGCGTGCGTGCGTGCGTGCGTGCGTGCGTGTGTGTCTGCTTCAGCGCTTAGATTTGATTTTATCAAGATTTTGCGCTATATAAATATTGTAATTATTAATTATTATTATTATTATGCCTGATATAGCGTTTTCAATGTGCAAACTTTCGCTAATAAAATTATCAAATCAATTACCACGTCGGCGTGAATTTGTTTCTGCAACCAAATGTTACAAGCACTTCAGAAAAAGCAAAAATTCATATAGTTTTGACATGTATCCTTAACCAAGCTGCGATATATTTTAAAAGGTTTGGACAAATGAACATTCCAAAAACAAATGCACAGCTGTTTCTTCTTCAATGCTGCAAAATAGACACAAGGGTGTATCAGAAAGCCTAGGGACAAATGAATATTTTGTGTCGGTGATAATTTGTATATAATTCTAAGCTAAAATCATCTTTACTGGCTGTCACTGACAGAACTAAATGTTGTTTTGTTTTGTTTTTTGTTTTTGTTTGTTTTGTTTTTTGTGTTTTTTTGTTTGTTTGTTTGTTTGTTTGCTTTTTTGGTATGATTTTCCAATTAAAAGATGTGACCGGAGAAAAACTGTTGCATTTTCTTACACAGGGCGGTTAACTCCCTTTTCAATGAAAATTATGTATATGTTTTGGTCTGAAATACTGGATTAAATTTCACACGTAGGTGTTTTCATAAATAGTTGGTTTTTTTTCATTGTTGCCAATGATTGCTTTTCTTTTCATGTTCGCAAAGCTGTCCTCACACCTTCATACTAAAAAATCAATAGGTGTGCTGAAAATTTCTTTCGAAAAATCGTCAACATTCAGTTAGTCGCCTTCTGCATTGATTCAGTCACCAATGATAGTTATGTTATTACTAATGCATAATTTCAAATGTACAGTTTCGTTATCTCTGATCTATTAATTTTGTATTGTAATGGATTTTTAGCTAGAAATTCATCGGCATTTTCTGGTCTCTATTTACCATGTACATTTTTTATACTGTAAAGCTACACCAGAACGGAACCACATCAGACTGGAATTTATTGACACACAATGTCGTGAATATATTTGCTTATTTTCCACCATACTTGATACAATTGAAACCTCTGGGCATACCCACTTCAATACTTTCTTCAGGAGAGATTCCCCTGAACAATTCTCCTTAACGAACTTATTTTCACTGCTGATTAATTAAAAAAAAAAAAAAGAGTCCATATCCAGCACTTCGATACCGCCATTCTCATAGGAACGATAAACATAAGAATCACTAAATTTATTTTGCTTTCCTACCCATACAAATGTTTTAAAAACTTTTACTCAATTTGTTTTGAAATCGATTTAGAGGATCAGGTACATTTGTTAACAGATGTAGTATCTAGAGACTGCCGTTTAATAGAAAATCTGATTTGGAGAATCATGTATATTTGGAGAATTCTGAGGTAGATTTGATAACAAATGTATTATTCTGGAGACTGCCCGTGTTCTAATGATAGTGATTTTTCCTGAAGGCGTTAGTTGTCTTCTTGACCAGACAGACAGCAGTCCTTGTATATCCCCAAGTTTTCCAATGTAATTCAGGATCACAGTGTCACCTAAGTTGGTTGAAAACCACAACGCCAAGAACGTTAATGATTACAGTATTCCTTGGAAATTAATTTCATGCATACATCTCACACCTTTTTTTTTGTCCAATCCAAACGACTTTTTGTCTAAATTAATGTTTAAACCAAACATTGTTGAAATCCAAAACATGTGTGACTGCCCGCGTTCGAGCAAACAGGAACCAGAAAAAAAAAAAAAAAAGAAAAAAAAAGAATAAACAGAGAAAAATACGCTCTAACTATTTTTTTTTCCAGTATTGTTGAGACTATCTTACAGTTTTGCAAAAGACTCTCTACTGCCATCTAAACAGATTGTTTATCATTTGCATTATTGAGACAAGAGAACATCTGTTTCATAAGAAAGATTGATACTTTTTATTCTGTTGTTGTTTCTTGTTAATGATGACAGAATTTTTTATAGAATGAAGTATAAATACGGGAAACATGGGTCACATTGGCGTACCCGATTTGGATATTAAACCGTTCGGTATAACCCACATTTGTTATAGCACAAGCACTGATGTCGTTGTGAAATATCTCTATCTTTTCAAAATACATAATCAAAGCCGAAATGACCCAAAGCTGTTTAAATCAAAGCCGAAATGACCCAAAGCTGTTTAAATGAAGGACCACGCTATATCATCAAATGCTTTTTCGGAGTCTACAATCAGCAATAATCCCGGGATTTTTTTTGTCTTTTGTGATTCGGTGTGTACAATATATTATATAATAAACAGAATATTCTCCTCAGTATATCAACACAGTAGAAATCCTTTGGGCTTTCATTAATAATGCTTGGTAAGACTGACTTCAAATATTGTGCAATGCAAGCAGAAGCAAATTTACATGATGCGTTTAAAATAAAGGTGTTGGTCGCCGGTGTATATTTCCCTTCCTTTGGTGTGCATGCTATAATCCCACATCATTATTTTATTGACATCAAACCCTTTAAGAAGAAAATATTTTCATAGAACCAAAAGGAAACGTGCCTATGTCGTTCCAAATGAATTTGACGAATTCTACTGTAAAGCCATCTGATTCTGGACTTTCATTATTTTCCAGTTTTTTTAATGACACAGAGAGAGAGCAGAGAGAGAGAGAGAGAGAA
>JAPXFY010000023.1:40396716-40401716 GCA_030674185.1 Monoplex corrugatus | reverse complement strand
AGTCAAGATGGCTATTGGCCTCCAAGAGAAAGGAGCTGGGAAATCAACATTTCTCTCTGATGTTTTATACCTGGGCAGCTGAGCGAATGTCCTGCTCTTCACAATTTTCATTTCCGTGGGATCTTTGGCGTGCGCAGCCAGAAGGCACACGGGTCCGATTCCTTTTTTCGTCCCTTTCCTGAGGACTAGACGTTCTGTTCGATTTTCCAGTCAAATAGAGGAGAAACCTTAGGGCCTCATCGGGGATCGAACCCTGGAATCTCTAATTCAATTATTGGCAGGCGATTATCCGACCATTTTGCCACTCTGATCCTTTCATAAACGCGTTAAAATTGATTTGGATAAGAAAGCTGGAAATGTCAGATCATATAATGAAAATTGTGTCCACAGCCGTTTAGATGAATTTGGAGACCAAATTATAAATGTCCAACAAAATACTTAAAACAGCTTGCTGAAGCAAATCTGCTGTGGAAAAAAGATCATGCGGATGTGTACACATGTGTGTATCGTGTTGTGTGGTGTGTGTGTGTGTGTGTGTGTGTGTGTGTATATGTTGTGGTGTGTGTGTGTGTGTGTATGCGTGTGTGTGTGTGTGTGTGTGTGTGTGTGTGTATGTGTGTGTGTGTGTGTGTGTGTGTGTGGTGTGTGTGTGTTGTGTGTGTGTGTGTGTGTTGTGTTGCAAGCGCAAGCACGCGCGTGTATGTGTATGCGTGTGAATGTGCAAATATTGAAAAATAAAATTCCTGCAACGATTTCTGTATTTAAAAATCACCATAGTCATAACGGCTTAACCATTTCTTTTCCACAGACTCTAGTACTCTTGGGACAGGTTTATGAGAGTAATGTCCCTTGCTCTTCGTCGCCGTGTCACAAGGTGATGTACACCTCATCATTACCACACCAGCTTACCAAGTACAGTATCCGCTCCTCTCCCTGGCTGGTTTATGGTGCTGTTATTTTTCACGTCAGCGTTGTGACGGTAATGGTTACTGTTCTTTTTGTTTAAAGCCCAGCCGATTGTATAGAGCCATATCAGGCGCTTCATATACAGTTTTCAAATATATATATAATAGACTTCACAACATTATTATATTATTATTATATTATTATATATTATTATTAATGTTGGTTGTTGTTGTTGTTATTTTTTTGAAAGACCCAGCCGAGTGCACAGAGCCATATCAGTGGGCTGTAACCATTCAAAATATATACGATACTTCATTATTATTATTATATAATTATATTATTATTATTATTATTATTATTATTATTATTATTATTTTTTGTTGTTGTTGTTGTTGTTATTTTTTTAAAGCCCAGCCGATTGCACAGAGCCATATCAGGTGCTGTACCTTTCAAAAAATAATATTACAATATTGTTATATTATTGTTATTTTTATTATTATTTATAAGTAGCCACTACGTGGTAGAGCCATATCAGGGTGTACGTTTCAAAACATATTCAATATTGTTATATTATTTTTTTTTATTTTCAAAGCTCAGCCGACTGCGCAGAGCCATATCAGGGCTGTAACCGTTTCAAAACATAGCAATACTGCAACATTGTTATTATTATTTTTATTTAAACGCCCAGCCGACTGCGCGGAACATATTAACTGCATCCAATATTGTTATTATTATTTTTGTTTAAAGCCCAGCCGACTGCATAGAGCCATATCAGGCTGACGTTTCAAAAAAATACAAATACTTCAACATTGTTATTATTATTTTTGTTTAAAGCCCACGCCCGACTGCGTGAGTCATATCAGGGCCCCTCAAACGGTTTAATTTTAAAGTACACAATACTTCAACAGGTAAATAAAAAAAAGGATAAAGAAATAATGAATATCACAAATAAAATGCATTCGCGCACATATCTAAGGAGATGCCCTGACGTTGACCATTCGGTCCAGTTTATCGCACAGAGGATTTAAAAACATACCTGAATACAAATTTAATACATAACCGAGGACTCATAAAAACGGGCCTAAGCTACCTAAAATTGCTACCGTATATTTCATTTCCCTAGAGCCCACATTGCACTTAATACACGTACCCCATTATCAATCCTAAGAGGAAGTAAGTAAGAATGGACCAACAAGGCAGAAAGTGATAGGAAGAAATGACAGAAAGCAAAGGAGGAAGAAAGAAACAAAGAGTGTGACAGAAATGAAGAATTTTCTAGCAAAGAATTTCCAGAAGGTGGGGATACTATTCATACTGAAAGAGACCCCCGACATTCCCACGGGGAGTTATGATGGTAGGGTGGCACTCACTTCTCTCCCCGTTTTAACTGATGGTAAAGGGCTTAGCTTCACTACTCTCGAGTGAGATAAATGAGGATACTGTCTGTTTGCTATTACTTCCCCTTATGTCATAAGGATAGTGCAGGAAAGTTCTTTAGTCTGTTCTGTTCTGGGCCATCTTCAGTACGGTATACATGTGGTGTTCCGAGTTCTAAGATCTCATGTTGTATATCATCAGGTGTTTATGGGTCTTCCGATCTTGTGTCTGCTTTCTGGTGTTCTTTGAAAGGCAGTCCGGGTGGTGTTGTCCTTCGCGTTTTGGATGATGGGCCGGATCCATCTTCTTTTTTGTTTGATTGTTTGATTGTTTGTGTGTTTGTGTGCTTCTTACTATCTTCCTTTGTGTGACCTAATGATGGTGTCCCTACTCTCTTGATTGCCTCTGTTTGTTTGTTTGTTTGTTTGTTTGACCTAATGATGGTGTCCGTATTCTCGTGCTTGTTTGTTTGTTCGTTTGTTTTTTTGTTTTTGTTTGTTTGTTTGTTTGTTTGCTTGTTTGCTTGTTTGTGTGACCTAATGGTGGTGTCTGTTCTCTCTTGATTACCATGTTGTTTGCTTGCTGCTTGTTTGTTGTTGGATCGAAAGGAGTGGTGTGTTGTATTCTGTTTCATTGCGTCCTCTTTTTTTGTTTGTTGTTTGTTTGTTTGTGTGTTGTGCTTGTTTGTTGTTGGATCGAATGATGGTGTCTGTATTCTGTTCATTGCGTCGTTTGTTTGTTGTTTGTTTGTTTGTTTGTTTGTTTGTTTTGTTTGTTGTTTTTTGTTGTTGGATCGAATGATGTGTCTGTATTCTGTTCATTGCGTCGTTTTGTTCTTGTGGTTTGTTTGTTTGTTTGTTTGTTTTTTGTTGCTTGTTTGTTGTTGGATCGAATGATGGTGTCTGTATTCTGTTCATTGCGTCGTTTGTTTGTTTGTTTGTTTTTTCTTTGTTTGTTTGTTTGTTTGTTTGTTTGCTTGTTTGTTTGTGTGACCTAATGATAGCGTCCGTACTCTCTTGACTGCCTTGTTTGCTTGTTTGTTTGTTTGTTTGCTTGTTTGTTTGTGACATAATGATTGTGTCTCTACTGTCTTGATTACCTTGGACGAATATTACTTGGTTGGACATGGAGTAGGTCCGGAAGGTGTATATGATTCTTTGAAAGTTCATTCTAAAGAAGGTTGATCGCTTGGTAAGATCATGTCTCTGTCACCCAAGAGCATTATTTTCTTGTTGTTTAAGTTTCATGTGCAGAACCACTTCTAAGTGATTTGTCAGACAACAAGCTGTTTTCACTGGTGGTGGTGACATCACTACTCGTAAAATATGCAAACTCACAAACAAAAGTACACCAGCGTACGTAAACAATACAAAAAATGTGCAATTTCTGATGTGATTAAAGGTGAACCTTCTTTTTCCTCAGTGACTGTAATAGGGAAACAAACGTGTCAGACTCTGCTCCAAGAACGTTAGATTATGAGAGAGAGAGGAGAGTGGGGGTGGGGGGGGGGGGGGCTTTATCTCATCTTTACTTCGTTTTTCTGTTCGTTTGGGAAGTCAGTGCTCTTGGGTCATGTTTATGAGAGCAATGCCCTCTTGTCTTCTTCGCTGTCTTGTAAGTTAATAGACATTTCATTGCTTCACACTGACGTGACGAGGATGGTACTCACTCATTTCCCTAGCTGGTTTATGTCGTGAGAGTGCCGTTGCTTTCACGTCAGCATAATTACGGCTGGGCGGTACCCATTCCTTTTTTATATGCCGTTCCTGTTGGTAGCTTGGTAGAATATGTTGCTCACATCAGCTGGGACGACAGAGGGTAGGAGAATATGTATAAAATTCGATGGAAGGCAACAGGAAACCACCATCGTATCTTCCCAAGAGTGTCATGTTCTGAAATATGAATAAAAGCACCGGAACGTCTTCGACCAGTAGGGGAAGTTATGTTAAGCAGGTGACGCCAGACTGATATACAGCTGCCGCTGTAAGATTACAAGATGTAAGAACTGCAACATGGAATGGCAGAACAATGTTCCAGAAGGGAAAACTAGACATTGTCAAGGTAGAAATGGAAAGACTGAACACCAACAGTTTAGGAATAGGAGAGGTGAGATGGAAAGGAGGAGGCATGATAACATCAGGCACGTATAATACTATAGATTCTGGAGGAAACACACGCAAAAGAGGGGGTAGGTATCATAATGTTAAGTCACAGTCTATCAAAGTAAACTGGGCCATATCAGACCACGTTTTACAAGTTAGATTGGAAGACGAATCATATGATACCAACACCGTCCAAGTATATGCACCAACATCCGCAATTACCGAGGAAGAAATTCACAACTTTTATGTAGAATTAGAGACAGCCAAGGCTCCGTGTAAATCACAGGACGTTACAATCATGATGGAAGATTTTATTGCTATAGTGAATTAAGCTAAAATTGATGACTGAGTTGGACCTCATTGTCTGGGCGCACAAAATGAAAGCGGAAAAGAAACCTCGTCGAGAGGGCACAAATAAATGAATCCATCGTTGGAAACGTTTGGTTTGAGCAACCTAACAGAATAAAATGGACATGGATGAATTCAGGAGACAGCACAAGAAATCAAATGGATTACATCCTGATTAACAAGAGAATAAGAAATTCTTTACTGATAAGACAAGCAACATTTATATAATATTTATGAGGCAAGAGAAAGTTGAGCACCACGTCACAA
>JAPXFY010000023.1:40389216-40394216 GCA_030674185.1 Monoplex corrugatus | reverse complement strand
GGAGTTTTAAATATTTGACTCCCGCACTCTGTCCACCAGTATCCTGCGTTGTCAACGATGCTAGCAAAGCAAAGACATAATCCTTTGACCCTCTCACATTATCGACCAGCTTCCTGTAGAAAGCTGGTGGATAGGATGAGAGAGTCAAAGGGTTAAGGTTCTTTTTTTGTAGTTGGTAGACAGGGTACAGGAGTCCAAGGGTTTACGTGCATGCTTGATAGTCTGCATGTGCGTTTGCACACAAAATGTCTTTAGGTACCAGCAGATCTGCTCACATGTTATTCTGGGAGATTAGAAAAAAAATCTTCATCCTTTTCTCTCTAGATGAAATTGTCTAGGGTGATCAAACCCAGGACCCTCAGCTTACAAGTCTCACGTTTACCTACCGGATTATCGTACCCATCAAAAAGAAGCATGCCGAGATTAATGGGAAAAAATAATGATCACATCATTACAGAAAGAAACACATGATACGGGCAGTTTCTCATTTTGCTATTGAAAATGATTCCTGGATAGAATCAATAAATAAACAAATAAATGAATAAATAAATAAATAAACAAATAGATAAATAAACACATAAAGAAGCACATGATATGGGCTGCTTCTCAGTTTGCTCTTGAAAGTGATTAATCGATGAAATAAACAATGCGATGAAGAAAGAAAAGAAAGAAAGAAAGAAAGAAACACATAAATGAGCACATGGTAAGGGAGGCTTCTTAATTTGTTGTTAAAAATGATTAATGGATGAAATAAATAAATAAACAAATAAATAAATAAAAGAATGCACGAATAAATAAACAAATACACAAACAACCACATGATGCGAGTGGCTTTTCATCATGCTGTAAAAAGTTATCAATGCATGATATAGGTAAATAAATAAATCAACAAGCTGATGATACGGGCGGGTGGCTTTTCAATTTGTTGTTTAAGATGATTGATAGGTGAAATAAATAATGAAATATATAAACAGTATAGGTGAAATAAATAATGAAATATATATATAAACAATCACATGGTACGAACAGCTTGTCATTTTACTGACTGCCGGACAAAATGTGACAGAAGTCAATGCAGGTTTTGATATCAAGCGGATTTACTACTCCTGACTCACTTAATTAACACTGTTTCCCAGTTCCGCATCTAGACACCACTACATGCAATGCAGAAATAATTGGCATTGATATGAATAAATCATTGTATACACATACAAACACGCGCTCGCCACACGCATACATACACAACACGCGCGCGCGCACATACACACACACATGCACGCACGCTCACCACGCACGCACACACACACACCACAGAGAGAGAGAGAGAGGAGAGGAGAGAGAGAGAGAGGAGAGAAGACAGACAGACAGACAGACAGATAAACAGACAGACAGAGACAGACAGAAAGAAAGACAAACACGCGCGTACGTACATACACACACATTCGCACACACACACACACACACACACACACATAAAAACGCACGCAAGCACACACACACAAACCCGAGTGCACACACACACACACACACACACACACACTCACACAGACGCACACACACACATACATACATACACACATACATACAAGCACGTGTAGACACACACACCACACACACACACACACCACACACAAACACACACACACACGCACGCACACACACACACACACACACACACACACACACACAACACACACACACACACACACACACACATCAACATGGCGATAGTTGCCGACTAGAGATTTTCTCTGCTGCGTGTAATCACAACAAAATCCAGTCATGACAAGAACGAGACGTTTACGGTCGGAATCCTGTGCTGTAAAGAAATCGTCTACCCATCCTGACGATTTCGCTGACAACATCACTGGTGGACGCAAAAGATCTAACGTCGCTTTGAAGACTGTCACCGCTTCGCCAGATGCGACGAGGAGTTCCGTTACCGGCCCAGGGACAGATCTCCACAGCGACTCCATCAGTGAGTTGAAGTTGAAGTCAGTTATCGTCTCACTGTCCGACCGTATTCTGTCGTTAGAGCGATTTGTGACTGAGCATGTGCAGGAGATAGGCAGTGGCGCACCTAGAAGCGGATAGATGCCATTGGTCTCCGTGTCGGTTGGGACGCAAACGGATCCCAACCACACGGACAAACCACAACCAGGTTCTTCGCCGCTGCCGATCTCCTATGCGGAGGCAGCCAAACGGGTGACAATACCATCAGTCACCACAACACCTCAATCTACACCCTTGGCGTCGAAAATATCCAAACCCAAGACTAAAACATATGTAGTGAAAGGAGGACTAACATCACGCGCCAGAAAAATGACGTCAAGCCTGTGACGAAAAATCTATCAAAAGAACACACCGATGGAAAAGCTGCCTCTCGCGTCAAATAAAAAAATACCCACAAAGAAAAAGTAAATCCTGCTCTACCAACAGTTCTCATTATACACGACACAATATTAAATGGCGTTTATGGGCCAAGACTTGGCATTCATACGGTTTCACTGTCGAAACAAAGAAATATTTTTCTGTGGACAAAATGTCTCAGTCCGTCAAAGAATCGTCTACCAGTCAATTTGATTGTTGTGTTCTGCATTGTGGATTGTCCGATTTGAAGGCCAACGACCCCCAGTTAGTTTGCAAAAAAAAATAGTGAAGGCCGTGGACGAAATTGTGACCACATTTCCTAAGATCAAAATAGTCCTTAGCAAAACTGCACCGGTGAGAGACAGGGACCTTCAGGTAAAAATAGATCTTTTGAACGCCCTGCTTCACTAGAGCTTTGGCTGTACAACATCTCCTTATTGAATCATGGCAATTTAAAATCAAAATTCTGCTCTACTGTCAAGGACAAGGTGAATCCAAATCGGCTTGGCTCTTCCATCCTCGCCAAAAACATCGGCAGGCAAGTCAACAGTGTCCTCTGGGAGCAGCCAAAGCGTAAACATCGTCATCATCAAAACAAGAAGTCTGAAAACTACGCATTCACCGCCTATGACAAGTAGTCATCATCCATTCTACTATTCAAGAACACCCCATTTCAATCGGTCCCAGTGCCCATGGTGGAATGGTGACATTTCACAACATAATTTTTTTCCATCCCTTGAGAGATCTTTATGACTGGTGAACCTGTCTTTATCATTATGTTGTGATTGCACCAGCGTCAGCCTGAACATACTAGCGACTTTCTTTTATTGGTTTTTACTGTCGCATATAGGTGTTCATAGGTCGTGTTTACTTTCGCCAAAGATATCTTCACCCTTGATTTTATTCTAATTATTTTTTTTTTTTGTTTTTGTTTCTTCCTGTGTATAATTATCTACAGCTGGTTTTGGTTAGTTATGCAAGTTAAAAACGTTACGCAACAGAGTTTTCTGTTCTTCAGTGGAACAGTCGTTCAGTGAATATTAATCATCCTCATCTGCAGCAATATTTATCCATCAATAAGCATCATATTGTTGCCTTACAATCATTAAATGTGGCAAAATGTAAACTGCCAAAGTTAGAAGAATATTACTATCCTCCTGTGACACACGTCTGTGATAATAACTCAAAGATTTATGTAGCCGTTTATATACGTAAAGACGTGGATTATAAAATCATTCCACCTCCTGTGCCAAAGGATACTGATGGAGTTTATTATGTGGCTGTGAAAGTGAAAATTAACCTGTGTCAACTATAAATATCATGTCTATATATTATCCACGTGGCCCTGATGGAGAAAACAGTGACTGGCTACGGACTTTAGACCATAATGAGAAATGGTTGATCACGGGGGATTTTAATGTCCATTCTCCATTTTGGGACAATGACTGCCAGTATGTTTCTAACAATCGTTTTGTTGAAAATGTCGTTGACTCTGGATTAGTCTTGTTAAATGACGGTAGAATAACTAGAATTCCAGACAATCCTAAACATAAGGCTTCAGCCATTGACCTAACTTTGTTATCACCTGACCTCGTCATTAACAGCATGTGGGATGTTAATCTGACCCTCTTGGAAGTGATCACCTGCCAATTGTCACAGTTATAAATGAACCGTTTGATAACACGCCAGTATAAGACGACGCTATACCTAGATATATGTACAGCCGTGCGAACTGGATAACGTACCGTAAGATTTTAATGGCAAAAGATTGCAGGTTTAACGAAAGTGACAATGTTAATGATATGTATTCACACTTCACTAACGCGCTACACGAGGCAGCAAGCAATTCAATTCCAAAAAGGAAATGTGTCAACAAGGTAATTATGTTGGAAATAGTTGGTGGAATCAATTATGCGAGGAAGCAAAGAATGAAAAAAAAATGTATAAAATCTATTTAAAAACTAATCTCCAGAAGATCATTACAATATGAAAATGGCAAAGATTCATTCCGACAAAGTTATAGCCCAAGCCAAAAAGCAGTATTGGTCAGATTTTTGTTCTCAACAAATTTCCGGGCCTAAAGATCTTCCTAAACTTTGGAATAAGGTCAAAGAAATGAAAAATGGTTTTCATTTACCCCAGTTTCCTATTAAGATTAAAGACAAAGAATTTCCTTCATCATCTGAGAAAGCCGAAGAATTGTTCAGTTCTTTTCGAGAGTAAATAATTCTAGTAGCTTGTCTACTCCAACAAGGGAGAAAAGACGGAAAATTGAGGAATTAGAAGAATACTCAGGTCCTCCCCCCGATAGCCACATGTACATAAATTCAAAAATTACTTTACAAGAACTTAAAGATGCCCTTCTCTCGCTGAACAACAAAAAATCGGCTGTAGGACTCGATGGCGTTTCATATACACTTTTAAATCATTTACCTGAGAATTGGATTGAATATTTACACAAAATTATACTAAAATGCTGGGAAAGTGGTCGCATACCTGACATTTGGAAGACTTCAATTGTGTTACCTATACCAAAAGCTAATAAACCGCTCTCTACTCCCGGTAGTTATAGACCTATCTCGCTAACATCCCATGTTTCAAACCTAATGGAAAAAATTATATTGAATCGA
>JAPXFY010000023.1:40374216-40384216 GCA_030674185.1 Monoplex corrugatus | reverse complement strand
CCACACACACATCCACACACACACACACACACACTACACACACACACACACACACACACACACACACACACACACCACACACACACACCACACACACACACCACACACCACACACACGCACACACATTCACTCTCCAACCCAACTCACCCTCACACACACCCTTACAAACTCTTACTTCCAGCCAAACCATTCACCAGAACGAACTGACAGTCGTGGCAAGAAACAGACGGCGCTGAATTAGCAGAGAGGAAAATGACCAGATGGCTTAGCACACATTACTCTATGGCTTCCAGAGTCCCTGAGTGCTAATTACACAAGTACACAAAACAGAAATTAACCCTTTGACGCCCGCGCCCCATTCACTAACTGCAAAAACTTAACCCTGTGACTCCCTCACCCTATCAGGAAGCTGGTGGATAGGATGAGGGAGTGAAAGGGTTAAGGTTTTGCTTTGCTAACACGGTTAATAAAACAGGATGCTGGTGGACAAGAGTGCGGGAGCCAAAGGGTTAACTAAGTCGAAACAGACGGATGGTTTAGTCTTGAATGACGTAGTATGGTAATGGAACAACTTCTTGGTTCTCTTTGCCAGGTATCCAAGATTGTCTTGAGTTTCTGGAGACAGACTGTAACAGCTCTAAAACTCCATGGTTCATTCCTGGGTTCCTATGCGTTGACGGTTGACATATTTCTTAAATTAACTGGCTAGATGACTGTGTTGAAACAGCCAGATCCGATGTCTCGAAATCAATCCTGATTTGCAGCATACAAAACGGCCTGTTTAATTCCTTGTCTTAATGCTTCAAGCGAGTTCGTGGTGTCAGCAAAGTAAACTATGTCCTATTCTATCTCTACTTCCAAGACTTTGCCCGAGCGCAGGGTTTTGCGTAGGCTTAAGGAGTCTGACAAATAAATGGCAGATTTCAGTAGAGCCCAGATGTATTTAATTGAATGTGATGAGTTCCTCTTGAATAAAACTGAAACCCTAAACTAGAGATCTCTGGTTCAGTTTTGACTTCAGACAGAGAACATTTGTCATGCCCTGATTCATATTCATATCATATTCATATTCATATTCATATTCATATATATTCATATTCATATTCACATTCATATTTATGTTCACAATGGACAGATAGAGGTTGATTTCCCGAGTCCCTTCCCTTGAAGGCCAGTTAGCTTTCTTGATTTTCTTAAGTCTTGGTTCAAAAATGGGAGGCGCTGCACTTAAGCGGGGCGCTCTTAAAGGGAAAAGCAACCCCAGTTTCCCATGGTAAATCCACTGTGACAAAAGAAGTGAATAATATAAATATGAATATGAGTAAGAATATGAATGTGAAAATGAATATGAACATGATACGAATATGAACATGAACATGAACATGACTATGAACATAAATATGAATATGAATATGAATATAAATATGAGTATGAATATGAGCACGAATATGAATATGAATATGATTATGAATATGAGTATAAATATGAATATGAATATGAAGAAGAATGCGAACATAAATAATAATATGAATATGGATATGAATATGAATATGAATATGAATATGATCTATCCATGAAGGAGCAAGCTGACTTCAATATCGCAGGTTCAATCCCAGTTTGCAACGTAAAGACCGACCTGTTCTCTGCCCGTCTTAGGATTCCATAGAAGTCGGTAGTGTCAGCTTAGGGATTCGTGTGTCCTTTCCCCCCGCGTTCTTTTTTTCAAGGCCTTATTAGTGTGTAGGATTTGGACTGTCTCAGGGAGTCTGCCAGATAATTCATTAGCAGATTTGGGCGGGGACGTTTTGGGCAACATGAAATTTCCAGACTATTTATTCGATTGATTCGTAGTAGAGCATCGATTATTATTATTATTATTATTATTATTATTGTTATTATTATTATTATAATTCTTTTTTATTATTATCATTGGTAGTAGTAATAGTCGTCGTAGTACATTATTATTATTATATTATTATTATTATTATTATTATTATTATATTATTATTATTATTATTATTATCAGCAGCAGCAGCAGCAGCAGCATCTCATCATCATCATCATCGTTGTTGTTGTTGTTGTTTTCTCTGTGTGTGTGTGTGTGTGTGTGTGTGTGTGTGTGTGTGTGTGTGTGTGTGTGTGTGTGTGTGTGTGTGTTGTGTGTGTGTGTGTGTGTGTGTATGTCTGTGTGTGTGTGTGTGCGCGCGCGTGCGTGCGCAAGTGTGTGCGTGTAAGATAAGAGAGGGCGTGTGTTTGGATATAAATCGAAACTCATGGATGCGCATGCTATACATGTTTGTGGAGTGGGGAGAGGAAGGGACTGGAATAATCAGCGGTGGTCAGGCAAGAGAGAAAAAAAAAGAGAGAGAGAGAGAAAGAAAGAGAGAGAGAGAGAGAGAGAGAGAGAGAGAGAGAGAGAGAGAGAGAGAGAGAGAGAGAGAGAGAGCAAAGGTGCCAGCCCCTTCCATTTTTTCCCTCATTTCTGTACCAACTCCCTCTACAATATATCCCCCCCTCCTCCTGCTGACACTCCCAACTGCCAACTGTAACCCCTCTTTCGGTCCAAACCTCCTCTACCGTATTCCCCCCAATATTGGTCCCAACCCGTGTACGTATCCCTCCTGTCTGTCCCGTACCCTCTGCCTTATCCCCCTCCCACCGCCCTTGGTCCCATTCTTTGTACCTCATACTCTTACAAGTCCAAATCCCCGCAAGTTATCTCCCCTATTAGTCCCTGACTCCCATACTTGATAATCCTTTTGTCTGAGAGAGAGAAAGAGAGAGAGAGAGAGAGACAGACAGACAGACAGACAGACAGACAGACAGAGACAGAGACAGAGCGAAAAAGGAAACACAGAGAGAAAGAGACACAGAGAGAGGGAGGGAGACAGAGATAGACACAGAGAGACAGACGGAAAGAGAGAGATAAAGACAGAGAGAGAGAGAGGGACAGAGGGAGAGAGGGAGAGAGAGAGACACAGAGAGACAGAGAGACAGAGACAGAGACAGAGAGAGAGAAAGAGAGAGAGAGAGAGACAGAGAGAGAGAATCAAATGTACATGTACTGATAAACCTATCAAAGAAATGACCTGCTATCACTCCTCCAATCACATCTATATTCGGTTCCACCATAATGGCTAGCTATAATAAGACATTGAGACATATTCGATTGACTATTTTGTTTTGTTATGTTTGTTTGTTTGTTTGTTTGTTCGTTTGTTTGTTTGTTTGTCCATCTGTTTGTTTTGTTTGCTTCTTTCTTAGTTTGGTTGTTTGTTTGTTCGTTCGTTCCTTCCTTCTTTCTTTCCTTCCTTCTTTCCTTCCTCCCGTCCTTCTTTCCTCCTTCCTTCCCCCCTTCCTTCTTTCCTTATTTCCTTCCTTCCTTCCTTTTTTCCTTCCTTCCTTCCTTCCTATTTTCCCTCCTTCCTTCTTTCTTTCTTTCCTTCTTTCCTTCCTCCCTTCCTTCTTTCCTCCCTTCATTCCCCCTTCCTTCTTTCCTTATTTCCTTCCTTCCTTCCTTTTTTCCTTCCTTCCTTCCTTCCTATTTTCCCTCCTTCCTTCTTTCTTTCCTTCCTTCCTTCCTATCTTCCTCCCTTTGCTTGATTGATTGTTTGCTTGTTTTGTTTGTTTTCTTGTTTGCTTTTTGTTTGTTTGTTTATTTGTTTGTTTGTTTGTGCCACAAGGGAATCTTTTCCGCAAGAAATGCAGGTCATTGTCTAAAGAGATAACATGTTTCCACAGGACATCCACATCATTTTTTTTACTTTTCTGTATGCATACATATTATTTGTTTACTTTATAAAAGAAACATTTGACATAATTCAACTATAATTATTGAGCGAATGGCTACACAAAATTAATTTATTTTGTTATGTACAGAAAGGTCCTAGCTGGATGGCGCTGTAAAACCAGACAGGTTAACAATGATCAAACTGGAACCCAGAATCACACAGTCATCATTAATATTCACATCATCAACCATTTCGCCACGGCGACTGCGGCGGTCAGCAGATTTGATATTCTATAGGAATATGGTCAATACTGACCACTTTGGGCGGCTTGCTGGTGGTGTCAGCTTTACCCAAGGGGAGATAGGTGACAGGCCTCATAGAATGAGATCACTGGCAGAGCAATGTATGTAGATAAATGCATAGAGAGTTCCACTAGATGATGAGGATGGACATTCATTAATATTGCTAAGTGTGTGTGATAGCTGAGTAGAATCCATCCGCGGTCTCTTGGTGCGTAGATATAAAAGGTTAGACAAATGCTGTGCTATTATATCTGCAAGAATTCTGGTAGAATATTTTTACATATATAATCGTGATGTTTAATCGTTATGGCATGTCGTAAAAGTACATACAATCGTTATGGCATTTCGTAAAAGTATGTATAATCGTTATAACATGTCGTGAAAGTGCATACAATCGTTATGGCATGTCGTAAAAAGTACATATAATCGTGATGACATGCCGTGAAAAGTATATATAATCGTTATGGCATGTCGTAAAAAGTACATACAATCGTTATGGCATGTCGTGAAAAGTACATATAATCGTTATGGCGTGTCGTAAAAGTGTATATAATCGTTATGGCGTGTCGTAAAAAGTACATATTGTCGTTACGACAAGTCGTAAAAGTATATGTGATTGTTATGTCTTGTCGTGAAAAATACATTTTAATCGTTATAGCATGTCGTAAAAGTTTAATAATATATCATTGTTATGGAATGCCGCAAAAGTATATATAATCGTTATGGCATGTCGCAAAAGTGTACATAATCGTTATGGCATGTCGTAAAAGTGTATATAATCGTCATGGCATGTCTTAAAAAATATACACAATCGTTATGGCATGTCGTAAAAGTATATATCATTGTTACGGCATGTCGTAAAAGTAGATATAGTCGTTATGGCATGTCGTAAAAGTATGTACAAGCGATACATCATGTCGTAAAAGTATATCTATTGCATAAGCAGTAAAGAATTAGCTGCGAATAAATACACTCCCCTAACTTCAAGTTGTTTGTTAGATTGAAACTGCAACGAAACTGGCTGTTCTGTGCCGCTAGTTTTATAGCTGTTACTTATGGCCAATGACACTGCTGTCAATGGGTCTACGAGTCACAGATTTTGCAGTATACGAATAATTGAAGAAAACATTTCAGGACAATTAGACGCCAATACAATCAGATCACTAATTAGCGACAAAAAAATACCGTCAACAAATGCCTTTAATTACCTAATTGCTTTATTTACCTGTTCCTTTCTTTGAAGACAAAATACACAGATACACACGTCAATTGCTTGTAACAGGTATTGTTCCAATGATAGACTGATACAATACTAGCATAAAAAATGTATGCTAGGTAAAATATAGGTTAGGTAGGACCTCAGGATCTGGCCAGCTCATGGTTTATGTGCAGGCTTAAGGCTGGTGCCAAGATTTACAAAACACAGCACCATTTTACGTCTAGTAACTTGGCATTAACTTTCCACGAATTTAGAGAAGCAATTATAAAAAGTAACCTTTTCAATCACCAAACTTAAGGCCATCAAAGTGTAAGACTAACAAATCAAAATATTTATATTAAAGCCCTTTTCAACCTTCTACTTAAAGAAAATTGGCTGATGTGTATCATAGGATGCTGGCCACGAAAGTGAAAGACTGTTAAATTGATATACTCGTATTAAAGCCATTATTAAGTCTATACTTAAAGAAGTGAGTGATGGATATATATGCAGTAGCAGGTAATCAAAGTGTAAGACTATTAAATTCAAATATTTGTATTGAAGCCCTTGTCAAATCCATACTACACATTTTCAGTGATGGGTATATGAAGTAGCCTGGGTGAATAAATCAGTCCTTAACACATTCATGTTGCACACTAAAGAACTGCATAACATGTAGTTTCTTAATATCTACCTGGCTGAACCTGTCTCTCAGTGACAAAAACGCTACTTACTGCGTAGCTTTCATCGGCAATCCAGCCGACTTCTTCAGCGCAACTGCTGGGTTGAGAACTGGCTTCAGTGCGCACCGCCGTGAGCGAACTCACGACAGTACGACTGAATAAGTGAGGAGTACACCGATGGCAGGTTGTGTCGGCCCCGGTCACGGTTGAAGGTGGGGTTCCTTGCGGCGATGTAAACTGCCTCCTTTACTCCCCTCTGGAACCATCTTGCTTCTTTGTCGAGAACTTGCACACTGTCCTTTTCAAAGTGGTGTTGGGTGTGGGTCAGATGTTCTCCCACTGAAGAGGACTCACGTTTGTGTTCTTTTAATCTTGTAGTTTCTCATATCTGTATCTTATACTGTAAACTTGAGAGGTTTGTAACATGTAGGTCTCGCGAATATAGTTCCATTGACGTATTCCTTTCTTCTTCTAATTCTGTAACCAGCGTTTTGAGCTATCGTAGAACCTTCACTATGCTTTCCACTTTCATGAATTTATGCAAGGCTCACAATAGTTAGTGCATTTGTAATCCTCTTCACTCAGCTTATAAGGAATCTCACCTGTCTCACCTGTCGGCGTCACCGGGTTCCGTGTTGGCTGATGCACACCTGGACACCACCATCTCCCTCCAGGCCGCTCTGTCTTGACTTTTGTGGACAATTTATTGAATATTTATGCCACGAATGTTGATTGTGCTCTGGATATGTGACACTGAAGGTCTCCATTTCTTCCTTTTTTCCACTGTTTTTCCTTGAAAGATGGTTACCATGAGGTCCGTGTTCTTGTTGCATGACCCATGGCCAACGTGTTTTAGTCTTTCTTGTTGATGTCTGCTAATTGTTTTCTGGTGGTATCAAGTTCTTCCAGGACACTTTCATTAGTTCTTTTATCTGTCCATTTGACACGTAGTAGTCTTCAATAAATCCACATTTCTGCTGCCTCAGTTTTTCTGAAATCAGTTTTATTTCTCAGAGTCCAGGTTTTGCAGCCATGGCCATAAATCATGACTGGCCAGATCAAATGTTGTAAAAGTCTAACTTTTAGGCCACTTTGTATGCTTGTGTCTTTCCGGATGTTGTTGAGTCGGATCATTTTTTTGTTTTTTTGTTTGTTTTTGTTTTTTTGCTTTGTCATTCAAATTCTTAGTTTGATGTCTTTGGAGCAGGTCCATCATCAGTTTTACAGAGCCAAGATATTTGAAATCTTTAACATTTTCCAAAGGAACTTTGTTAATTAAGATATCATGCTTGTTCTCAAGAAATGTCTAAAGCTTTTCAAGACTGGGAAAAAACCCCAAAGCAGATAGGTAGAGGGATGCAAGCTGCACTCAGAAACATTAATTAATCAACTTTCACATTATCTAAATGACGTCTCCACACTCGAAATAAATAGCACAAGCACTGACGTCAGTTACAGATGCCATGTGATGGAAAAGATCCAATCCGATTATGGCGTAGGCCCTAAGCCTGCGCATAAGCCCTAGGCTGTAGTATTGACCGTTATTTGTTATTTCTCATTTTTACTTGGTTAATTATCTACATACTCCTTTATGTATTTACATGTATCTATTTATTTATTTGTTTATTTAGTCATCTCTCTCTCTAGTCTTCCATTCATCATTGATTGATGAATGGATGGACGGATGGATGGATGGACGGATGGATGGACGGATGGATGGATTGATTGATTGATTGATTGATGATTGATTGATTTATCTATCTATTTCCTGTTTTTCTTTCCTCGAAAGTGGATGGCAGGTTGGCGGGGCTGTGATTAAGGAAATATTGTTTTCATCTTGTTGAGAGGCAGCTGAAAGTTTTGTGCATTGACCGGAGAAGGGGGCGGGGGCTTTCTGTGATGTGAGACGAGTTTATACTGAGTGGCTTGTTGTATTATGATCCATGCCTTTAATTACCTAATTGCTTTATTTACCTGTTCCTTTCTTTGAAGACAAGGTACACAGATACACACGTCAATTGCTTGTAACAGGTATTGTTCCAATGATAGACTGATACAATACTAGCATAAAAAATTATGCTAGGTAAAATATAGGTTAGGTAGGACCTCAGGATCTGGCCAGCTCATGGGTTTATGTGCAGGCTTAAGGCTGGTGCCATGATCACCATACACATGGCACCTGTGACGTTTGTGCATATGAAGTTCATTCCGAGTGCAGAGATGTCATCTTGAGAAACTCAGACTGAAACCTAGACTGTAGTAAGGTCTTGGAAACCAAGATAATTATGAACTTGCAATGAATGTAAAGAACGTACTAAAGAGGCGAACGTTCCTGAATACCAGTAAATTATAACGATCTCAGAGAAGTACCTGATGGCGTGTCAGAGTTGTATTCCTTTCAAAACAAACGTTATTTGACTATCTCCCCCGTCGGGATGCCGGGTGGTCTTTAAGTATAAACAGTATCCCCACATTCTGGAAATTCTGTGCTAGAAATGTCCTAGTTTCTGTCACTGTCTTTGTCTCTGCCTTGTTCCTTTGCTTTCTGTCATTTTTGTTTTCTTCCCCACCCTCCCTCCCGTTGAAGTATTGTGTATGTTTTGAAACGGTTATAGCCTGGTATGCCTCTATGCAGTCGGCTGTGCTTTAGACAAAAATAACAGTAACAGTAATGTCCCATCGTCGATATTTATACATGGACATGGCAACACTGATAAAATAAACAAACAAACATTTTCTTTTCTATCTGTTGTTGTTGTGTAAAGTGAAATAGGCATGCTTTGACATAAACTGTTTGCGGTATACAACTCTAATTTATTGTCATTTTACCTACTCTATTCAGAATGCTGACTTAAGGTGTACAATTCTGGTGTATTGTCATATTACCTACATTATTCAGAATGCTGACTTAAATATACAACTCGTAATTTATTGTAATTTTATATACTCTAATCAGAATGCTGACTTAAAGTAGACAACTCTAATGTATCGTCATTTTACCTACTCTATTCAGAATGCTTACTCAAGGTATAAAGCTCGTAGTTTATTGTCATTTCACTAGCTACTCTATCAGAATGCTTACTCAAGGTATAAAGCTCGTAGTTTATTGTCATTTCACCTAGCTACTCTATTCAGAATGCTTACTCAAGATATAAAGCTCGTAGTTTATTGTCATTTACTAGTACTCTATTCAGAATGCAGACTTAAGCTGTATTATTGTCATTTTACCTACTCTAATCAGAATGCTTACTAGGTTAAAGCTCGTAGTTTATTGTCATTTTACGTACTCTATTCAGAATGCAGACTTAAGGATATACAACTCTAATTCATTGTCATTTTACCTGCTCTATTCAGAATGCTTGATAAGGTATACAACTTAACTTTTCGTCATTTTACCTGTTATATTCAGAATGCTGACTTTAGGTATAGAACTCTAATTTATCGTCATTTTACCTGTTATATTCAGAATGCTGACTTTGGGTATAGAACTCTAATTTATCGTCATTTTACCTATTATATTCAGAATGCTGACTTAAGGTATAGAACTCTAATTTATCGTCATTTTACCTGTTATATTCAGAATGCTGACTTTAGGTATAGAACTCTAATTTATCGTCATTTTACCTGTTATATTCAGAATGCTGACTTTAGGTATAGAACTCTAATTTATCGTCATTTTACCTGTTATATTCAGAATGCGACTTTAGTATAGAACTCTATTCAGAATGCTGACTTTAGGTATAGAACTCTAATTTATCGTCATTTTACCTACTCTGTTCGGAATGCAGACTTAAGGTATACAACTCGTAATTAATGTCATTTTACCTATTCAATTCAGAGTGCTGACTTAAGGTCTACAGCTCTAATTCATTGTCATTTTACTCACTCTGTTCAGAATGCTTACTTAAGGTATAGAGCTTTAACATATTGTCATTTTACCTACTCTATTGAGAATATATTTATTTAATGTATACAACTCTCATTTATTGTCATTTTACCTATTCTATTCAGAATGCTGACATAAGGTATTATTGTCATTTTACTCACTCTATCCAGAATGCTGACTTAAGGTGTACAAATCTAGT
>JAPXFY010000023.1:40316716-40366716 GCA_030674185.1 Monoplex corrugatus | reverse complement strand
GGAACTCTCAACATTCTTCTTAGAAACCACATCTCGGCTGCCTCAATCTTGGTTCGGTCATTTCATGCGGCTTCCAAGAGAACAGCCAGTATACAGAGCTTATACCGTGAGAAGATATGGATCCAAAGGAAGGGAGCGTCCTAGGAAAAAAGAAATGGATACAAGGTGTGAAAGAAACAACTGAAAAAATCAACTTAATTATGGCAGCGGCTACCCATTTGGCCCACGTCCGAAAGCTGCATCTCCCCTCTATGTTTAATGGCACAAAAGACAGAAAAAAGCAAGTTTATGATGATAATGATAATGATAATAATAACAATAATGATAATAATAATAATATTAATAATATAATAATAATAATGATAATAACATAATAATGATTATAATAAACCACAAATACTAATGTTGTTAATAATGCACATAGTACGTGTAATGATAAAAACAATATAATAATAATAATAATCATAATAATATTAATAATATAAGAATATCATCATTATTATTATGATTATTATTATTATTATTAACCATCATCATCATCATCATCATCATCACAAATTGGGAAGTTAAAAAAAAGGTAAGTTTTAGCAAATAATAAGAGAACAAACAGAGAGAAGTAGACACAACAGCAGTCACTCCTCCGAGTCTGATCATATTTGCCCTCCTTCCTTCCTTCCTTCCTGTCCCTTAACCCTATCCAGGGTCGTGGGGGCTCCACATGGATGAACGTCGCACCGTCTGTCTCCACCTCTGTCTGTCATGAGCAAGGGTCTGGGTCGTGGCAAAGCTTTTTCCTGTCCATTCGTCAATATTATCCATCCACCTTTTTCTCTGTCTGCCTCTTTTTCTTCCCCCCTGAACTGTTCCTTGGATTATTGTTTTTGATAGTCCGTTAGTTCTTGTCACGTGACCATACCACCGAAGTTTCCTTTTTCTTACTGTTGTCAGAAGGTTTTCATAGTTTTTGACATGCTGTGAAATTGTTCTTCGTACTTCCTCATTGGTAATGTGGTCTTTGTATGAGATGCCAAGCACTCTTCTAAAGCATCTCATTTCTACTGCCAGGATCTTCTTTTGCAGTTCTGCTGTTAGTGTCCATGACTCGCACGCGTAGAGAAAGATTGACAGGACCAATGCGTGCATTAGCTTCAGTTTGGAAGTGAGGACGATGTTTTTGTCCCTCCAGATGGGCTTCAGCTTGGCTAGTGCTGCTGTTGTCTGTGCTGCTCTTGCAAGAACTTCGGTTTTCGATCCCTGTTCACTGATAATGGCTCCGAGATATTTGAACTGAGCCACGGTTTCCAGCTCACTCCCGCTGACTGTAATCTTCTTTTCTATTGGTTTTGTGCTGTTTGTCATCAACTTTGTCTTTTCGGCACTGATCTCCATGCCATATCTGGATGATGTCTCGTCCAGGTGTTTCACCAGGTTGGCAAGTTCGTCTTCATTTCCAGCCAACCCATCGATGTCGTCGGCAAATCTCAAGTTGGTGATTGTCCTTCCTCCAATACTGACTGAGCCGTGATGGTTTTCAAGGGCATCCGTCATAATGCGCTCAAGGAAGATGTTGAACAAGGTTAGAGAGAGGAGACAGCCCTGGCGAACTCCAACTGATGTGTGAAACCAGTCCCCCACTGTGCCCCCAACAAGCATTGCGCTGCTCGCTTTTGCGTATAGCTGTGTGATGGTGTCAATAAGCTTCCTTCCCATGTTGTACTTCCTCATGGTGGCCCACAGTGCTTCATGCCATACTCTGTCAAATGCCTTTTTGAAGTCGATAATAACGTGGTAGATGTCCTGTTGGTGTTGGCTGTATTTTTCGCATAGGACTCTGAGATTGAATATTTGTTCTGTTGTGCTTCTACCACTGCGAAATCCCGCTTGTTCTTCGGCAATGATCTCCTCTGCCTGTGGTTTCAGTCTGTTCAAAATGACTTTCAGCATCACTTTGCTAGCATGGCTGATAAGGCTGATCGTTCTGTAATTCTGGCATAGTTGTAAATTGCCTTTCTTGGAAAGTGTGATGATTAGTGACTGGGTCCAAGGTGTCGGCCATTTCCCCGTCTGCCAGATTTTGTTGCAGATTTTCCAGAGGATGTCAGTCACTGCCTCCCCTCCATGCCTGATCAGTTCTGCTGGGATGTTGTCCACTCCAGCAGCTTTTCCATCTTTCAGCGATCGTATTGCTGTTTCGACTTCTTCGCGTAGAATAGGGTGGTCATCGTCATTTGTTGATTCCTGGCATGTAAGGACAGTTGAGTCACCCTGTGTCTGGTGGTTGTAGAGGTCAGAGCAGTATTCTGTCCATCTATGGATGATTTCTTTATCTTCTGTCAGGCACTTTCCTTGTTTGTCTTGAATGGTACTGATCCTTGCCTGTCTCTGTGTGGTGAGTTCTTTCACCACTTTGTACGCCTTTATGCTGTTGTTCTTGTTTAGGCTGTCTTCTATTTCTGTGCATTTATTTTGTATCCATCCTTCTTTGGCCTCCCTCATGCCTTTTCTGATTTCTTTGTTGATGTTTCTGTAGGCTAGGGCTCCGTCTGTTGTATTTTTGACTTTCTTGATTTCTCTTCTTTTGTCACACATTTCAAGGATTTCGTCTGTAATCCAGGGTTGGGTTTTCCGGCGTTGTTTTCCTAAGAGGTCATTTGCAGTCTCTGTCATCACTGTGTTAAACTTGGTGGTCATTTCCTCCGCAGTTTCTTCTTGTGTGCTCAATGCTGCAAACTTTCCGCCTATTGTTGCTTGGAAGGACTCTGCAATGGAGGGGTCCTTGAGTCTGTCCAAGTTGAACTTCAGTCTGGTGTTCTTGGGCTTCTTGATCTTCTTCAGCCTGACCTTGAAGTTCATTATCACCAGGTCATGGTCACTACCCACATCTGCACCTAGAAATGTTCGCGTCTTGGCTCTGCAGATTCCAGATCTAAAACGGATTGGGACCAAGATGTAGTCGATCTGGTGGTTGGTCCCATTTGGTGCATGCCAAGTCCAGCATCGTGACGCCTTGTGTTCACCAAGGGTGTTAGCCAGTGTCATGTTGTTGTATCCGGCGAACTCAAGTAGGCGCAGTCCTCGCTCGTTGGAAATTGCATTACAGGAGGGCCCACAATGGTTCTTCCAGTCTTTTAATGCATCAGCGCCCACTTTAGCATTCCAGTCTCCCTGAATGATAAGGATGTCTTTTTTGTCAACCTCGTCAATAATTTCTTGAAGTTGTGTGTAGAATTCCTCCACATCCTCATCATCATAGTCTGTTGTCGGTGCATAGGTTTGTATCGCTGTGATGTTGAATGGTGCTGCTCGGAGGCGGATGGAAATGAGCCTGTTGGATATTGGGCGGCACCCGAGTATTGAGTTCTTGACGTTCTTGTTGACAAGAAATCCTACGCCGTGGATGTGTTTTTTCAAGTCTCCACTGTAGTACAATACATGTCCTTCCTCAGTTTGGTGTTCTCCATGATCTTTCCACCTGACTTCGCTCAGTCCAACTACATGCCAGGAATATCTTTCCAGCTCATGCGTAAGTTCGTGCAATTTGCCTGGCTGTGCAAGTGTTCTAACATTCCATGTGGCGATGGTGAGAGTTTCTCTTCCTCGGATCTTTTTTGAAGAGGTTCCACCAGTCGCATACTTGTCACCTCCGTCCTGGTGTCCAACGGAAGGCGCGGTCCTTGGTCCGGGCGACGACTGAGCCGGTATCAACATTGGTTTTTGGTTCATCATCATGTAGTGTGTCTTGGGCATGAATAGCCTGGCGGCGCCCATCCCTCTCCAGGCCTGACCACAGCCGATATCCACCCACACGGCAGCTCGCCTTGGTCATGAACACGTGGCCGTTGTAGTTCATCGTTGAACCCTTCCGCCCTGGCCGGTGACCTGCCCACCGTTGATTAAAACCTGCTTATCTCCCTTCCCAGAATGGACAAGAAGGAGAAGAAGAAGAAGCAACAAACTCATTGTGTCTTACGCTACTGCATTTTGCTCCGTTGCCAATACCCATTCCCCACCACTATGCTGTGCACTAGATAACAGTGTACCTCCTCCCTCAAGTCCCTGGAGCTGTGCCCGCTGTTCTTATCGGTCTTTGTGATGTTTTTAGATAATCTAATACAAGAGTCGATAATCAATATCCCAGAATATCAGGGAAAACATCTCCAGCATACACGAAAGAGATTACTATGACCATCTTAAACAAACCGCTCTAGGTCAATACTCGTCCTCATTCTCCATAAAAACGAAGGGAGAGAGAGAGAGAGAGAGAGGGAGAGGGAGAGAGAGAGAGAGAGAGAGAGAGAGAGAGACAGACAGACAGACGGACAAACAGTCAGACAGAGACAGACAGAGACAGAGACAGAGAGACAAAGACCGACAGAGACAGAGACAGAAACAGAGAGACAGAGATACAGAAAGAGAGACAGAAAGGGAGAGAGGGAGAGATACAGACAGACAGACAGACAGACAGATTGACAGAGACTGAGACAGAGAGAGACCAAGACAGGGTGGACAGCAGACAGAAAGGGAACAAATCAATAAGATAATCAAGGCAGAAAATAATTGCTGTAATCAGAGCGCAGGAGAAAGGAAGAGATGAATGAAGTGAGACAATAGGAAGAAGACATAATGAGAGAGAGAGAGAGAGAGAGAGAGAGAGAGAGAGAGAGAGAGAGAGAGAGAGAGAGAGATGAACAGACAAAGAGACAGATGGGTGGACACATAACTGAACACACAGTGGGACAAACGGACGGAAGAAGAATAGAAACGTTTGAAGCACAATGCTAGACTTCTGTCTGTACTCTCTCTCTTCTCAGACAAACAAATCTCTCTCTCGATCTCTGTGTCTCTCTCTGTCTCTGTGTCTCTCTCTGTCTGTCTGTCTGTCTGTCTGTCTCTCTTTCTCTCTGTCTGTCTGTCTGTCTGTCTGTCTGTCTCTCTCTCTCTCTCCTCTCTCTGTCTCTGTCTGTCTCTCTCTGTCTCTCTGTCTCTGTCACTGTGTTGTGTGTGTGTGTTGTGTTTGTGTGTGTGTGTGTGTGTGTGTGTGTGTGTGTGTATGTCTCTCTCTCTCTCTGTGCTCTCTCTCACCCTGTCTGTCTGTCTGTCTGTCTCTCTCTCTCTCCTCTCTCTCTCTCTCCTCTCTCTCTCTCTCTCTCTCTCTCTCTCTCTCTCTCTCTCTCTCTCT
This sequence comes from Monoplex corrugatus, assembly GCA_030674185.1. NCBI lineage: Eukaryota > Metazoa > Mollusca > Gastropoda > Littorinimorpha > Ranellidae > Monoplex > Monoplex corrugatus. The sequence goes on along the minus strand of JAPXFY010000023.1, from coordinate 40,361,537 downwards.
CGTGGCGTTGCACAGCTCACCTTTTAGTTGAACGCACTCACTGAGCACCGTGAAAGACAAAACCACTGCTCAGTGCCGAAGTAACCACACAAAACGACGGTCTGCTCTGTCAGTGCCAGTCAGTGTCAGTCTCTCTCTCTCTACACACACACACGCACCACACAAAAACAAACACACACACACACTCACTCACACTCACACACACACACACACACACACACACACACACACACACACACACACACACACTCACTTACTCACTCACTCACTGTGTGTTTGTTGTTTTTGTTTTGTTTGTTGTTGTTGTTGTTGTTTGTTGTTTTTTTTTTTGGGGGTGGGTGGGTGTGTGCCTGTGTGTGTGCATGTGTGTTTTGCCAACGTGAATAAGCGTTCACATTCTATTTCTTCTGAATCTTTGGTACTAATTCTTGTGGATGCTGGCTGTCAGTCTTTTTTTTTTTTTTTTAGAAAATACACCAAAATTAAAGTTGTGATGTTAAGGCAATAAAGGCAGGTTGGAATTCATAGATATGTAATTTCTGTCTCTTATATTCAACCGGGGAACACGCTTACAAATATCTTCATATTTCTTATCATTATGCCACCACCTTCCTCCCTTCCTCCTCTTTTTTAAGACAATTCTCACCCAATTAATATATTGCTTCTGTAAATGAATGGTCTTTATTTGGTAATTTCGAATTCAAGAATGCGTTGTACATTAGATGTTTTTATGTCCATTTTCATCCATATCTGCCACCAGTGGTTTAATGATCATGTTTAGTAAGCATTTTCTCAGAGTCTTTTCAGATTTGAGTGCTTACACATTTTTGTATTAAGAAATACACACACACACACACACACACACACACACACACACACACACACACACACACACACACACACACACACACACGCACGCACCACCCACACACACACACACACCACAACACAGCACAGCACACACACACACACACACACACACAACACACACACACACGACACACACACACACACACACACACACACACACACACACACACACAACACATGCACACACACACACACACACACACCACACACACACACACACACACACACACACAGACACACACACACACACACACACTAAAAACAATGGAATGATCCGAATTACCTATCCCTACCCATGTCTTATCAGTCAAAATAAAGAAAGTTGTTTAAAGAAAAAAAAAAAAAAAAAGAGAAAAAGAAAGTCACTGGGTCGAGTTATCTCTTGACGACTAACTTATTTCCAGACTTTGTGCACGTCCAAGCTGTGTTCTTGACAGTGACAGCTAGAGGAAGCAGACGAGACTGAACAGAAGTGGGTCAGCAGTCAGACAATTGGATGCCACAACGGTTTAGTACAGTCTAGCAGCTTAAGATGGTAAACAGTGAGACAGTTTAAGTAACTGTCGTCTTCTGTTCAGAAGTTTTCTCTCTTTTTTTACTGGTCAGTGGTGCAACTTTCTTGTAGTGTGTTACCTTAGCACACTCATTACTGGAATGTTGTGGGTTTGAGTCAGTGGTGCAACTTCTTGTAGTGTGTTACCTTGCACACTCATTACTGGAATGTTGTGGTTTGAATCAGTGGTGTAACTTTCTTGTAGTGTGTTACCTTAGCACACTCATTACTGGAATGTTGTGGGTTTGAATCATGGGTAACTTCTTGTAGTGTGTTACCTTAGCACACTCATTCTGAATGTTGTGGGTTTGAGTCAGTGTGCAACTTTCTGTAGTGTTACCTTAGCACACTCATTACTGGAATGTTGTGGGTTTGAATCAGTGGTGTAACTTTCTTGTAGCGGTTACCAGTGATTACCTCAGCACACTAACGATTGGAAGGTTGTGGGTTCGAAATCTATTGATCCCGTCCAAATCGATGTGAGATTTCAGACCCCCCACCCCCCAGGTGGCTGTTATCCAATCTTCATTGGGAAGTCTGGAACCACGCAGTCAAGTCTCAGTCACTTCACAAATGGGTCATTGAAGGACTTGCTCAAATTTTCTAATCAACACAGCATGTGTCTGTAAACTTCGGGTCTGGTTGATATCAGGATACATTGTGAACAGAAGCATCAAAGAACATCACTGTCACTAAGTCTCGATTCCAACCAGAACACACACAGCGTCATGGTAATCATTCTTATTATCACGTATCATCATTGACAACACACAGCGTCATGGTAATCATTCTTATTATCACGTATCATCATTGACAACACACAGCGTCATGGTAATCATTCTTATTATCACGTATCATCATTGACAACACACAGCGTCATGGTAATCATTCTTATTATCACGTATCATCATTGACAACACACAGCGTCATGGTAATCATTCTTATTATCACGTATCATCATTGACAACACACAGCGTCATGGTAATCATTCTTATTATCACGTATCATCATTGACAACACATAGCGTCATGGTAATCATTCTTATTATCACGTATCATCATTGACAACACACAGCGTCATGGTAATCATTCTTATTATCACGTATCATCATTGACAACACAAGCGTCATGGTAATCATTCTTATTATCACGTATCATCATTGACACAACACAGCGTCATGGTAATCATTCTCAATATCACGTATCATCATTGACAACACACAGCGTCATGGTAATCATTCTCATTATCACGTGTCATCATTGACAACACACAGCGTCATGGTAATCATTCTCATATCACGTGTCATCATTGACAACACACAGCGTCATGGTAATCATTCTCATTATCACGATCATCATTGACAACACAAGCGTCATGGTAATCATTCTCATTATCATGGATCATCATTGACAACACACAGCGTCATGATAATCATTCTCATTATCATGGATCATCATTGATCAACACACAAGCGTCATGGTAATCATTCTCATTATCATGGATCATCATTGAAACACACAGCGTCATGGTAATCATTCTCATTATCATGGATCATCATTGACAACACACAGCGTCATGGTAATCATTCTCATTATCAGTGATCATCATTGAAACACACAGCGTCATGGTAATCATTCTCAATATCACGTGATCATCATTGATCAACACAAGCGTCATGGTAATCATTCTCATATCACGTGATCATCATTGACAACACAAGCGTCATGGTAATCATTCTCATTATCACGTGTCATCATTGACAACACAAGCGTCATGGTAATCATTCTCATTATCATGTGATCATCATTGACAACACACAGCGTCATGTAATCATTCTCATTATCACGTGTCATCATTGACAACACACAGCGTCATGGTAATCATTCTCATTATCACGTGGTCATCATTGATAACACACAGCGTCATGGTAATCATTCTCATTATCATGGATCATCATTGAACAACACACAGCGTCATGGTAATCATTCTCATTATCATGGATCATCATTGAAACACACAGCGTCATGGTAATCATTCTCATTATCATGGATCATCATTGATAACACACAGCGTCATGATAATCATCTCATTATCATGGATCATCATTGACAACACACAGCGTCATGGTAATCATCTCATTATCAGGATCATCATTGACAACACACAGCGTCATGGTAATCATCTCATATATTCTCATAACGTAGCATCATCATTGAATAACACACAGCGTCATGTATCATCTCATATCAGTCACATTGACAACACAACGTCATGGTATCATTTCATACAGGTCATCATTGAAACACAACGTCATGTAATCATTCCATATAGTCATCATTGACAACCAAGCGTCATGAATCATCTCATACAGGTCATCATGACAACACACACGTCATGGTAATCATCTCAATATCATGTCACATTGACACACAACGTCAGTAATCATCTCATATCAGGTCTCATTGAACACAAGCGTCATGTAACATTCTCATATCATGTCATCATTGTAACAAAGCGTCATGAATCATCCATTATCATGATCATCATTGAACACAAGCGTCATAATCATTTCATTATCAGATCATCATTGAAACACAAGCGTCATGTAATCATTCTCATTATCATGGATCATCATTGAAAACACAGCGTCATGGTAATCATTCTCATTACATGGATCATCATTGACAACACACAGCGTCATGGTAATCATTCTCATATATCAGGATCATCATTGAAACACACAAGCGTCATGGTAATCATTACTCAATATCATGGTATCATCATTGATAACACACAGCGTCATGGTAATCATTCTCATTAATCATCGTTCATCATTGATCAACACAAAGCGTCATGGTAAATCTATTACTTACAATAACACGTAGTCATCATTGACATACACACAGCGTCATGGTAATCATTCTCAATATCACGTATCATCATTGACAACACACAGCGTCATGGTTAATCATTCTCATTATCACGTGTCATCATTGAAACACACAGCGTCATGGTAATCATTCTCATTATCACGTGTCATCATTGACAACACACAGCGTCATGGTAATCATTCTCAATATCACGTGTCATCATTGACAACACAAAGCGTCATGGTAATCATTCTCATTATCATGGATCATCATTGACAACACAAAGCGTCATGGTAATCATTCTCATTAACACGGTGTCATCATTGACAACACATAGCGTCATGGTAATCATTCTCATATCACTGTCATCATTGAAACACAACAGCGTCATGATAATCATTCTATATCACGTGGTCATCATTGAAACACAAAGCGTCATGGTAATCATTCTCATTATCATGGATCATCATTAAAACACACAGCGTCATGGTAATCATTCTCATTATCATTGTCATCATTGATCAACACACAAGCGTCATGGTAATCATTCTCAACATCATGTCATCATTGACAACACAAGCGTCATGGTAATCATTCTCAATATCACGTATCATCATTGACAACACACAGCGTCATGGTAATCATTCTCAATATCACCGTGTCATCATTGACAAAACACAGCGTCATGGTAATCATTCTCATATCACGTGTCATCATTGAAACACAAAGCGTCATGGTAATCATTCTCATTATCACTGGTCATCATTGATAACACACAGCGTCATGGTAATCATTCTCATTATCACGTGTCATCCATTGACAACACACAAGCGTCATGGTAATCATTCTCATTATCATGTGATCGTCATTGATAACACAAAGCGTCATGGTAATCATTCTCATTATCATGGATCATCATTGACAACACAAGCGTCATGGTAATCATTCTCATTATCAGGTCATCATTGACAACACATAGCGTCATGGTAATCATTCTCATTATCACGTGTCATCACTGACAACACACAGCGTCATGGTAATCATTCTCAATATCACGTGTCATCATTGACAACACACAGCGTCATGGTAATCATTCTCATTATCACGTATCATCATTACAACACATAGCGTCATGGTAATCATTCTCAATTATCAGTTGATCATCATTGACAACACACAGCGTCATGGTAATCATTCTCATTATCACGTGTCATCACTGACAACACAAAGCGTCATGGTAATCATTCTCATTATCATGGTCATCATGACAACACACAGCGTCATGGTAATCATTCTCATTATCACGTGTCATCATTGACAACACAAAGCGTCATGGTAATCATTCTCATTATCATGATCATCATTGACAACACAAAGCGTCATGGTAATCATTCTCATTATCCTGATCATCATGACAACACACAGCGTCATGGTAATCATTCTCATTATCACGTGTCATCACTGACAACATACAGCGTCATGGTAATCATTCTCATTAACACGTGTCATCACTGACAACACACAGCGTCATGATAATCATTTCATCATCATGGAACATCATTGCAAGATGAAACACAGCCCTACACACTGTGATAACTAAAAGGCTGAAAAACAAAAGTGATTGCAAATAAGCAAGCAAACTGATCAAATAAACAACAAGACAGCAAACCAAACTACACAAAATGTATGCAAATAAACAACGAAATCAAAAATGCACATGCATATCTAAAAATGCATAAAAAGCAAGCAACCAAAACAAAAACAAAAACAAAACAAACAACAACAACAAAACAAAAAGCCAAACAAACCAAACAAACAAAACAAAATAATAATAACAACAACAACAAAAACACAAAAACAAACAAACAAGAAAACACAAATAGAAAGGGATGGCGAAGATACTCATTTGTTGATGTTGTCAAAATCGCCAACGATGTACACTTTTACCTTAGCAATATATTCGCTCTCTCCTTGGTGATTCAGTGCAGTCAGACGTACGCTCAGGTTGATGAATGTAATGTTGAGTAAAGACAGACCGTTTTATAAAGAACACTTATGTAACAACTGCACCATGTATAAAAAGATCAGCGTGATGACCTTTTTTCAACTATTACACCCTGTATTTAAGGGGGCAGACCTACCCAGATTTGGGTACCAAGATTGTGATGTTCAGTGTTTCAGTTCTAATTAATCAATCACCATGAATTTGGCAAGAAGATACCTCAGACAGTATTCTTTGGATTGAATATCTTTGTTGGGGTCTATGAGTTATGAAACGTTGACAAAAATTAATTAATTAAAAAATGTTCTCACGAAAATGAAAAAATACAGTGCATACTGTGACATTTATAACGACACATGTATTCATGTTAGGAATTTGATATTTAGTGAGCAAACACATGTGTATAGCATGTATGGCATGCAGTAAAATATTAGCTCTACTATCATTATTTTCTGTACAATCATCACATTAATGTTTAGAATAATTTCAATAAAAAAGATTATAATACAACTTTTGATAAAAATGTTTCTTTCAAGCAGAACTGCAAGATTTTACTACGGGGATCTGCAACTAGGGTACTCTGTTCCCATGCGCTATATGATATGTGTGCCAAATATCAAGGAAATCGGATGAAAACGTTTGAACATATTATGTCTGATGTATACAATCTCGTAAAAAATTGCAATTAATTAATTAATTAATTTTTGTCAACTTTACTATTCAATCCAAAGAATACTGTCTGAGGTATCTTCTTGCCAAATATCATGGTGATTGTTTTTTTTTAGAACTGAAACACTGAACATCCAATCTTGGTACCCAAATTTGGGTAGGTCTGCCCCCTTAAAAATGCAATCAGTTATCCGTTATGAACAGCATATCACAAAATTGCTTTTCCACAAATTTATTTAACATGACGATATAAATATTGGACGGACTTGTAGGGTGGCTGACGACAGAGAGGGTGGAAGATGTGCTTGCGCAACAAGGGATAGATACATATGGAGGGCCATGATCGCCAACGCCATGAGGCAGGGCACATGATGATGGTGATGATGACAATATCATTAATACAACACTTGTTATCTAGAATTCTGCCCCATGAAAAACAAGCAACAACAAGAGCAACAAAGCGGAAATACCGAAATGTAATAAAAAATAAAATTAAAAAAAGACACACTTGTCAATCGCTAAGTACTTTAAGTTTTCCCTCTTGTTTTGAAGAACGTCACTATGACTTTATCGGTCAATAAATAATTCAATAAATACACATTCAGTAATATCTATGGAAATATTGTTTTGTGATTGGATTAATACCACATTGATCATATTTCACTAGACAGCAAAATAGTCTGGTGTGTATGTCATGAATTATTGCCGCGTTTTCTGTTGTTACTAGAATGACACAAGGGAGATAATACATCTGGCCAGAGTGAACGTATCTTGCATTATTAACACGCTCTATACACACGCGCCCACACGAGCATGCATGCATACATATATGCGTATGAACACATATACCACTCTGTCTTACGTACATGTGCGTATGCGCAGATACGTATATATATATATATATATATATATATATATATATATATATATATATATATACACGTACACACACACCCACACACACACACACAAACACACACACACACACACACACCACACACACACACACACACACACACACCATGCACGACACACTCATGTACTTGCACACAAACACACACACGCGCGAGCGCATGTACACAACACACAAGCTCGTGAAAGTTGAATAATCTGCACGGGGAGGACTTGTCTCTCGCCTGAGTTCAGGTCGCGCACGAGTCTCAATGTCTGAACAGTCGGACGTTCAGCTTCAGTCACATTTGAACTTCGTTATAACTGGAGCAAACAGGGAAAATAAACCAGCAGTTTTGTTTGTTTGTTCATTTACTGTAACTGTGCCTATTGGGCTGCTGAAAAACGTCCGATGTGATAGCAAAGAACAAGAAATACATTGGTTGCTGTGAATTTATGACAAGGTAAGCACCTTTCATTCTTTTGCACATTATAACTCTGATTACCACTACGGTACTGTCCTTAGTTTTGTCGTGGGCTGTTGCTGTCTCTGTTGATAATAAAGTCGTGGACTGAAAATGTGATATCTGGAGTTCATTCCCATCTAGCAGCATAAAAATTGGCCTGTTCGCTGCTTACCTTTAATGTTTCAATAAGTGTTTATGGTGTGAGATTAGTGTTTTACATGTACTTCCCTTTGCCATGGCATTTATAGTTTTGTGCATACTAAGTCTGATTAGAAGTAATTCATGGCAGATTTGAGTGACGCGCTTATGTAATGTTCCGAATGAGATAGGGTTTTTTGTTGTTGTTTTTAACAATCTCCGATCTTCAATCTTCAAACTCTGCACCATTGAATGGAATGTTTATGGAATTTTCGAAGTGGATGACTTCATTTGTATTTCCTTCCCCTCTCTCTCTCTCTCTCTCTCTCTCTCTCTCTCTCTCTTGATCTTCAGACTCTTGTAATTCTTGTCTGAAAGCACTGGACGTGAATAGAGGTTAAAATGAATATGGGGGGCGTGAGGGGGGGGGGATCTGACACTGATCCTTTTGGATGCGAGAATCCCTGAACTCCATTCCGGGATGAAGTTGTTTACCCCTCCATCCCACCACCACCCCACCTTTAGAGTATATCTTGATTGGTAGTCTGGGCGCTAGTCTTTCAGATAAGATGACAAACTGATGTCCTTGTGTGCAGCATGCTCCTAGCACATGTTGAAGAACCCACAGGGATAAAAGAATTCGTTGGGCAAAATCCTGTTAAAAAAAGTGTTCATAAGGAAAATAATTGCATTAAAAAACGATGGTTGGCGTTGCACAATAGCGACATTTTTTTCCTGGAATGAGCGACCCGTTATCACGTGGGAAAACTAGTTATGTAGTGATTGGATAACTAGTGATTGGATAACTACATGTGTTGAACAGCGTCTAAAGTTAATCTGTGGAACTGAAGAGGATTCCCCGTATAGCCTACATACGTTGTTGTTGCCGTCTGGACAATCAGCACATTTTTAGTTGCATAAAGGTACTAAGGCACGTTTCATACACGCTAGGCAGGCGAGGTTTTCGCGAGGTACGCTAACATAAACGTTTCTTTGTTCCACCTAGTGGCAAGCGTGGCTAGCAATTAGCAAGGCACGGTTCGGTAGCATCCAAAGAATCTGGTCGGCGAGGTAACATGGTGGTCGTGCAGTTCGCCTTTGTGTTTGACGACTTCGTCTTTTGTTGTGTAATGAAAACCGTACAGTTGCTAAAATCCACTTCCACCTCAAGTCCCGTTTCACAGCACTTTTCTCGCCCTCGCCTCTCGCTATCTCGCCAGTTGGGCCCGAGCATACTACTGTGTAAGACATGGGCCCCTGTTTTTTGCCTGGTCGTGCATTGCTTCTTGCAGACAGACCTTCAGTTTCTGCTACATGCGGCCAGGGTATTGAGTCTTATCTTGGAAAGAGTTAACGTAAAACATGTGAAGACTGCAAGTCATACTCAGCTGTGGGTATACCAGAGTCCCTTTCAGTGTAAATTTATCTCCACTTTCAGGAAATTGTGTTAAAAATTTCCTCTTTTTTCACTCTTTGTTTCAACTTTACTCTTTTGTTCTGTTCTATCATTTCTACCTGTCTGGTCCATGCACTGTATGTGTTCTATAAAAACTTACATTCTCTTAGGATTGATAATTGGGTACCTGTATTAAGTGCGTTTTTGGATCGAAAGAAGTGTGATGCACAGAAGCAATTTTAGGTAATTTAGGCCAATTTTATATACGTTCTAATGTCCTTATTCTTACATTTACATTCAGGTTTGATTTTCTTAAACCCTTGGTGATAAACTGGATGAAATAGTCAACGCCAGGGACGTATCCTTGGATTATGTGTGCGAGTGCATTGACATGTGTACTCAATTTTCTTTTTTAGATTTTGTTAAGAGATATTACATACGTTTTGAAATGGATATGGTCCTGATGATATAGCTTTGTGCAGTTGGCTGGGCTTTAAACAATAAGACTAATAATGATGGCGGAAAATACAAAACAGAACCGCAAGACCAGGTCAGGTAGGGCAGTGTTATGGGTTAATGATCAACGTGTAACTGCGAAAGACACTGTATCTGTGACCACCAACACTACCAACTACAACGTTAAAAACTAGTCAACTCGTTCAGTTTATCGGGCTTAGCAATATGCAGAACAATGAATCTTTTTAAATCCCAGGGACAACAAACTCATGACCAGAATATATCAACTAGCAGCATGCTGGACACATGGGCTGGCCCTCATTGGAGAAACGACGCAAGTAACAAGACTCTCTATGCACCAAGGCCTTGTTCACTGTCCCAGCCTAAAAGCAAAACTAGTCCCTCTACCTGACCGTAAGCGACGTGGCCATGACAGACAGTTCACTTGATCACAACAAGGACCCAGTGTAGAGCTGCTTCTTTTCTGCCTAGAACTGTTAAGAACTGGAACAGTCTCCAACAAGGAACAGTTGAGGCCACAACACTTGACACATTCGTGTCAAGGGCCTCCAAAATCCCAACCAGACCGACCCCCCCCTTCCCTCCCCCCACTTCCCCTCAGAGCCCCTCCCCCACCACCAGCTGCCCTCTTCCCCACCACCCCCGCTGCCCTCTTCACCACCACCCCCTCTTGCCCTCTTCATACTCCGTTCCCCCTCCTACCTCCTCACCCCACCACCCTCATTCCCCCCACCACCCACCTCACCATCATCACGATTAAAACTGAACTCTAAAGACATGTCCACTGCTCCAGATTTATCTGCTGCAAACCCCCCAGTTACAGGCGCCAGAATAATCAAGTTTGGTTATGGGTCCTTAACACTGAAGAAGAAGAACTATAATTAGTATGTTGCACGTTCTAACGAAAGTCCCTGTGTCCACAGGAAGAGACGGTTACTGTGATCCTTCTGCACCGTGCCAACAAGAGTGAGTGAACAAGAAGCCCAGCACATCCATGACTTGTGTCGACATCCCAAGACGCTACACGGTGTCATTTACGCGTTCACCTACCGTCTGATTCATCTACCTGACCTTCAGAGTGTCCTGGTAAGTAATTAGATCCACCCCACCCCCATGGGGATGCGGGGGTCTCTTTTAGTATAAGTAGTATCCCACATTCTAAAAATTCAGTACAGAAGTTTACTTTTTTCTGTCACTCTTCTCTTCCTGCCTTTCTCCTTGGCTTTCTATCATTTTCTGCCTTGCTGATCCATTTACCTGTATGTGTTCGATAAAGTCTTAGTACATTCTCTTAGGATTGATAGTTGGGTACATGTACTCAATGCATTTTTGGCTCTAGGGAGGTAAGATACGTGGAAGCAATTTTGTTATTTATGCCCGTTTTTATGTATGTTTTGGTGTCCTTAGGTATACTTCAGTTTGTAATCAGGTGTTTTTGATCCCCTGTGCGATAAATTGGATGGAGTGGTCAACGCGGGGGGTATATCCTTAGGTTATATGCGCAGATGTATTGTGTATTTTTTCCTGTTTTTGTTGTTGTTGTACATGTAGTTGTTGTTGTTTTAAAGTGGTTATAGCCCTGATATGGCTGTACACAGTCGGCTGGGCTTTAAACAACAATAACAACAGTAACAATCAGATCAAACTTAAAAACCTGCCAGAAAGCTCTGAATATTCTTCGAGTTGTAGCTCATACAGACTGGGGTACCGACAAGAAAACGCTGCTTCAACTTGGCTATGGCGGCGTAGTATATGGCTCTGCGAGACCTTCTGGAATTTTTTTGCTAGAAATTTCCTTTTCTGTTATTTTCTCTGCCTGCTAGGCTCCATTGCTTTGTCATATTTTCCTTTATCTGGTTTGTTGGCCCATTTACCTGCATGTGTCTATAAAATTTCACATTCTGTTAGGGCTGATAATTGGGTACATGTATTAAATGCATTATTTTGCACTAAGGAAACATGATGTTCACAAGCAATACCCCCGTGGGGATACTGGGGACTCTTTCAGTATAAATAGTATCTCCAGCTTCTGGAAATTATGTGATAGAAATTTCCTCTTTTCTGTCATCTCTTTTTCTTTTTTCCTTTTTTTGTTTTGTTTTTGTTTTTGTCATTTCTTCTTATAATTTTCTGCCTTTCTGGTTCATTCACCTGTATGTGTTCTATAAAATCTTATGTACGTTCTCTTAGGATTGATAATTTGGTGCATGTATTAAGTGCATTTTAGGCTTTAGGGAAATGATATATGCGGAAGCAAATTTAAGTAATTTAGGCCTGTTTTTTTGCATATGCCTAAGTGTCCATAATTATGTTTAAATTTGTATCCATGTTTATTTTTTTTTTAATCCACTGTGCGATAAATTGGACGGAGTGGTCAACGCCAGGAGCATCTCCTTAGATTATGTGCACGAATGCATTGATATTTGTACTTGATTTTCTTTCCTTTTTTTTTTTTGTTCTCTTGAAGTATTGCATATGTTTTGAAACACTTATAGCCGTGATATGGCTCTATGCAGTCGGCTAGGCTTTAAAAACAACAAAAATATCAATAGTAATGCAGAAGCACTTTCAGTCAATTTAGACGAGTCTTTATGTTTGATATACGTAGGTATTAATACAGGTTTGTTTGTTGTTGTTGTTGTTGTTTTTTTGATAAATTGGACAGAATGATTAACACTAGTACCATATGTTTAGATTATGTGCTCGACTGCATTAGTACGTGTGCTTAATTTTCTTTTCCGTGTTTTTTTTTTTTTTCAGTATCAACGAAGCGTGTGTTTAGAGATAGTCCTGCACAGTCGGCTGGGCTTTAAATGATAATAATAAAGATAACAATAACGATATTAATAATAATGTAACGATACTGATGGTAATGATAATAACGATGATAATGATGATGATGATGATGATAAACCTTTATTTTACCCTTTTTTCCCGTTGAGCCTCAGTTTGGACCATCACGATTAGTCTGCGTAATGTATTAACTGCATTTTCAGATCTAAGATGTATTTGCTTTGTGACAGTTAAAGGTCCTCTAGGTCAGTTTGTATAGAGGCCTGTGATTTTTGTGTAGTTAAGGTCTGTTTATGCATTTGTATTCAAGTTTCTTTTGTCTAAGCCCCTTTTTGTTAGCTTCGGCAGAATACCAATGCCAGGGATATATCCTTAGGTTATTTAAGTGAGTGCAGTGATATTTGTCTTGACCGAGCTGAAAAAGGCATTAGAATAGACGGATAATACATCAGTCACATCAGCTTTGCTGACATGATCATCTTTGCGGAGAGTCTCAAGCAACTGCAAAATATGCTGAATGAACTAAAAGAATGCGGCAAAAACGTAAACTTGGAGAAAGCAAAAAATTATGGTCAAGAACTGCACCGAAGACCTAGACGGAAAAGTAACGATCGAAAATGAAGAGCTAGAAATGGTCGACCACTACATATGCTTAGGCCAACACATCTCGGCAGAATCCTCCTCCAAAGATGAAGGAATCAAACGAAGGATAACCCTTGGCTGACAAGTGTTTGGGAGAGCAACTTCGGGTTTCAAGAATGACAAGATTGTGTGTATTGAAATGGTTTTAGCCTTGATTTGGCTCTACGCAGTCAGTTGGGCTTTACACAAAAATAACAATAACAATAATTCATTGAGACCTACTGATTTCTCTATTTACTGATTTGTTTATTTTTAGTCTGTGAACGTACAATTTGGATTCAATTTGTTTCAGTGTGTCTGCAAAAGAATTACACTACGTATTGCACCGGAAAAGAGGAGCAGCAGCAACAACAGCAGCAGCAGCAACAACAGCAGCAGCAACAACAACAGTAGCAGCAGCAGCAGTAAAAAACAGAACAAGAACAAGTAAGTCTTCTTTGGACTATGTAACAGACAACTGAGGAACAACTCAAAACAAATAAATAAAGGAATAAATACAAACAAAAACAAAGAAAAACATAGCAAAGACATTCACAATAAGGAGAACGATAAGAAGAAGAAACAAAGAACTAAGACAAGAGAAAACGAAGGAGACAAGAGAAAACTAAGAAGAAAGACAAGAGAAAACTAAGAAGAAAGACAAGAGAAAACTAAGAAGAAAGACAAGAGAAAACTAAGAAGAAAGACAAGAGAAAACTAAGAAGAAAGACAAGAGAAAACGAAGAAGAAAGACAAGAGAAAACGAAGAAGAAAGACAAGAGAAAACGAAGGAGACAAGAGAAAACTAAGAAGAAAGACAAGAGAAAACGAAGAAGAAAGACAAGAGAAAACGAAGGAGACAAGAGAAAACGAAGAAGAAAGACGAGAGAAAACTAAGAAGAAAGACGAGAGAAAACGAAGAAAGACAAGAGAAAAACGGAGACAAGAGAAAACTAAGAAGAAAGACAAGAGAAAACTAAGAAGAAAGACAAGAGAAAACTAAGAAGAAAGACAAGAGAAAACGAAGAAGAAAGACAAGAGAAAACGAAGAAAGACAAGAGAAAACGGAGACAAGAGAAAACGAAGAAGAAAGACAAGAGAAAACGAAGAAGAAAGACAAGAGAAAACGAAGAAGAAAGACAAGAGAAAACTAAAAAGAAAGACAAGAGAAAACTAAAAAGAAAGACAAGAGAAAACGAAGAAGAAAGACAACAGAAAACGGAGACAAGAGAAAACGGAGACAAGAGAAAACGAAGAAGAAAGACAAGAGAAAACGAAGAGAAAACGAAGAAGAAAGACAAGAGAAAACGAAGAGAAAACGAAGAAGAAAGACAAGAGAAAACGAAGAAGAAAGACAAGAGAAAACTAAGAAGAAAGACAAGAGAAAACGAAGAAGAAAGACAAGAGAAAACGGAGACAAGAGAAAACGAAGAGAAAACGAAGAAGAAAGACAAGAGAAAACGGAGACAAGAGAAAACGAAGAGAAAACGAAGAGAAAACGAAGAGAAAACTAAGAAGGAAGACAAGAGAAAACGAAGAAGAAAGACAAGAGAAAACGAAGACGAAAGACAAGAGAACTAATTAGAAAGACAAGAGAAAACGAAGAAGAAAGACAAGAGAAAACGAAGAAGAAAGACAAGAGAAAACGAAGAAGAAAGACAAGAGAAAACGAAGAAGAAAGACAAGAGAAAACGAAGAAGAAAGACAAGAGAAAACAAAGAAGAAAGACAAGACAAAACAAAGAAGAAAGACAAGAGAAAACGAAGAAGAAAGACAAGACAAAACGAAGAAGAAAGACAAGAGAAAACTAAGAAGAAAGACAAGAGAAAACGAAGAAGAAAGACAAGAGAAAACAAAGAAGAAAGACAAGAGAAAACGAAGAAGAAAGACAAGACAAAACGAAGAAGAAAGACAAGAGAAAACGAAGAAGAAAGACAAGAGAAAACGGAGACAAGAGAAAACGAAGAAGAAAGACAAGAGAAAACGAAGAAGAAAGACAAGAGAAAACAAAGAAAAGAGAAAACGAAGAAGAAAGACAAGAGAAAACGCAGAAGAAAGACAAGAGAAAACGAAGAAGAAAGACAAGAGAAAACGCAGAAGAAAGACAAGAGAAAACTAAGAAGAAAGACAAGAGAAAACGCAGAAGAAAGACAAGAGAAAACGAAGAAAAGACAAAACTAAGAAGAAAGACAAGAGAAAACGAAGAAAAGACAAAACGCAGAAGAAAGACAAGACAAAACGCAGAAGAAAGACAAGAGAAAACGAAGAAGAAAGACAAGAGCAAAACGAAGAAGAAAGATAAGAGAAAACGAAGAAGAAAAGACAAAACGAAGAAGACAAAACGAAGAAAGACAAGACAAAACGAAGAAGACAAGACAAAACGAAGAAGACAAAACGAAGAAAGACAAGAGAAAACAAGAAGAAAGACAAGAGAAAACGAAGAAGAAAGACAAGACAAAACGAAGAAGAAAAGACAAAACGAAGAAAGACAAAACGAAGAAAGAAAAGACAAAACGAAGAAAGACAAAACGAAGAACAAAGACAAAACGAAGAAAGAAAAGACAAAACGAAGAAAGACAAAACGAAGAAGAAAGACAAAGCGAAGAAGAAAGACAAAACGAAGAAGAAAAGACAAAACGAAGAAGAAAAGACAAAATGAAGAAGGAAGACAAAACGAAGAAAGAAAAGACAAAACGAAGAAGAAGACAAAACGAAGAAAGAAAAGACAAAACGAAGAAGGAAGACAAAACGAAGAAGGAAGACAAAACGAAGACGGAAGACAAAACGAAGAAGGAAGACAAAACGAAGAAGGAAGACAAAACGAGAAAAAAAGACAAAACGAAGAAGAAAAGACAAAACGAAGAAAGACAAACGAAGAAGGAAGACAAAACGAAGAAAGAAGACAAAACGAAGAAGAAAGACAAAACGAAGAAGAAAAACAAAACGAAGAAGAAAGACAAACGAAGAAGACAAAACGAAGAAGAAGACAAAACGAAGAAGAAAGACAAAACGAAGAAGAAAGACGAAGAAAGACAAACGAAGAAGAAAGACAAAACGAAGAAAACAAAACGAAGAAGACAAAACGAAAACAAAACGAAGAAGACAAAACGAAGAAAAACAAAACGAAGAAAACAAAACGAAGGAAGACAAAACGAAGAAGACAAAACGAAGAAGGAAGACAAAACGAAGAAGACAAAACGAAGAAGAAAAGACAAAACGAAGAAGAAAGACAAAACGAAGAAGACAAAACGAAGAAGACAAAACGAAGAAAACAAACGAAGAAACAAAACGAAGAAGGAAGACAAAACGAAGAAGACAAAAACGAAGAAGAAAGACAAAACGAAGAAGACAAAACGAAGAGAAAGACAAAACGAAGAAGAAATACAAAACGAAGAAGAAAGACAAAACGAAGAAGAAAGACAAAACGAAGAAGAAGACAAAACGAAGAAGACAAAACGAAGAAGAAAAGACAAAACGAAGAAAGACAAAACGAAGAAGAAAGACAAGAGAAAACAAAGAAGAAAGACAAAACGAAGAAGAAAGACAAGAGAAAACGAAGAAGAAAGACAAAACAAAGAAGAAAGACAAGAGAAAAGGAAGAAGAAAGACAAAACGAAGAAGAAATACAAAACGAAGAAGAAAGACAAGAGAAAACAAAGAAGAAAGACAAAACGAAGAAGAAAGACAAGAGAAAACAAAGAAGAAAGACAAGAGAAAGAAGAAAGACAAGAGAAAGAAGAAAGACAAGAGAAAACGAAGAAGAAAGACAAGAGAAAACGAAGAAAAGAGGAAACGAAAAACAAAAATCAGAAGAAAAAACGCAGAAAACGCATGGTAACGTGAACACAAACAACAAGAATGAGGACAACAGAAACGAAAGACAAAAAAAAAAGAAATTCAGTATGAACAACAACAGGAGCGACAAGAACAACAAAAATGGAGAAAAAAAAGGATTGCTCGTCACCAAAAAGTCGAAAAACAAACAAACAAAAAACTAGCAGCAACAAAGCCAACACAAAAGTGAAACCCAGAGCAAATAAAGCACGACAAAACAGTCAAGAACATTAAAAGAAAAAGAATAGAAATGAGAACAATACACAATGCACGGCAAATTCAAACCTATGCTTGTTACGCAATCAATAACACCGCCTTCAACATGGATACACAGGAGAAATGAAGAGCTAAAGAAACAAGCAATGCGACAAGAAGCAATACGACAAGCAATAGAAAAAGAATATACGTGATGACGACAACGGCAAAAACTTCACCAGCAAATGACCAAGAAAAGCACAAAAAACAATGAAAGCGGAAAAAAAAATCAAGAACAGTAAACTCGTCGGAAAGAATAGAAACACGAACAGAATCAAGAATCAAAAACGAAGGAATGAGCAGAACTAGAGGACAAAATCAAAAACAACAGAACAAGAAAAAACAGCTAAAACCACATGAAGGCAAGCAACAAAACAAAACAGAAAAGAAAAATGGAGAAAAAAGTGACACAAACAAAAACAAAAGAAGAAAAGGAAAGAGAAAAATTGAGCAATAATGACAAAAACAAGAAAACACAAACGAAAGAAAATTACAAACATAAACAAAGACGGCAAAAAGTCGAGGAAACAACAGAAAAACAAAGTCAACAAAAACAAGGGGAGGAACAAGTACAGGAAAACCAAGTGTACAAAAGCAAAATGTACACCAGCAAGTATACACGGTATCTACACATGGCAGATTCAGAACACCAAAAGCACATAGGAACAGAAACAAAACTTTTCAGAAAGAACAAATGTAACACTGAAAGACACGAGAAAAAAGATCAAGAGCAGTAAGAACGAAAAAGGCAGCAAGAACAACAAAAGCAAAGCCAGAAACAAAAACAACAAAATTATTCTGAAGAGAAACAAGTACAGAAAGAGCAAGAAAAAAAAAACAAAAGCGACAACACCAAAATCATGAAAATATCACTAAATAACCGAAAAACACCAAGATATCACGAATTAAAAAATCTAAACGGAGCAAAAGCAAGAAGACATTAACAAAAAAAAACACACAAAAAACCCCGCAGAACAGGAGAATTAAAATGCTACCTTACAGCAGCAGCAACACGGAAGGGAACCCCTCAAAACAAAACAAAAACAAACAAAAAACAATACAGGAATAAATAAAATCACAAACGAAGAAAAAACAAAAACAAAGCAAGAACAGTGCGCAATATATAGCAAATCCATTACTATTATCATTGCACAGTCAATAACAATATCAACATGAAAAAGGATACAAAGTCAAAACCAATAACGGCAAGAAAATCTGGAGAAATCAGAGTAAAAGGGACAAGAAGCAGAACAAAAACATCTATGACGACAATAACGGCAAAAATGTCAAGTCATCACTATAATCACGAAGAAAAAGGGAAGGGAAAAAATCGAGAACAAAAAACATAAATCAAAGATAAAATAACAAGAAGACCAGGAATGAAAATACAAAAAAACTACTTAACAAACATAACCGGTGGACAAAATCAAATGCAACAACAAAAAACGAAAACAAAACCAAGAAAAACCTGGATCGATATGGAGAAGACGATCAACAAAGCAAAAAAAAACCCAAAAAAAAACACAAGGGAAACGGAAAAAAGAAAAAAGGTCGACCATTTATGACAAAAACAACAGAAAAAAAAGAAACAACACGAACATAAACACCGCAAGAAGTCAAAGAAACAAAAGAACAACAAAGTCAAAACAGCAACAAGGGGAGGAACAAGTACAGGAAGAATAAGAGTAGAAGAGCAAAACACAGCAAGAATACGATCACGATATCAACACATGGTAGAACCAGAACACCAAAGGCACCAAGGAACAGGAACAAACAAAATCAAAATCTTCAGAAGCGACGACAGCACGAACATAAGAATAATATCAACAAATAGACGAACAACAACACCAAGGTCCACTAAAACAACGAATTGCAAAGTCTAGTAGACAGAGCAAAAACAAGAAGATAGAAAGAAACGCACAACGACAGAACGAAATATCTACTACTATAACAACACGAAAGAGAGCGTACCACCACCATCACCCCCCAAAAATAAATAAAACACTCAAACAAAATCAGAAACAAAGAATGGAAAAACAACAAAAAAGACGACCAGTACACGGTAAATGGCAAATCCATAACAACCATTGCACTGTCTATAACAACGTATCAACATGGATAAACAGATATGAGAAGAAATCAATAACAACAAGAAAACCAGGAGAAACGGAAGAGAAAAAGGGACAAGAGGCAAAACAACAAGAAAAAAAATCTATGATAATGATAGAAGCAAAAACATCAATCGCCAAGAAAAGCACAACGAAGAAGACTGGAACAGAAAAAAAAATCGACAAGAAAAAGTGAACAAAAAGACGAATAGCAACAGACAAAGAACAAAAATGAAAAAAGACTAAAAACATAACCAGAGAACAAATTCAAAAGCAGAGACAAAAGAAAAAGAAAAAAAGATGAAATATGATCTGAAGAAAATGAGCAACAAGAAAAAAAAAAGCAGAACAAGAAACACAAAAACAAACTCGAACAAAAAATGTACAAAAACACAAAAGGGAAAAACAGCAGGAAAAACGAAGTCAAAGCATAAATGACAAGAACAATGAAAACAAACGGGAAAATACGAACACAACCAAACACATCAAGAAGTTGAAGAAACAACAAAATATGAGAAGAAAAAAAAACGAGCAGTGAGAATATAAAAGCAAGCACAAAAATATAAATGTTAAACCAAAATATACAGTCAAAGAAACAAAACGAACAATAACAACAAACGATAACGAATCAAGAAAAGAAATGGGCACAGGAAAAAGATGACAACCCACAACAAAGAGTATAAAAACAATAACAAATGGAAGAACACAACTTCAGGAGCACAAGTAATATCAGGAATAAGAAAAATTAGAAAGCAAAACAAACCAAACCAAAACAAACACCCCAAACAAAAACCCAAGGAAAACAAAACATGTCGCAAGAGCAATAGGACAAAAACAACCAAAAAGAAAAACACCAAGAACGAGAAAAAAACAACTCAAACCTAAGTAAAGTTGTGTCAAAAGCAACAAAAACAACTACGACAAATCGACAAAAACGTAAAATAAAAAAAATCACGAACGGAAACTGAAGTCAACTAGAAGTCAAACATACAACGAAACAATAGCAACAAAAAAATCAACGAGAACCAGAAGAGAAACAAAGACAAAAAGAACAAGATAAAGAGAAAAAACAACAAGAACATGAGAATATCAACAAATATACAACCACCAAGAGCATCAAAAGAACACGAATAAGAAACTACCTAGCAGAACAGAAACAGCACGGCAAAAACAAAGAAATATATGCAAAGCAGGAGATTAAGAAAGAAACAAAAACTATTACAACTACAACAACACGAATCAGAAACCCAAAATAGAGCAACACAAAACAATACAGAAGCAAAATAAAAACTCACAAACAATAAAATACAGGAACACAAAGAAAAACAATAAGCAATATATGGCAAATCCATAACTACTATTATTGCACAACCAACAACGATAGCGTCAGCACGGATAAACGGACACAGAAACAAAAAACGAAAAAATAACAACAGCACGAAAAGTAGGAGAAAAGAAAGAGCAAAAGAGACAAGAAGCAGAACGACGAGAAGCTGAAAAAGAACATCTGTGATAGCATTAGCGACAAAAACAACACGAGCAAATCAAGAAAAGCACAAAGAAGAAGAGTGAAAGAAGAAAATGAAAAAGAAGTACCTCAAAAGGAAGACAAACATCACAAAGAATAAGGTCAAGAATGAAACAAAATGATCGAAAAAAAATAGGGGCAAAGTCAAAAGCAACAGAAAAAATATGTATTTAGAAAGCGACAAAATAAAAATGTATGGAAAACAAAATAAAAATGCACACAAACACACACAAAAATCAAAGCCCCGCAAAACCAAAACAATTGAAGGGAAACAAAGAAAAAAGAGGATTAATGACACGAATAACAAAAACAATGCGAAGACCATAAAACATAAGTAAATACAGCAAAATCTCAAAGAAACGAACAAAAAACAACAACGTCAAGAAGAAGAAAAAAGAGGAACAAGCACAATTCTAAACGCAGGAGCACCATTACAACAAATCCACAAAATACAAATAACAAAATGAAAAACAAAAAGTCAACTGAAATACCTCCCCACCTACCCACCCCACCCACACACATACACACACCACACACCACCACCACACACCACACACACACACACACACACACACACACACACACATCACACACACACCACAAATAGCAACAGCAAAGTCAACAAGAACCCGAAGAAACAATGACAAAGGTAACGAGATAAAAAGAGCAAAAACAACAGCGAAAACGTAAGACTAGTATCAAGTAATAACAGAACCACAACACTAAGAGAATGAAAAGCGCAAATAAGAAAAAACTAATGAGCAGAACAGAAACAAGGTAAAAACAACTGCAAAACGGAGAATAAAACAAAACTACCACTACAACTACAGCTCGAAACAGAAACCCAAAGCAAAGCAAAAAAGAAAGAAAAGTTAACTGCAAGTCACCAAGAAAATCACGAAGAAAGACTGGAATGGAACAATATCGAGAACAAGAAGCGCATCAAAAAGAAGAAAAATAACGAAAACAGGATCAAGTTTTTAAAAAAAGACAGAACGAATATCACAAGGAAACAAAATCAAAAGCAACAGAAAGTGGGGAAAAAACGCAGCTTAAACAGTATTAAAAAGCGAGCAACAAAACAGAAAAAAAGGAACACGAAACCCAAACCAAAAACAAAAACAAAAAAGGGAAAGATATATTGATACTGAAAGAAAGAAAATATGGCACTAACAACAAGAACGATACAGCGAAGAAAACGACACAGAGGCAGACAGCAAGAAGTCAAAATAACAAATAACAGAAACGAAGCAAAAACAAAAGAAGGAATAACTTAAACAAGAACAAGAGAAGGAACAAGAACAGGACACACGAGTATAGAAGAGCGAAAATTACACCAGCAAGAATACATTAGCAATATCAACACATGACGAGAGCCAGAACACCAGCGCCACCAAGGAACAAGAACAAAAGAACAAGAGCAGCAAGAACAAGCACAAATACAAAAACAAGACATAACAAAAACAAGAACAACAGCGAAATCGACAAGATGAAAAAAATTAATGACAAGAATGACTACAAAAATAGCATCCCCCCCAACCCCCCCCCCCCCCCAAAAAAAAAAGCAAACCAAACAAAACAAAAAGGAAAAAAAAAACAACAGCATGAACATAAGAACAATGTCAACACAAGCAGAGCTAAAACACAAAGAGCACAAAGAAAAATGACAAGCAAAAACGAAAACAACCACCACTAACAAAAGCATCAAGAAAAAGATAAGCAAAACACAAGAGAACACCAGCAGTATCATTGATGAATAAAATTAAAATACATAACAAAAAAGACAAGGGGAAAAACACACACACGAGCGAAAGGAAGAAAAAACAAAAACAGAAAATCAAAAACGAACAAAATCGAGAACAAAGACAAGTACAACCCAAGACAAAGAAAAAACACGTCAGCAAAAACAAAAACAAATCTCCAAAAATGAAAGCACCGAAAAACAAAAACCAAAAGTCAACTACAAATCAAACGAGCAAACGAAACAGCAACAACAAAATCAACAAGAACTGTAGAGGAAACTCCAGATAAGAGACAAGAACAAAAAAAGAAAAGAAAAGAAAAACAAAAGAGCAAAAAACAACAGCAAGAACAGAAGAAAAATGTTGACAAATACCGGAATCACATCACCAAGAGCACCAACGAGAACACAAATAAGATACTACTGAACAGAACAAAAACAAGACAAAAGAAACGTGCAACAGGAGAATAAATCGACGACACAACAAATGCTACAACTACAACAACTAACAGGAACCAAAAAACAACAGGCACAGAAACAAGAAATTCAAAATCAAAAACGGAACCGAATAGAATAACAAACAAAATGAAGAACAAACCAAATGACAACCAGAAATAAACATACATACTGTACAATCAAAAACACAATATCAGTCAAGATGAAGAAGACGACGAACACAAGAAGTATAAAGAGCGAGCTGTTGAAGCCTTCGATCGTGCCTCCATGTGTACCTTTCTTGGGTTGGTGCTACTTTGCATGAGCTCGGGACATGTTCGACTGTTTGTTTGCCCTGGTAGAGCAGGCGTGCAAAGTCATCTGATTTTCCTCATTTCACCAGATTCGAGGGTAAGAACTGAGAATGAAACCGATTCTGAGAGCGGCCACCATTCCAGCTTAGACATCTTTGGAGTGCACTTCACATCGAGGTTTCTCTTCTCTGTTCATCTTTTTGGATTGCTTCCCACATCGTTGTGGCATGCTCTCCACAGCCAGGTATTCATTGTCCATAAGGTGTTTAGCCTTGCAGCCTTGACAAAGGATGGTTTTCCATTTGAGTTCAGAAGTGACGATTGTAATAGTTGACATTGCTCGAATTCTGTTTTGGGATGTATGCTCCATCTGCTACAATCCATTGGTTGCTAATGTTCAGGTTCCTGCCTGCTGATCATAAGTTTCTGGAGCCACTTGAGGACACGTGATTTTCTCATGCAGAAGGCTATTTCATTACGACAAGATGACGATTTCAAGTAATGCATCGCCCTGAAGATTGGACTGCTTTCCTGTGATACTGTTCCAGAACATTTTATCCATTATCTTCCCTGATTTTGGGTGGCTGGAAATTGGAAAGAGGGTCTGAAGTAATTTTGGGTCGTCTTTTTGCTGCTCCTTGCGTATTCTGCTTTGCTGATGGCACTGTTTCCCTTTCATGATTTTTTCTTTGTAATCCTTTTCTTTAATTATGAAGCAGCTTTCATTTGTTTCTTCAAAATCCCTTTTTACCTTCGAATATTCTCATCTAACACTGATGTGTGGATTTCTCAGGAAGGGTTTTCACGCTTGTGAAGTATAATGGCCATACAGTTGCAAGGAGGAGATTGTTGAGAATGTGTAGCAGGGCAGTTTCAGTGCTATGGCACTGGCGGTAGGTTGACTGGAAAGGATTGAGGAGATTGTTGGCAGACAGGTGAGAGTTCAGCTGGTTGAGGACGACTTTTTCGATGAGTTTTGACAAGAAAGAGAGATTAGAGATAGGCCGGTAAGTACAGTTTTCTCTGAACATTCATCGTGGGTGTCCTTGGTACTGTGATTTGATTCTTGGTCCTGGTTTTCCGACATTGTATCTGGGCGCAGAGCGCTGCTGTTAATTCATGACGGCCCTTTCTCCACCTGTGGATCCTCATGCTGCGCTTGGTAGAGAATCTGCTTCCACAGCACACGGGATTTTTTTTTGTCTTGTACTTCTGGTCCGTTGTGGATTTCCAGTCGGTACTGGGTTGGCGCCGATAGATTCGCCATTCTTTTTCCCTTTCGGTGAATCCTGGGATCATCTTTCATTTTTGGAAGAAGAGGCAAATTGAAGAAAGGTGAGGTGGGAAGTCAGCCCACACAGTCCATAAATCTAGTCGTTCCCAGTGTCATCTTGTCTTCTGTGGACATCCTCTGAACTGTTCCTGAAAGTCAGTGGTCTAGTCACGTGTCAGTATCGAGAAACTATGGAGAGAGCAGTCTAAGGGGACTGGACATCATCCGGGTCCTGACTGTTGGATGATCTATTGTGACCAAAGTTTCTTTTTTCTTTTTCTTAATGGAAATCGGTCGTCCGTCTGGATTCGAATGTCCGCCCCGTAAATGGTCAGCAAGAACCATCATGAACAATAACAAAATAATTTTTGAATTGATGGATGCTTTGAAGGAACACTGGATGCACTCGGTTGAGGAGTCGGATGGAACAGCATCAGCTGTGGCAGTGGCAGTCCTCGGCACAGCTGACGCACATGAAGGTTGATAGGTGATCGCTGCTGCAGCTTTCTGTTTTATCTCTCCAACAGTGGGGATCGTTTATCCTCAGCGGTGACCATGCCTGCACGTACGGCCTTCACTAGATGCAGCGATTTGTAGCTGACTCTTTGCGGGTGGGCAGGACACACTGATATCTGCTGATTTCAGGTCTCGTTTGCAAGATTCCCTATATAGCAGCATTGAATGCCCTGTGTGCCTCGATCGTGCAGTGATCTTTCCGTACAGTGTATCTTCAGGGATATGAGTGAACACACCAGGTGAATGAATTTCGAGAGAAAGGCTGCAACTTCGTGAAATGTTAAAGTAAGGACAGTACCAAGATGTTCCAGGGATTGGGAAGGGACAGATGGGAGGAAACTTTGTTGGAGGACCAAGTTGGTGGAACATGGGAGGGGAGGCAACTTTGGGAAACAGAACCAGAGTATAGACCTTTTTTGGGAAGACTCAGATGGGAGGGAACTTAGCTAAATGTCGAAAAGACTAAGGGGTGGGAACTTGGAATTCAGAAGGGACTGATGGGAAACTCATGGAAATTGGGGAGGGTCTGAGGGGAGTGAACTTTGGGCGATGGGAAAGGAACTGAGATGAGAACTTTGGGATTGGAGGGAGAGGGGTTGCCCAAGTAGGGAAATGAGCTGGGGGGGGGGGGGGGGGGGCAGAGGAGCCCCAACGGAGGTAGGGAACTTTTGGTGTCAAAGAAGGGGGAACCCCAAGGAAGGGAGGGCGGGAAATTGGGGAGTGAACTTTGGGAGGGTGAACCCATGGGAAGTTATTTGGGAGGGGAACAAATGGTAGGGTACATGGGGAGGGAATGAGTGGGGGGAGGGAACTTGGGGAGGAAGAACCAAGAAAGGGGAGGGAGGGAGGGAATTTTGTGGGAGGAAGAAGGGGATGGAGGGAGGGAACTTTGGGGTTCGAAGAAGGGGGAAGAGAGGAATGGAGGGATGGAACTTTGGGGGTCGAAGAATTGGGGAGTGAGGGATGGAACTTTGGGGGGTCAAAGAAGTTGGGGGGGGTTGGAGGGAGGGGACTGGGGATCGAATAAGGAGAAGAGAGGGAGGGAATTTTGTGGGTGGAAGGGGACAGATGGAGGGAACTTTGAGGGTCGAAGAAAAGGGGGAGGGAGGGAGGGAGGGAACTTTGGAGGTCGAAGAAGGGGGTGAGAGGAACTATGGGGGTCGAAGTAAGGGAGTGATGGAACTTTGGGGGTCGAATCAAGGAGGGGAGGGAAAGAAGGAACATTGGGGGGTCGAAGAAGGGGTGAAGAAGAGAGGGAGGGAACATTGGGGGGTCGAAGAAGGGGTGAAGAGAGGGAGGGAACATTGGGGGATCGAAGAAGGGGTGAAGAGAGGGAGGGAACTTTGGGGGGTCGAAGAAGGGGCGGGGGAAAGGGAAGGAACTTTGAGAGTCGTGGGGGCAGAACGATTAGGGAACTTTGGGGGTCAAAGTAAGGGAGGGAGGGAACTTTTGGGGTCAGTTAGTGAGGGGGCTGAGGAAGAAAGAAGGGAGAGAACTTTGGGGGTAGAATCAAGGAGGGGAGGGAAAGAAGGAACATACGGGGGGGGGGGGGGTCGAAGAAGGGGGGGCGGGTCGAAGAAGGGGGGGGGGTCATATTTGTTTAGCCCTGATCAGAGGTTACCCACTTTGCTTTGTAGAAAGGAAAAAAACAACAACACTAACGTCATTTCATGATCCAGATCATCGGGGCTCAGATATTTTCCCATTGTGTATCCTTTTCCCTTCATCAGGAAAGCAGACAGCTTGTCTTTCAGTTTTAATTTTCCTCAGAGCAGGTCGTATTTGTTTAAACCCTAATCAGAGCTTACCATTTTAGTTTCCAAGAAAGGAAATCTGTTTACCCCAATATCATTTCATTATCCAGATCCTCAGCGCTCAGTGTCTCCCCCACTGTGTATCTTTACTATACATCAGGGAAAGCAGACAGATTGGCTTTCAATTAATTGTTTTTCCTCAGAACAGCCCTTAATCGTTAAGTCTTAATCAGAGATTTATAGTCAGGTCGGATAGATGTATCCGCTACTGGTAACCTGGAACCCAGTACCTGTCACAGGGTCGAATTGCTGGCGAGTAAACCAGCAACCCCACCAGTCCTCTCATGAGGATGGTGAGGAGGGTGGCTAGAAACCCTGGTGGAAATAAATTAGATCCATCAAAGGGCGCCAGCTCTGGAGAGCTACCCGCGGCCATCTAGCTAAGGGAGTAAACCCTGACAGTAAATCCGGTGTGGGGCCCCTAAGGCGGTTGGATGGCAAACTTTGTCACTTTCCGGCAGCTCCTGCGGCCGCGTTGGCACCAAAACGTAACAGCCCTGCTGTTCCTTTGGATCTATCAGCGAGGTGGAGAGGGGGGACAAGTTGCATGGGCAACAGCCTGTCTTCCATATTATACTGCCCAGGCCTACATCCGTCCATTCATCCACAAACACTCTGCACCTACGACCTGGAGAGGACACTCCAGCCTCGCTACTAACACTAGTGTCGGCACAACACGGGAAGCAACAGATACCGGTGATAAGTCATTGCTCAACTGGCGTAGAGCTGACGCCAGGGGTTGCTTTTGACGGTGGGAGAGACCTTTGTGTCTTACTGGACAGCTACCGCCCGCCTAAGCTGGGCAGCCCCCAGCCAGTTAGGTGCTGTCCAGCCACGACCTGCCTTCTTCGTTGGGTGCATGAAGATTAGGAGAAAATCTGACAAGCAGGTCGTTAATTACCACACCAAACAAAAAGAAAAATTCAAATTCAAGAAACGGATCAGGAAAAGGATCAGCAGTGAAACTGGGCTGTTGGAATGTCCGAACAATGATGCCTGGGCTCTCCCAAGATCTGCAAGACATCAGCGACGCCAGAAAAACCGCCGTCATAAACAGCGAACTAAAGAGGCTCAATGTGGACATTGCCACTCTGCAGGAAACACGGCTGGCTGATTCAGGAACACTAAAGGAAAGGGACTACACCTTCTTCTGGCAAGGAAAGAGTTCTGATGCCCCAAGAGAGCACGGAGTAGGCTTTGCAGTAAGGAACAGCCTGCTGAACATGATTGAACCAGGCAGCGGCGGTTCAGAACGACTCTTGACTCTCCGCCTCAACACCACCGAAGGCTATGTGTCACTCTCATCAGCGTTTATGCCCCAACTCTATCCGCCTCTCCAGACACCAAGGATGAGTTCTACGAAAATCTTGCATCAACCATAAGGAACATCCCCAGGACAGAACAACTTGTTCTCCTGGGCGACTTCAACGCCACAGTGGGTGCAGACAATGACTCATGGCCCTTCTGCCTCGGTTCCTTTGGAGTGGGGAAAATGAATGAGAATGGACAGCGACTGCTTGAGTTTTGCGCCTGCCATGAACTGTGCATCGCCAACTCCTTCAAGACGAAGCCTCAGCACAAAGTCTCCTGGAGACATCCCCGCTCAAAACATTGGCACCAACTGGATTTGATCCTAGTAAGACGTGCCGCTATCAAAAACGTTCTCCACACTCGCTCTTATCACAGCGCAGACTGCGACACAGACCACTCTCTCTGGTATGTTGCAAGATCAGGCTACAACCAAAGAAGTTCCACTGCTCAAAGAAACAAGGGAACCCTCGCATTGACGTCAGCAAGATGTCTCAGCCAGATCTTGTAGAACAGTTCGCAGAGGCCTTTCAGAGAGAATACGATGCATTGCAGCCCAGAGACTCTGCCACTGAGAGATGGGAAACGCTACGAGACACCATGCACCGCATTGCTATGGCCACCTTTGGGAAGAAAACTGAAGTCCCACGACTGGTTTGAGGCCAAATAATAATAATAATAATAATAATAATAATAATAATATTTATTTGTATAGCGCATATTCCATATAAAAACATGCTCACCAGCGCTTTACATTTCGCAAGAAAGGCAAAAGGTGATAAAAAATGTTCACAATTACATACACAATAAGATAACAACAAACATTAAAGCCATACAAGTAAGAAGACACATAAGAAACCACAGAATATTAAAATTTAAACACTGACTTATGTAATGAAGAAAGATTAACAGATTTTTCATATGAATAAAGAGGCATACTGTGTTTATATATTGCTGCGTGTGTGTGCTTGCGTACGTGTGTGTGTACATGTGTGTGCGTTGCTGTGCGCGTGTGTTTGTAAGAATGTGTGTGTGTGTGTGTGTGTGTGAGAAGAGAGAGAGAGTGTGTGTGTGTGTGTGCTTGTGCTATGTTTGCATGCGTGTGTGTGTGTTTATGCATGCAATAGTTGTACATAAAATTATAATCAATATTTTGAATGAAGATAAAAACAGAAAAATTCTAATCCATATACAGGAAAAACATTACAACTTCAGTATTACAGCATTAATACCTTGACAATCAAAATTCCTCACAAATTATGAATTATTCGCATATCATACATCACAATTTACATACAAACAAAGATTTGAAAAAGTTTCTTAAAGTATTTCAGTCTCTTTCCCACTCAATTTCTCCCCTATCCCTTCCTCAGCTTTACACATATACTCCTAATCATAATTTAAGGGCCACTTCTTCCTTCCTCTCTAATTTTAAGTTGAAATAATTGACAATGTTTAGAATTGATTCTATGTTTTATTTCATCATTTCCACACCTGTTTTGGAAAAAGAAATTAGCACAATGACCCATTAGTGAACAGCACATGCATTTAAAGGAACATCCCCCCCTTTTCAAAAAACAGAAAGTGTCAGATTTGGACAATCTGTTTTCAATATCGCGTGTGTCCGCCCCGAGCCTGGATGCATGCTTCACAGCGCCGATGCATCGACCCCACAAGGGTACGGAGTGTGTCCTGAGTGATGGCCGCCCACTCGATCTGCAGGATGTCGACCAGCCTGGCCAGGGTGCCCGGTGGGGGGTGGTTGTCCCTGATGCGCCTCCCGAGCACATCCCAGAGGTGTTCAATTGGGTTCAGGTCAGGTGAGCACGCTGGCCAGGCCATACGGACGACTTCATGCTGCTCCAGGAAGTCGGTCACAAGGCGTGCTCGATGCGCAGGTGCATTGTCGTCCTGGAAGATGGCGCCTTGACCAAGGTCCACAAGCGCAGACAGTGCCACGGCCGCCAGAACCTCGTCCCGGTACCGGACCCCGTTCAGGATGCCGTCAATGGGGAGCAGGGGGGTCCGGGTACCACGGCTCATGCCACCCCACACCATCACCGACCCGCCGCCGTACCGGTTAAGCTCTTGGACAGTGGCGTCAGCGAACCTCTCCCCTTGACGTCGCCACACCCGAGCCCGGCCATAGTTAAAGGTCAGGGTGAACCTGGACTCATCCGAAAACAAGACCCGGGCCCACTGTTGCCTTGTCCAGGTCACGTGCTCCCTGGCCCAGGTCATGCGGCGCACTCTGTTGACCGGTGACAGCACGGGTCGGACGGCCGGTCTCCGTGACCTCAAGTTTGCCTCATGTAGCCCGTCTTCTCACCGTGCTGCAGCTGATGTTAGCACCTGTTGCGTCCGTCAGCTGACCCCTCAAGGTCACCGCAGTGGATGCCCTTTCCCTCAGGACGGAGAGGGCAAGGTAGCGGTCTTGCTGTCTTGTCGTTACTCTGGGTCGACCCGTGTGACGCCTTTCCTGGACTGCTCCAGTCTCATTGAAGCGCTCCAGCAGTCTCTGGATTGTGGAATGCGACACTTCAAGTCGTCTAGCAACTTCCCGCTGCGCTAGGCCTTCATCAAGCAGAGCGAGGGCTCTCCCCCGCTGCTCATCCGTCATCCGTCGTCTTGCAAGCATGGTTAAAACGAACCAAGAACGGGTCCTTTTTATCCTCGTCTGCGGGCAACTTTGGCTGGAGTAGTGTTCAAAAAGGGCTTGCCTTGCACGTGCAAAGCGAATTTTGTCGCTACCTTGCCTGCGTCGTCAGAGAGACCCTGCTGAAGATTCGACAATTTCGTGTGGAAATTGTCTTCCTTGGGCCGCCCATTGCAAATCGGCAAATCCCCAAACACGTGCCAAAAGGAAACTGCAATGTTGTCTGAGCTCTTATCCATTCAGTTACGGCAACGAATTGGAGAAAAGAGTAAGAGAAAATAGGTTATTTCTCCTTTCAAAAATTGACTCAAAACCGTTCCTGGCCCTTCAATAATGACGTGTAGTATACAGTGATGCACACACATGCTCACTCAAGCACACCACACACACACACACACACACACACACACACACACACACACACACACACACACACACACACACACACACACACATGCACACATGCACGCACACACACACCTTGCTCTATAGGCCCTTATACAAAATACTGTTATACAGGCAGGAGAGATTAGTCTGATGACAAACTTGCAAACTAAGGCTCTTCAGGTTAGATGAGTTTGAAAGAGGTGGGTTTTCAGGTGCCGTTTGAAGGTTGAGAAACACTTAGTTTTTCTGAGAGACAGTGGTAGAGAGTTCCATACATTTGGGCCAAAGACAGAGAAAGATTTTTTTTACCAAAGGTGTCTAGAGAGAAGCGAGGAACAGTCAACAGTGAGGTGTCAGAAGAGCGGAGCGTTCGAGAAGGTTTGTAACCCTGCAGGAGGTTGGCAAGATAGGATGGCAAGATAGGATGGCATGTTCTCGTGATAGATACACTGAAAGCAGAGACAGGCAACTTTATATTGAATCCTAGCCTTTACCGGGAGCCAATGAAGTGTTCTAAGCAGAGATTTTGCACTCTCACGCCTGGGCTTGCGGAGAACAAGGCGAGCCGCGTGGTTCTGTATGCGCTGAAGTTTAGATAGTTGATTGTCATGGAGACCTGCGAATAGAGAGTTACAATAGTCCAGTCTAGATAGTATGAAAGAGACAGCAAGCTTGTTGGTAGCATCAGTGGAAAGGAAGGAGCGAATCTTACCAATTCTGCGTAGCTGATAGTACAGAGTACGGCACAACT
Organism: Monoplex corrugatus; assembly: GCA_030674185.1. NCBI lineage: Eukaryota > Metazoa > Mollusca > Gastropoda > Littorinimorpha > Ranellidae > Monoplex > Monoplex corrugatus. The sequence goes on along the minus strand of JAPXFY010000023.1, from coordinate 40,328,870 downwards.
GTTTGACATGGGCTTCCATAGACAGTGTTTCATCCAGATAGAAGCCAAGGTTTCTAACAGTTTGTGAGAAAGATACATCACAACCAGAGATAGACATGGGGGCATGAGTAACCTGATTGACCTTTGACTTAGTACCAGTAACAATAAGCTCAGTTTTATCATCATTCATCTTCAGCTTGTTTTCACTCATCCACTTGGAGACATCCTCTATACATCATCAGAGATGACTCCCACTGTTGAGGCCAAGCGTACCGCACTCACCAAGTATAAGCGGTCACCCAGTGAGAAGAACCTGCAAATCCTCAGGGCTGCCAGAAGTAAGGTTCAGCTTAACGCCAGGCGCTGCGCAAACGAGTACTGGACAGAGCTCAGCGAAGAGATACAGAATGCTGCTGAAAGAGGCAACATCCGAGGAATGTATGATGGCATCAAGAAGGCACTGGGACCAACACAGAGCAAGATCGCCCCCCTCAAATCCTCCACTGGGGAAGTAATCAGCAATCCTAGCCAACAGATGGAAAGATGGGCGGAATACTACTCCGACCTCTACTCCACACAGAACATGGTGTCCCCCTTAGCCCTCGATGCCATCAAGTGCATGCCGGTAATGGAAGAACTTGACGCAGAGCCAACTGCAGACGAACTCAGCAAGGCCATTGATAGTCTGGCATCAGGGAAGGCACCTGGCAATGACGGAATTCCCCCAGACCTCATCAAGCACTGCAAGACTTCTCTTCTGCACCCTTTGCACGCAGTTCTCTGTCAGTGTTGGAATGAGGAGCTGTACCACAGGACATGAGGGACGTCAAGATCGTCACCCTGTACAAAAACAAGGGCGAAAGGAGTGACTGCAACAACTACAGAGGTATCTCGCTCCTCAGCATTGTTGGCAAAGTCTATGCTCTGGTCCTCCTAATCCGCCTGCAGAAACTGGCTGAACGCGTCTACCCGGAATCACAGTGTGGTTTTCGAGCAGAGAGATCCACGGTAGACATGGTCTTCTCCCTTCGCCTAATCCAGGAGAAGTGCAGAGAGCAGCGGATGCCCCTGTATGTGGCATTCATTGACCTCACCAAGGCCTTTGACCTAGTCAGCAGAGATGGCCTTTTCAGGGCTCTCCGAAAAATCGGCTGCCCCCCCAAGCTGCACAGCTTAATTGAGTCCTTCCACTCAAACATGAAAGGGATGGTGCAGTTCAACGGAAACCTCTCCAAGCCCTTCGACGTACGCAGCGGTGTGAAACAAGGCCGCGTCCTGGCCCCAACCCTCTTTGGAATCTTCTTCGCTCTCCTCCTGAGGCATGCGTTCAGCACAGTGCAAGAAAGGAACCACCTGCGGACCAGATCAGATGGCAAGCTCTTCAACCTCGCCCGCCTCAGAGCAAGGACAAAGGTCCGTGAATCCCTCATCAGAGACATGCTATTTGCCGATGATGCCGCAGTTGTGACCCATACTCAGCGGACTTGCAGTCACTAATGGACCGCTTCTCCCAGGCCTGCAAAGATTTTGGTCTGACCATCAGTCTTAAGAAGACAAACGTCCTGGGCCAAGACACGCCATCTCTACCAGCCATCACCATTGATGACTACGAGCTTGAAGCCATCCATCAATTCACATATCTTGGGTCCACCATCACCGATAACCTCTCCCTTGACACAGAGGTCGACAAGAGGATCGGGAAGGCAGCCACAACACTAGCCCGCCTCACACAAAGGTGTGGACAAATCCCAAGCTGACCACAAAGACAAAGATGGCTGTATACAACGCCTGTGTCCTCAGCACCTTGCTGTATGGCAGCGAGGCGTGGACCACGCATGCTCATCAGGAGAAAAGGCTCAATACCTTCCACCTGAGAAGCCTACGGCGCATACTTGGCATTTCCTGGCAAGACAAGGTGACCAACACCGAAGTCCTAACCTGCGCTGGCCTCCCAACCATGCATACCATGCTGAGACAGCGTCGGCTGCGCTGGTTGGGCCACGTTCGCCGCATGGAAGATGGTCGCATCCCAAAAGACATCCTTTATGGTGAGCTTGCCACAGGGCAGAGAAACATTGGCCGCCCACAGCTGAGATACAAAGACGTTTGCAAGCGTGACATGAAGGCGCTTGAGATCAACACTGAGTCCTGGGAGGACCTCGCAGATGACCGCAACAGCTGGAGAACTACTCTCAAGAAACAGCTGCGGATTGGTGAGGACAAACTGTCAGCTGCTGCAGCAGAAAAGCGAGTTCGCAGAAAAGGGATGACAGCCAACAGACCAGCATCAGCATACATATGCGACCGCTGCGACAGAGACTGCCTCTCTCGCATTGGTCTGTACAGTCACAGGCGACGCTGCTTGGACCAAGCAGACAGCCCATCTAGACATTAGAACGGATGTACTTTGTCCATGGTCAGTCATGACCGAAGGAGGCCTACCTAATCAGAGGTTATCAATGTTGCTTCCTAGAGGGAAAAAATCAATCATGGCATTTCATAATCCAGATCCTCAGCGCTCAGTGTCTTTCCCACCGTGTGTCCTTGTCTTATATAGACTAAGCAGACAGTTTGGCTTTCAGATTCACGATCCTCAAAGAAGGCCCTAGTTGTTTAGTCCTAATCAGAGGTCATCCACTTTGCTTCCTGCATGGCAAAACGTAGTAATGTCATTGTATAATACAGATCCTCTTCAGCGCTCAATGTCTTTCCAACCGTGTATTTTTTCCCTATATCAGGGAACACAGGCAATCTGGCTTTTAGTTTAATTTTCCACAGAGCAAGTCATACATGTTTAACCCCTAATCAGAAGTTATCCACTTTGCTTCTAGATAGAAAACCTTTTATCCCCAACGTTGTTCCTTAATCCAGATCCTCAACGCTCAGTGTCTTTCCCACTGTGTATCATCAACGCTCAGTGTCTTTCCCACTGTGTATCATCAACGCTCAGTGTCTTTCCCACTGTGTATCATCAACGCTCAGTGTCTTTCCCACTGTATATCATCAACGCTCAGTGTCTTTCCAACTGTGTATCATCAACGCTCAGTGTCTTTCCCACTGTGTATCATCAACGCTCAGTGTCTTTCCCCCACTGTGTATCATTACTATACATCAGGGCAAACAGACGACTTGGCTTTCAGTTGATTTTTCCTCAAAACGGGTCCTGTTTGTTACGTTCTAATCAGAGGTAGCCCAAGTTGCTTCCTTGTAGGGGAAAAAGCAATAAGGGTATTTCATAATCCAGTTCCTCCTCAGCGCTCAGTGTCTTTCCCACCGTGTATCCTCTCCCTATATCAGGGAAAGCGGACAGCTTGGCTTTCTGTCAAGTTTTCCTTAGAGCAGGTCCCATTTGTTGAGCCCTTACCAACAGCCAGCCAGCCTGCCTCCAAAAATAAAAAACAGGAAGGATGAGTAGCAGCTTTCCCGCTCATCCCATTCGCTTGTGTCAACCTTCCTTCTCACTGCACACGCTCTCCCCATGCAGTAATCAATAGACAAGCTTCTTCAGCCACCAAGATTGCTATCTCTCCATTCTAAGCTCTCTTGGCGATGGCGGACGTGGTCCAATACAGAGGTAAGAAAAACCACAAAGACCCAGTGTGCCAATGGGATGTAATTCTAATATCCAAGATTACATTCTTTTGGCTTTGTGGGTGTAATATCAGCATCTTCTGTCTTTGTCTTCTTTCCTGTCTCATTTTTTTCACAAAGGAGAGATAGACAGACAGAGACAGATAAATGGGGGGTAGAGAGAGAGAGAGAAAGAGAGACAGGGAAGACAGAGAAAGCGAGCGAGAGAGAGAGAGGGGGAGACAGACTAACAGACAAACAGGCAGGCAGACAAACGAGAAAACTAGAGACAGCCAGCAAGTCAGCCAGACAGAAGGACGGACAAATAGACAGAAATAGAGACGCTTGAGAGAGGGAGACAGGCAGGGAGATGGACAAAGAGAGAGAGAGAGACAGACAGACTGAGCGAGAGAGATGAAATGAAAAATGACCGGTCTGGCCAGCGAATTCGGCAAGGAAGTCATTCAAGCTTCATCGAATCTCACTTGATAGCTGAAGACAAATGATCAGCCAAATAATTGGCAAAACAATGATTCAGTTTCAGTTTCAAAGGGAAATCAGGAGGAAAACAACCATAACAGATAATTAGCAGAACAATTTATCCATGAATATGACAAAAACTAGACCAAAAAATTCCCAGCTTTACATCTAACAAGAGTTGGGGTTTTTTGTTGTCGCTGTTGCTATATACTTTATACTTTATACTTCCTGACCCTTCCTTCTCTGGCACACCTCTTACTACTTTTACTCCAGTCTCACAAGAAGAAATTCTCAACACAATCAGATCCATGTCGTTCAAAACCTGTGAACTGGATCCTCTTCCAGGTTCTCTCTACTCCGACTGTCTCCCTACTCTCCTCCCATTCATCACTGACATCATCAACACTTCTTTTCAAACTGGAACTGTCCCAGATTCTTTCAAGTCTGCTATTGTTCACCCTCTCCTCAAGAAACACAATTTAGACCCAAATGAACTGAAAAATTACCGGCCTATCTCTAATCTCTCTCTCTTGTCAAAACTCCTTGAAAAAGTCGTCCTCAACCAGCTGAACTCTCACCTGTCTGCCAACAATCTCCTCAATCCTTTCCAGTCAGCCTACCGCCAGTGCCATAGCACTGAAACTGCCCTACTACATATTCTCAACAATCTCCTCCTTGCAACTGATACTGGCAAAGTCTCTCTCCTCACACTCCTTGATCTGTCTGCAGCCTTTGATACCATTGACCATGGTATTCTCCTTTCTAGACTTCATCATACTTTTGGCATCTCTGACATTGCTCTCTCCTGGTTCACTTCATATCTATCAAACAGAAAACAAACTGTTCTCATCAATGGCACTTACTCTCAACCTGCATACCTGACCTGTGGTGTTCCACAAGGATCTGTCCTTGGCCCTGTTTTTTTCATTCTTTATACCTCCCCCCTGTCTACCATCATCAACTCCCACTCTATAAAACACCACTTCTATGCTGATGGCACCCAACTTCAAGACAGTGACTCATCTCATAATATACAGCGCCTGTTGACTCGCACCACTGAGTGTTGCTCGGACATTAAGAACTGGATGACGTTCAACAAACTTCAGCTTAATGACGACAAGACAGAAGCTATCCTCATTGGCACCCGTCAGAAACTTTCTCAGCTGCCTCCTCTTTCTCTCCCATTATGTAACACATCAGTCCCAATTTCTGATTCAGCTAAAAACCTTGGAGTCTGCATTGACTCTCTACCCTCTCCATGAACAACTTGCTACTATCATCTCCATCGTATAAGCCTGATCAGGAAGTATCTCTCTGTGGAAACAACTGCAAAACTCGTTCTCTCCTTCATAATGTCTCGCATTGACTATTGCAATTCACTTCTGTCTGGTCTTCCTGCCTCCAGGGATGATGTCTTTGAGCCCCCGTCTCATTGGGCCCCCGTCTCTTTGGGTCCCCGTGTCTTTGAGCCCCCGTCTCGTTGGGCCCCGTCTCTTTGGGCCCCCGTCTCATTGGGCCCCCGTCTCTTTGGGTCCCCGTCTCATTGTGCCCCCAAGTCTATATATGGCCTTTCAGGGTCAACGTAATTTAAAGGGGTAATTTAAAGGTCAAAGCACGTTAGTGAGCATTACCAGTCCGTCGAAAGCTGACGAATTCTGTCTGGGAAATAATCTAAAGTAATGAGCTGCGTCTACATCCCATTACTGGATTTGTCACTGTTTGACAGCTAAATAGGCCAAAATGATTAATGCATACATACATACATACATACATACATACATACATACATACATCTACATTCATACATACTGACAGACTGACGGGCTCGTTTCAAGCTCACACGCAAAACGCACATTGTTTATGGAGTTTTACCTATACTACACGTCATTATTGAAGGGCCAGGAACGTTTTTGAGTCAATTTTTGAAAGGAGAAATAACCTATTTTCTCTTACTCTTTTCTCCAATTCGTTGCCGTAACTGAATGGATAAGAGCTCAGACAACATTGCAGTTTCCTTTTGGCACGTGTTTGGGGATTTGCCGATTTGCAATGGGCGGCCCAAGGAAGACAATTTCCACACGAAATTGTCGAATCTTCAGCAGGGTCTCTCTGACGACGCAGGCAAGGTAGCGACAAAATTCGCTTTGCACGTGCAAGGCAAGCCCTTTTTGAACACTACTCCAGCCAAAGTTGCCCGCAGACGAGGATAAAAAGGACCCGTTCTTGGTTCGTTTTAACCATGCTTGCAAGACGACGGATGACGGATGAGCAGCGGGGGAGAGCCCTCGCTCTGCTTGATGAAGGCCTAGCGCAGCGGGAAGTTGCTAGACGACTTGAAGTGTCGCATTCCACAATCCAGAGACTGCTGGAGCACTTCAATGAGACTGGAGCAGTCCAGGAAAGGCGTCACACGGGTCGACCCAGAGTAACGACAAGACAGCAAGACCGCTACCTTGCCCTCTCCGTCCTGAGGGAAAGGGCATCCACTGCGGTGACCTTGAGGGGTCAGCTGAGGGACGCAACAGGTGCTAACATCAGCTGCAGCACGGTGAGAAGACGGCTACATGAGGCAAACTTGAGGTCACGGAGACCGGCCGTCCGACCCGTGCTGTCACCGGTCAACAGAGTGCGCCGCATGACCTGGGCCAGGGAGCACGTGACCTGGACAAGGCAACAGTGGGCCCGGGTCTTGTTTTCGGATGAGTCCAGGTTCACCCTGACCTTTAACGATGGCCGGGCTCGGGTGTGGCGACGTCAAGGGGAGAGGTTCGCTGACGCCACTGTCCAAGAGCATAACCGGTACGGCGGCGGGTCGGTGATGGTGTGGGGTGGCATGAGCCGTGGTACCCGGACCCCCCTGCTCCCCATTGACGGCATCCTGAACGGGGTCCGGTACCGGGACGAGGTTCTGGCGGCCGTGGCACTGCCTGCGCTTGTGGACCTTGGTCAAGGCGCCATCTTCCAGGACGACAATGCACCTGCGCATCGAGCACGCCTTGTGACCGACTTCCTGGAGCAGCATGAAGTCGTCCGTATGGCCTGGCCAGCGTGCTCACCTGACCTGAACCCAATTGAACACCTCTGGGATGTGCTCGGGAGGCGCATCAGGGACAACCACCCCCCACCGGGCACCCTGGCCAGGCTGGTCGACATCCTGCAGATCGAGTGGGCGGCCATCCCTCAGGACACACTCCGTACCCTTGTGGGGTCGATGCATCGGCGCTGTGAAGCATGCATCCAGGCTCGGGGCGGACACACGCGATATTGAAAACAGATTGGCCAAATCTGACACTTTCTGTTTTTTGAAAAGGGGGGGATGTTCCTTTAAATGCATGTGCTGTTCACTAATGGGTCATTGTGCTAATTTCTTTTTCCAAAACAGGTGTGGAAATGATGAAATAAAACATAGAATCAATTCTAAACATTGTCAATTATTTCAACTTAAAATTAGAGAGGAAGGAAGAAGTGGCCCTTAAATTATGATTAGGAGTATATACTCAAAACTCTAACTATATGGTAGCTGGAATGCTCAAATGTGGTCATTTTGAGTTGGTGCGACATTTTGGGTCGATGCGACATTTTGAGCCTCTACTAAACGTAATAAGTTTTAATAAAATTGCCTAGCAGTTTTCTCTGGGTGCTATTCCACACATTTTTAATCAAACACACACACACACACACACACACACACACACACACACACACACACACACACACACACACATACACACACACACACACACACACACACACACACACACACACACACACACACACACACACATTTGCAGCAGCAGGGAACATAATTATCTTGTTTATTATGCTGGGGGCCCAAAGAGACGGGGGCCCAATGACACGTTTTCTTTATTACTACAGAAAAGTGTGGCGGCCCAATGAGACGGGGGCCCAATGAGACGGGGACCCAATGATACGGGGGCTCAAAGAGATGGGGGCTCAAAGGGACGGGGGGCCAAAGAGACGGGAGCCCAATGACACGTTTTCTTATTACTACAGAAAAGTGTGGGGGCCCAATGAGACGGGGACCCAATGAGACGGGGGCCCAAAGGGCAAACCCCGCCTCCCACTATTCACATCCTACAGCGCATTCAAAACAATGCTGTACGCCTTGTACTCAAAAAGAAAAAAGCTGACCACATATCTCCTCTCGTGGCACAACTTCACTGTATCAAAGCGCACACAGTACAAACTAGACACCATGTGCTACAAAAGCCTCAATAACGCAGCCCCCGATTACCTGTCAAGCCTACTTGAGATCTATGTTCCCTCACGTACCCTCCGCTCTGCCTCCGATCCTCTGACTTTTCGCTTTCCACGCACTAAGCTCAATACCTATGGTCCACGAGCCTTCTCTGTTTCTGGTCCACTCTCCTGGAACAAACTTCCTCTCTCAGTCCGTCAGCAACCTACTTTTGTCTCCTTCAAGTCCGCTCTCAAAACTCACCTTTTCTCCTCTGCATAAAATCCTAACCTCACTCAACCCCCCTCTGCAGCCTGTCTCCGCTCGGAGGGGAATCACATTGTCATAATATATAATTGTATATGATATGCTCTCTATAATTTTCCAATGCTTTTATTCTTGCTTTTATTGTTTTTATTCTTTCTCCCCATTTATAGCCATGCGCGCGCGCGCGCGCGTGTGTGTGTGTGTGTGTGTGTGTGCGCGCGTGCGTGTGTGTTCGTGCGTACGTGCGTGCGTGCGTGCGTGCGTGCGTGTGTGTCTGTTTCAGCGCTTAAATTTGATTTTATCAAGATTTTGCGCTATATAAATATTGTAATTATTATTATTATTATATACTTACATACACACACACACACACACACACACACACACACACACACACACACACATATATATATATATATAAAATATATATATATATATATATACATATATATATACATATATATATATATATATATATAAACATATCTATGTATATATATATACATATATATATATAAACATATCTATGTATAGATATACATATATACACACATATATATATATAAATATATGTATATGCATATATCTATGTACACGTACATAATTGAGTCCTAATACAGACCCAGTTAGCCTATTTTAAAGAGAGGGAGAGAGAAAGAGGGAAAGTGTGCGTTAAGAGAGAGAGAGAGAGGGAGGGAGAGAGATCGAGCGAGAGAGAGAGAGGGATAGGAGAGAGAGAGAGAGCGAGAGGGAGGGACAGACAGACAGACACAGAGACAGGGACAGAAACAGAGAGAAACACAAAGACAAAGAGACAGAGAGAGAGACAGACAGAGAGACAAAGAGAGCGTGAAAACAGTACATATAGATGCAACTTATCATAATGTTAATGAACAAATATTCTTTAAAACATAGTCGTCTTTTACAAAGTCTTCAGCAGACCTAGGATCTGCATTTCGATTTTTGTTAATTGATGAAAAATGGAAATAGATAAACAGATATAGGCATAAATTAAAATAAAGAAATAAATCATGCAATAAACTTATAAAGAAATGAATGCAAATGGTCAAATTGGAAATTGGACACTATTGTTCAAGTTTTCTTCAGATCAGCTTAAGTTTGTTGAACCTAAGCAAGAGTTATCCACCTTGCTTCCCAAAACGACAAGAAGGGAGAAAAGCAACAACCTTATCTCAGTCCTGATTTTTCTGCACTCACTTTCTATCTCATTACTTATCCGTTCCCCTTATCAGGGCAAGCAGACAGTTTGACTTTGACTCCTATCTTCTCCTCAGATCAGATATTTATTGAGACTTAATCAACAACCAGGCCAGCCAACCCAGTTCTAAAAAGAAAAAAGAGGAAGGAACACTAACAGCTCCCTTGCCAATCCCACTGTCTTGAGTCAACCTTTCTACCCACCGCAGACCCTTTCCCCATATAGTAATCAATAAACAAGCGTCTTCGGCCGCCAACAGCTATGTGTGTCAATTCTGAGTTCTTATTTCGTTGGTTGCGCTGATTTAGTGCATGAGTCAAAAATACAGACCAGGTATGCGAGAGGGATGCATTTTAATATCTGCGGATAAGGTATTCCTTTGGCTTTGTAGCAATCATATGAACATCTTTCATCGTTCTGTTCCTTTCTTGCATTTTTTTTTACCAAAGAAGAGAGAGAGAGAAAGAGAGAGTGAGAGAGAGAAAGAGAGAGAAAGAGTGAGAGAGAGAGAGAGAGAGTGAGAAAGAAAGAAAGAGAGAGTTAGGGATAGGGAGATATATAGAAAGAGTGACAGACAGACACAGACAGATAGAGACAGACAGAAAGAGTAAGACAGAGAGAGAGAGAGAGAGAGAGAGAGAGAGAGAGAAATAGAGACAGAGAGAACAGAAGAGAACAGAAGACAAAGTCAGGATGAGCAATGAAGGCTTATTAATGATCAGTTTGGCCAGTGGATTTGACAGTAAAGTCCCTCATGCTTTTTATGTATGGCGTTTGACCACTGAAGACGTATCACTAACAATAAGAGAGAAGTAATGAGAAAAAAGCAAAAAAATGAATCAATAATTATCAGAAAATATTTGGACAGCACCGTTCCTAGTTTTATATCCAATCAGATTCTGTTGTGGAATCCTAATCAAGAGCCAGCCAACCTGATTCAAAAAAATGATAAAAGGTAATAAAAGCAACCTATTCCTTCTCCACTAACTTTCTTTATCAATAACCCCCCTCATTGTTTCCCAGCTTCTGTATTTCACGTACCCTGAACAGTAATTAGTTTTCTTCACACACACCACACACACACACACACATACGAGAACACGGCACAGTAATTCTAATAAAGGGCAGTTCAGTTTCAAATGGAAAAGAAGGAATGGTAGACAAAAGAGACAAGAAAGCAAAGAAACCCCTGCAAATAAGTAGCATGAAAAGTGGAAAACACGGTTTCAAGATTTCCTCTGATCAACTCATGTTCACTAACTCCTCATCAAGGATACAAAGAAAGGAAGGCAAGGCAGAAGAAAAAAAAAGTGATCAGAAAATATCAGTCATTAAATATCAGAGAAAGTGGACAGCACCGTTTCCAGATTGACTTCCCATCAGATTCTACTTGTTGAGCCCTAATCAAAAGACAGCCCCACTGCTCATCCAAGAAGTGATCAGGGGAGGTGGGGAAATTGGGGGCAGGGGGGGAGGGGGGAGGAGGCAAGCACAGCTCTTTCTCCCAATGGATTGTCAATGTCTCCACCTCCATCCTCACCCCTTCTGCTTTTACCCATTTCCCATATTTTGATCAGGGGGACAAATGACGGAGAGAGAGAGATAGAGACAGACAGACAGACAGACAGACGGAGACAGAGAGACAGACAAAGACAGAGACAGAGACACAGACAGAGAGAGAAAGACAGAGAAAAGAGATTTAGCTTTTCAGAACGATTATTAATTAATCAATGTAAACATAAAGTATGATAATGATTTACGAAGTCTAATAAATGAATTGAATAAATAGATGAATACATAATTGAACGAAGAACACAAAAATGAATAGATAAGCAAATACATATACATAATATATACACACATCCAAACATGCATACATACGTACACACATACATACACACACACATGCTCATATGTATGCAAACGAGAACACGGTACAGTAATTCTAATAAAGGGCTGTTCAGTGTCAAATGGAAAAGAAGGAATGATAGACAAAAGAGACAAAAAAGCACAGAAATCCCATGCAAATAAGTAGCATGAAAAGTGGAAAACGGGGTTTCAAGATTTCCTCTGATCAACTCATGTCTGCTAACTCCTCATCAAGGATACAAAGAAAGGAGGCAAGGCGGAAGAAAAAAGTGATCAGAAAATATCAGCCATTAAATATCAGAGAAAGTGGACAGCACCGTTTCCAGATTGACTTCCCATCAGATTCTACTTGTTGAGCCGTAATCAAAAGACAGCCCCACTGCTCATCTGAGAAGTGATCAGGGGAGGTGGGAAATTGATGGCAGAGGGGAGGGAAGGGGGAAGGGGGGGGAGGCAAGCACAGCTCTTTCTCCCAACGGATTGTCAATGTCCCACCTCCATCCTCACCCCTTCCTCTTTTACCCGTTTCCCATATTTTGATCAGGGGGACAAATGACGGAGAGAGAGAAATA
>JAPXFY010000023.1:40294216-40296716 GCA_030674185.1 Monoplex corrugatus | reverse complement strand
GTCGGCAAGGACTACCTTACAATATTCAACATTAGAAAAAAGACCTACACAAACTGAGGGGAAAAAGAAATAGTAGAATTCATTGTTAGGAAAAGAGGCGGGTTTTTGACTTGGATTTAAAAGCGTGTTACTTGCAAAGGTGGGGGCGCCTTGTAATCTGGAGCGATCAACCAGCTTACTGTAGAAAAGGTCTTTGGGGATCCTTCTATCTGCCATGTGAAGAACAGACCCAACCATCGGAGGCACTATTGCTACAGCAGGCTGAAGAAGCTGGGGATCCAAGCACAAGTGAAGACCCCTCGTTTGTTATTTGATCCATCCAGTGTCTAGGGTGTCGCATATTAAGAGTGTTGATCCTTCTCTCTTGTCTGAAGTAGAGTGTCTTCGTTTTACAGCCGTATAGCAAAAATGTTGTGGACGCACACGCTATACATTACCATCCTCGTGCGTGCCATCAGCTTGTTGATCGACAGGCACATTGTCAATCAAGTTGAATTCATTGTGGTAAGTGTTGCTCCCCTTGTCAGGTCGTCACTGTACATGTAAATCTATGCTGAAATGTCTTCACTGGTGTGCAAGCCTGGATAGGAGTACCTGGATGACCAACACTTGTCGACAAAGCACTTTTTCTGTCTTCACGTCCCTGAAGAACTTTAAAGGAAAGGACAAAAGCCAGCACAGCTTGGTATCAGCGCTGTCACCGGAGTTGCCAGATCAAGGGTGAGTGCAGAACTGAACTGCTTTAATATTCCAGCACCGGACTTCTCTCAGGTTTAATCTTTTGCCTTTTCCCCCTAGAGATTACTGCAAAGCAGCATTTTTTTTCTTTGTGGTCATTGTCTCTAGCTGAGTTTATCCATCCTATGAAATATTTTTTATTTCATTCTTTCAGGGTCCCACTACCCTCCTCACCTATCAAGCTAGGCGGGATGCCAGTTTAGTCGCTGATGGTCAATGGCCATACCAAGTTGAAAACACTGGTTCTCGTTTGACCATGAACATACAGTATCAGGTTACAATGTTTCAGTTTCAGTTTCTCAAGTTGACGTTTCCATGCTCGGAACGAATTCCATATGCATTAACGTCACAAGCGCCATGTGTATGGTGATCATGGCACAAACCTGAAGCCTGCATATAAACCCATGAGTTTGCCAAATCCTGAGGTCCTACCCGGCCTATGTTTTACCTAGTCTATATTTGAATACTAATATTGTATCAGCCTGTCGTTGGAACAATCTTGGTTAAATGTAAAATGACATGTGTGTCCGTTTGGCACACAATTGACATAGCTAGAGGAATCTGCTGAAAAAATTTTGTTGATGCAGGTCCCAACTGACTTTTCAGAGAGTTAAGGGGACAAAAGGAAAAAAAAGGAGAAAAAGCAATAGAAGGAGGAGAAGGAGGAAGAAGAGGAAGAGGAGGAGGGGAGGAGAAAGAAAAAAAAGACAAAGGAGGAGAAGAACAAAGGAGAAATAAGAAGATGAATCGATTAAAGCTCATACAGGTATACGATTTCGTATCATACAAATACTGGAGACTGCTGCTGTAGAGATGCTTCCTATGAAAAATATTGATCAGCTGGTAACTAAAATATATGTCACTGTTAATAGATGTGTTGGAAACAAGAGTCCTCTGTTCATCTTTCTCTCAGATCGGAAGAAAAGTGCATCCAGTAATATCCTTAAACACCTATCAATCTTAAAATATATCAAAGAGAAGTTGAAAAAAAAAAGACGAGGAATCTGAGGCATGTATAGGATTGTTGACTCTTTCATTATATTCTGTATGACATAACCGTTGCCTGCAGACCCATCTCCACCTTTCATTCTTCTCTCTGTCTGAAACACATGTTCAATGGGACATAATGCTAGTGTCTTTGAGTACAGAAAAGGTTTTAAAAATATCTGAAAGCTCTCTCTCTCTCTCGTCTCTCTCTCTTTCTCTCTCTCTCTCTCTCCTGTTCTCTCTCTCTGTCTCTGTCTCTCTGTCTCTCTGTCTCTTCTCACTCTCTCTCTCCTCTCTCTCTCTCTTTCTCCGTCTCTATCTGTCTGTCTGTCTGTCTGTCTGACTGTCTGTGTCTCTCTGTCTCCCTCTCTTCCTCTCTCTCTCTCTCTCTCTCTCTCTTCTCTCTCTCTCTCTCCTTTTGTCTTTCTGTCTCTCTGACTCTGTCTCTCTCTGTCTCTTCTCTCTGTCTCTGTCTGTCTCTCTTCTCTTCTCCCTCACTCTCTTCTCACTTTCTGTCTCTGTCTGTCTCTGTCTCTCTTTCTCTTTCTCTCTCTCTCACTCTCTCTCTCCCTCTCTCTCTCTTACACACACACACACACACATATATATATATACACACACTCACTCTTTCTATCTCTTCTCCCTCTCTCTCTTTCTCCTTCCCTGTCTCTCTGTCTCTCTGTCTCTGCCTCTGTCTGCCTCTGTCTGTCTCTCTGTCTTCTGTCTCTGTCTCTCTGTCTCTCTCTCTCTCTCACTCTCTCTCTCTCTCCCTCCC
>JAPXFY010000023.1:40284216-40286716 GCA_030674185.1 Monoplex corrugatus | reverse complement strand
AAAAAACAAATAAATAAAAGGCATAGTGATGTCCCTTGTTAACAGAGTATTTTGGGGCAGTTATATGAAGATTATATTATTATCACTAAATGTAAGGTTTGGGTGGTCTAGCCCAGATGTTTCATCATATTACAGTTTTGATGTGTGTGTGTGTGCGCATGAGCGCGCGCCCGCGTGTGAGCGTATATGGATGCGTGTGTGTGTGTGTGGGTGTGGGTGTGTGAAAAAGATTTTGGTTTGTCTAAACCTAGACAAATTATTGGCCTGAATGTGGGAACACTGTTCTGATATTTTTTGTTGTTGTTTTCTTTGTATTATGTAATAGTGGTAAAATGGATGATTGTTCATTATATATGATTTGAATATGTTCGACTGTTCAAGGAATGGATGTTCGATATTTTTTTTTGATTATGTGTGAAGAATTTGCGCACATACAAAGAGTGGATTATGTGTCGCACTACTGGAAAATTGTTATCCCCCTTGTCAAAAGACCTTTTCGGGTAATGACAATAAACAGTTTCAGTTTCAGTTTCAGTTTCTCTCTCTCTCTCTCTCTTGCTCTCTCTCTCTCTCTCTCTCTCTCTCTCTCTCTCTCTCTGTGTGTCCCTCTCTCTCTGTCTGTGTCTGTCTCTCTCTCTCACGAAAGAGCACACTTTAAATTGGATTGCATTATGTGTGTCAGCTTATGATATTCTGAGATGATTTTTTTCCGATACCGTTATAAAGTCAGTTATACGACTTTTTTGACTTAATGCTGCAACAGCCTACTTTTAAGAAAAAAATCTCTCTCTCTTTCTCTCTCTCTCTCTCTTTCTTCTCTCTCTCTCTCTCTCTCTCCTTTTCTCTCTTCTCTCTGTCAATGTATTTCTGTCTGTCTGTCTGTCTGCCGTTCTGTCTTTCTGTCTGTCTGTCTGTCTGTCTCTCTCTGTCTCTCTCTGGGATGGGAATTCTAGGGAGTGGCCTGTGCTGTTTAAATTTTATTGCGTTCTGCGTGCCCGGTTGTTACCTATGTTTGTGTCTCAGTAACACTCTCTTTCTGTCTTTGTCATTGTCTCTGTCTGTTTGTATGTCCTCTATCTCTCTCTCTCTCTCTCTCTCTCTCTCTCTCTCTCTCTCTCTCTCTCTCTCTCTCTCTCTCAATGTTACCCAGCATAGAATTTATTTTTCTTGATATGTGAGTCTTATGTGGTTTTTGAAAAAAAAAATTCTATGCACCTTTGTCCGTTCGATTCCTGTAAGCGCACTACCTAACCCCTCCTTCACTTCGTTACGTCTGATTCAACAAGTAATGAACATATCAACCCAAAACATCTACCATCACATCTACCATTTCAAAACAAGGCATTGAAACACACATCAACCTCAATTTGCCATGGGCTTTGGGGCTTTGGGGCTTTTGGGGCTTTGTCCTCTGTTTCGTGTTGTTCCGTTTCCAATTTATCCCCCCAAAACCTGAGAGGCCTGCTTGGCGAATTACCCAGCCAAACTGGTAATTAAATGGTCATTGCTTCTCTCTCTCTCTCTCACTCTTCTCTCTCTCTCTCTCTCTCTTGCTCGTTTTTTTCTCTCTCTCTGTCTCTCTTCCTCGTTTTCACTGTCTATCTGTCTGTCGGTCTGTCTGTCTGTCTCTCTCTCTCTCTCTCTCTCTCTCTCTCTCTCTCTCTCTCTTGCTCGTTTTATCCGTCTGTCTCTCTCTCTCTCTCTCTCTCACTCTTCTCTCTCTCTCTTTCTCTCTTGCTCGTTTTCTTTGTCTGTCTGTCTTTCTGTCTCTCAGTCTGTCTGTCTGTCTGTCTGTCTGTCTGTCTGTCTCTCTCTCTCTCTCTCTCGCTCGTTTCATCTGTCTGTCTGTCTGTCTCTCTGTCTGTCTGTCTCTCTCTCTCTCTCTCTCTCTCTCTCTCTCTCTCTCTCTCTCTTTCTCCTCGCGTTCTCTCTTCGTCCCTTTTTCCTCTATGTCCATTTCTTTCATTGTTTTCTCTTTGATTTCGACATCAATGTATTTAATTGCCATTACTTGTTTATCTCTCTGTTTCTGTCTCTGAGCCTCTCTGTTTTCCTCTAGCTCACTCCTTTCTCTATCTATATATTCTTCTGTCTCTCCGTTTGTCTGTCTATTCGTCTTTTTGTGTGTCTACCTGACTGTTTCTATCTGCCTTTTTCTGTATGTATGTATGTGTCCCTGTGTGTCTGTATGTCTATGAGTCCGTGTATCTGTTGCCTATCTGTGTGTGTGTGTGTGTGCATGCGTGCACGCGCAGGTGTGTGTGTGTGTGTGTGTGTGTGTGTGTGTGTGTGTGTGTGTGTGTGTGTGTGGTGTGTGTGTGTGTGTGTGTGTGTGTGTGTGTGTGTGTGTGTTTACGTGTGTACATGTGTACCCGTGTGTATGTTGTTTTTTTTTAGTTCTTGTCTAAAACATTAGTTACATATAAGCTTTCAGGAAAAATATATATATGTGCACTTATGCTCTATGACATCTACCTCCAAAACACTTCGATGCATCGTC
>JAPXFY010000023.1:40271716-40279216 GCA_030674185.1 Monoplex corrugatus | reverse complement strand
AAAGAGAGAGAGAGAGAGAGGGAGGAGAGAGAGGAGAGAGGAGAGAGAGAGAGAGAGAAATGAAATGCAATGAATCTTTATTTTACAATAGTATGGATAGCATCATATAGACCAGCTTACATAGCTGCCTTTGTTAATTTACTTTATAAAAGATAAACATTAACGAACAAACAAAAAAGGACAAAACATGAAATTTATGTCCCACAACTAATCAGTCAGAGTTAAAGAAACAAACATTTGTTGTTGTGACAGCATTTTGAAACAACACAAGTAATTATGATTCAGCCCCTGAAACTATGCTTTTTCTGTGAATGAGTTGATGTTTATTGTAACAGCTCTCTAGGAAAAACACACGTTCGTCTGTCCTCTTGACACATATGTCCCAACCTCTACATTCTGTTATTACGTCTAATTAAACATTTGAGGTATTTATCATCACTCGCAGGCCACAAGAACCCCTCCTGGCAACAGTCAAGAACAGGAAGCTGTCGTGGTTCGGGCATGTCACACGCCACAACTCACTGCCAAAACGGTCCTCCAGGGTACACTGGGAGGCGGCAGACGAAGGGACGACAAGCCAAATGCTGGATGGACAACATCAAAGAATGGACCAGGTTGGATGGCCCCACGCTGTGCGACAGGCGGAGGACAGGACCGGTTGGCGACGGCTGGCTTCAAGAGTGTCTCTCATCTCTCCTCTACGCCCATCACGGGCAGGAGAATGATGATGATGATGATGATCATCATCAGAAACATCCACTTAAGGATCAAAAGTAAACGTTTGAAGCACACATATTCATCGTCAGGTTGTGATAGAGATGGGCTTTTGTATTGTCTTCTTTCTGTATGCTTCCAAAACATCCTGGCAGAACTTGATAGATTTACCCCAGGATCAAAAAGGCCAAAGGCCCAGTGATGTCAAACCATTATGAGGCCATTCAACAGAGATGTCTCTGTACTGCCATCAGCTCAGTTTAGCTGTACCTGTTTGATCCAACACAGGCAATGCAATGTCTACTACATCTGATACAATCCCTGTTAACTGCTCAGTCGCATCCCTTCAAACAGGCCATCTTCTCTGTAGATAAATCGTATTTTGACTGAAATTCAGTTGATTGGGCATTGTGACTCCATCTTACATAGTACAATTGAGCCTCTCTCTCTCTCTCTCTCTCTTTCTTTCTCTCTCTCTCTTTCTCTGTCTCTCTCTTCTCTGCTCTCGTCTCTCTCTCTCTCTCTCTCTCTCTCTCTCTCTCTCCCTCCCATCAGGTAAAGGCTTTGGTGAAGTGGAAGAGATTGCAACTTTCCTCAAGCAGTATTATGACGAGGGTGTCCCATTTCCTCTCTCTCTCTCTCTCTCTCTCTCTCTCTCTCTCTCTCTCTCTCTCCTCTCTCTCTCTCTCTCTCTCTGCTGTTTTCATTCGCTAGCTTTAAAACAAAGTTAGGTTACCTATTCACACAACTGGGAAGCCTAAAGTCAAACAATTATAATTCATTTATTTATCTGTTTTCATTTGGATGCATCTTTTTATACATCTATACATAAAATCAGTTGCCTCATCACTGCAAAAAAGTTCTGAACAGGAACAACAGATACCAAACTTTCTGTGAGAATGCTAACCTACTAGTGTGTCCCTGGCTATTGCTGCCTTGTATTGTCTGATTTCCGGCCCATTTCTTTTCAGAGTCGGCTGCTTCCGCAACCTGTCACCACCAAGTACACGGCTTGCACGTGCACAAATTCAGGAAATTAGTTAGACAGAAACAGAGGACAGGATCAATTGTTTTTTCTGCTTCTCTTTTATTCCCTTCCTTTCTTGAAATGAAAGGAATAGTTAGGCAGGTGATTCAGCTTCAACAGTGTTGCTAGTATTTTAGAGATTTTTTTGTGGTGTGTGTGTGTGTGTGTGTGTGTGTGTGTGTGTGTGTGTGTGTGTGTGTGTGTGTGTTTGTGTGTGTGTTTGTATGTGCGTCCATGTTTGTGTGTGTGTGTGTTTGTATATGTTTGTGTTTCTGTGTGTGTTTGTGTGTGTGTGTGTGTGTTTGTATGTGTGTGTGTGTGTCTCTCTCTCTCTCTCTCTCTCTCTCTCTCTTTCTCTCCGTGTGTGTGTGTGTGTGTGTGTGTGTGTGTGTGTGTGTGTGTGTGTGTGTGTGTGTGTGTGTTCGATTTCCTTTTGGTGGTGGTGGTGATAATGGTGGTGGTTATGGTGAAATTGGTAGTCATCATCATCATCATTATCAGGTGCCTTGCCACATGGCGTTGGCGATCATGGCCTTCCATCTGTTTCTATCCCTTGCTGCCTCAAGCACCTCTTCTACCCTCTCTGTCTTCAGCCACTCTGCACGTCCGTCCAATATCTTCTCTCTGGGTCTACCTGGTGCTCTATTTCCCTTCAGCTTTCCTGTTGTGACCAGGTGCTTCAATTCCTCTTTCCTCATAAAATTACCTATAAATGTTGCCTGTCTTTTCCTTATCTTCCTTATGAATGATCCTCTTTTGCTGCCTCTATCAAGACTGTCTCGTTCGTTTTCTTTGCTGTCCATGGAACTCTCAACATTCTTCTTAGAAACCACATCTCGGCTTGCATTTTTGGAATGATAAATTCAGTAGAATAATTCCGCACAGACTGAACCAAACTTCACAGTGCTAGTCTGTAATTTATTAAAAAGTAATATTTCAACAATAGGTAATAGGAAAATCCCTAACGATATCTTTTCTACACACACACACACACACACACACACACCACACACACACACACACACACACACACACTTTACACACACACACACACACACACACACACACACATTTTCACACACACACTACACATGCACTTTACACACACACACACAACACACACACACACACACATGCATGCACACACATATACACACATTTACACGCACAAACGCTAGTACCACCATTACCACACCATTATCACCACCACCACCAAAAACAACTGGAACCAAGACACAGACAGACACAGACACAGACAGACAGACAGAAAACATACACAACACACACACAGACAAACACACACACACACACACACACACAACACACACACACAGACAAATACACACAGACAGACAGACACACACACACAAACACAAACACACACACCACCACACCCACAACCACCACCACCACACGCATACGCACACACGCGCTCACTCCCAAACATCTCTAAAGCAGAAGCAACACAGATGAAGCTGAATCCCCCACCAAACTTTTTTTTACTTCCACATGCACACACACACACACCACACACACACACACACACACACACACACACACACACACGCACACACACACACACACACAAAACACACACACACACACACACACACACACACACACATACATCACCACCACCACAGCCACTAACACCACCACACGCATACACACGAGCGCGCGCACCAAACATATCTAAAGCACAAACAACACAGTTGACCTGAATCACCCACCTACCTTTTTAACTCCAGGGAAAAAAAGGAAATAAAAGCAAAGGAGACATATTGATTAGTCCTGTCCTATGTCTCTGTCTAACTAATTTCCGAACTTTGTGCACGTGCAGGCGGTGCACTTGGTGGTAACAGGTGGAGGAAGCAGACGACTCTGAAAAGAAATGGACCGGAAATCAGACAATAGAAAGGCCGCAATGCCAGGGACACACTTGTAGGTTACAACCTCACAAAAAAAGTTTAATATCTTTTTTTCCTGTTCGCAGTTTGTTGGGTTTTGTTGTTGTTGTTGTTGTTTTCATGAATGAAGCCCAAAAACAAGAATGCATGCATGTTATAAAACTGAAAAATAGATGGAAAAAAATAAATGATTATGTAAGTATATAATATGATAGATAGATAGATAGATAGACAGATGATAGATAGATAGATAGATAGATAGATAGATAGGTGTACGACACACACACACACATACAAACACACACACATACATATATATGTATATATAAAATATATCCATATATGTGTGTGTGTGCGCGTGTGCGCGTGTGTGTATAGCTAGAGAAGAGAGAGAGAGAGAGAGAGAAGAGAGAAAGAGAGAGAGAGAGGGAAGAAAGAGGGAGAGAGAGTAAACAAACAAATGAATAAATGAATGTGCTCATGATTTTTTCTAGAAAAGATTGAATTCCTGCTCGTTTGTTATTAGTGTACCAGCAAACAAGCCAACATTGGAAAAGTGTATCTTAAACAGTTTTTGTGTCTTGTATTGTGATGAATATAGACCGCGATTTGGTGCTTATATAGAGCGCTGCCTTTTGGACCTGCTTTACCGGTGTAAACCATGCCAAAGAAATGGTATATGCATAAGCACAAGCATGTTTACACAGCCCAGTGGTAGAATGAAGGGAAACAGTGATGGAGAAGAAATGGGCACCATCCTCATAATACTGGCCTCAAAGAAAAACTGCATTCTTTGCCAATTCATTCTCCTGTTATCATTGGGTTAGGGACAATCTTTATCCGAGCAGCAGGGAGACAGACAAGCAGACTGAACAGAGAGAGAGAGAAAGAGAAGAATTCACATTCGAGATGGCACTGGCAATTGAGCATTGCATATAGATGTAACGAGAAAAGAGCTATTGATTCCAAAAATTGAGAAACAATCAATTTAGACTGACTTGCTTATCATTCTAAATTTTCCATTGCTTTTATTCTTGCTTTTATTGCTTTTATCATTCCCCATTATAGCCATCGTGGTGTTGTGTGTTGTGGTGTGTGTGTGTGTGTGTTGTGTGTGTACGTGGTGTTAAGCTGCTGCGTGTTGGTGCTTGGTGTTTTTCTTCAGCGTTAATTGATTTACAAATTTGAGTATAACACATATAATTATTATTGATTGTATTATATCACAAAAGGAAGAGGATGAGGATGACGACGATGATTGTGATGATGATGATGACGACGATGATGATGATGATGACAATATGTTGTGGAGTATGTTTACATTGATAAAATGAACGAAAGCCTAGCCAGCTAATGCTGTTATATAAAACATCAGAATCCATCTGATTAATTTTAATTTGCAAGTTCTTTGATCAAGAGCCAAACTTTATATTTCCAAGAATAAGTGTAAAGAAGGAAGAGCAACAAATCCCCACTGCTTTTTTCTCCACTACCCTTTCCAACCCCCACTTCCAGTCAATAATCAATTCATATCCTTCACGCTTCCTAGACGTACGATCCTATATTCTGGCCTCTCTGGGTAATGTTTGAACAGACCCAGTGCAAAGGTCATTGATAAAGATCAGGAATGTCAAGAAGCACACAGGAGTGAGATTACTTTGGCTCCCTAAAATGAACATTTCCATCAACACCCTTCCACATTTC
Organism: Monoplex corrugatus; assembly: GCA_030674185.1. Classification (NCBI taxonomy): domain Eukaryota; kingdom Metazoa; phylum Mollusca; class Gastropoda; order Littorinimorpha; family Ranellidae; genus Monoplex; species Monoplex corrugatus. The sequence continues at coordinate 40,273,864 of JAPXFY010000023.1, read as the reverse complement.
ATCCAAAGAAGGACACAAGCAAGACAGGTCAATAATGAAGGGTCTGCATATATGTCTGTCTGTCTGACTGTCTGTCTATCTGTCTGTTTCTGTCTTCTCTCTCTCTCTCTACTCTCTCTCTCTCTCTCTCTCTCTCTCTCTCTCTCTCTCTCTCTCTTTCTGGTTACTGGTTATCTGTAGTTCTGCAATCATTCGATTTTTGTCTCAATTCAGCTAATGGATGAGACCGTTTTGAAGACACCTGATGCGTTACTGTTTAAGCATTGATTTTTTTTCTCTTTGGTGGTTTTGTCTCTGCTGCTTCTTTAACAAGGTATAAAATGAGTGTTTAAATAGAAGCAGAGCAGATCTCTTCATAAATGGCTCCTTCAGTAGCTGAAGACAAATGAATAGCAAAATGGTTTGCAAAACACTTGCTCAGTTTCATAAATAGCAGAAGGGGCAGGGAATTCAAGGAAGTGTAAACGAGCAACAATTACAGTCATTTGTATAGTGGATACAGTTGACCGTCATGCAGTTTGTTGCTAGTTATCCAACTCTGTTCCAGCACTAGCCTGGCTGCTTTCCAAACTGATAATAAGTCGAAGTAACAAATCTCATCACCCTCACCTCCCCTACATCCTTATACCCCTTTCTTTTGCACAATCTTTTCCATCATTCCTGCCTCTCAGTACAGTAAACGATCAATCTGTCTCCTTCAAGCTTCCAAGAGTTATGCCCCTCAATTCTTGACTCCTTTCGTCACGTTTTAGTTATCGAAGTGCAGAGTTCAATGACGAAAAAAATAAACCACATTTAAGCTGAAGCTTCACCCTTGTGTAATGGAGACATGTTTTTTTTTGCTTTTGCTTTCTCTTTTAAGTTATTTCGAGATAACTCCAAACAACCTGAGGCACTAGTTGGGGAAGTCAAAGGATCAGACTAGTCTTTAGACTAAGGTCTCTCTCTCTCTCTCTCTCTCTCTCTCTCTCTCTCTCTCTCTCTCTTCTCTCTCTCACACACACACACACACACACACAACACACACACACACACCGCACACACACACACACACACACACACACACACACACACACACCACACCCTCTCTCTGATACTACTTGCCGAGTCTCTTTCGTCCTTTGTAAGAGAGTTGGAAGAGCAGTTTGGTGGTATGAGAGACACAGTAATCTCTCTCTTGACATTCCTGGCTTTCATCATTGACCTCTGTACTTGATCAGCTCAACGTGATAGTGAGAGTCGATAGACTGGGACAGTTAAAGGAGACTGACTGATGGTTTAATTTCAGTTTCACTTTCTCAAGATGACGTCTCTGCTCTCAGAATGAATTCCATAGCACTGACGCCACTGGTAATGTGATGGAGAAGATCCAACAATGATCATGGCTCAAACCTAAAGCCTGGGTGTAAAACCTATGAGCTGGCCAGGTCCTGGGGTCCTACCTAGTGTATGGGTTTTGTGTAAACCATCACGCCCACCAGGGATTCAACCCACAATCCCTGCGTCATGAGCATGGCGCTCTAACAATTGAACTGATGGAGCCACTACAGGTCGTTTACTGATGAGAAAGTGTTGCTGGAACAGATCGTCATCATTATCATCGTGTGCCCTGCCAAATGGCGTTGGCGATCATGACCTTTCATATGCATCTATCCCTTGTCGCTGCAAGTACATCTTCCACCCTCTCTGTCCTCAGCCACCCTGCAAGTCCATCCTGTATTTTCTCCCTCGGTCTGCCTGATGTTCTCTTTCCTTCCAGCTTTCCTGTTGTGACAAGGTGCCGTAACTCCCCTTTCTTCGTAAATGGCCTACAAATGTTGCTTGTCTTTTCCTAACCTTCTTTATCAATGATCTTCTGGAACAGATAGTGGAGAAAAAAAAGGGCGGATGAATGTAGGGAAGTAGGGGGATGGAACAGAAGAGATTTATCAGTTCGAGTTATTATCAGTTTAGAAAAACAGACAAGCCACTTCTAGAGCAGAGCTGGATAAACAGAAAACAAATGGATGACATCCAAATTTATTCACAAGAATAAATGTCTAGAATTTGTTGCTTGTTTTGTCTTCCCTGAATTCCCTGCCTCTTCTCTTAGGTTTGACTGGACAGATGTTTTGCAAACTATTTCGCCATTTACTGTCTTCAGCTATT
>JAPXFY010000023.1:40264216-40266716 GCA_030674185.1 Monoplex corrugatus | reverse complement strand
AGTACTGCGTGATACATTGTTGTCTGCAAAGAATGGATTCACACATCAGATGTTTATTTATTTCATTTATTTATTTATTTATTATCACACATCTCATCCTACTTATTCACATTATCTATTTGCCTCTTCGTTTATTATATATTTATTTATTTATCTATTTTCATTATTATCATATATCTCACATTACTTATTCATTTATCTATTCTCCTCTTCATTTATGTATTTGTTTATTTTTTATTCATTTATTTATTCATGTGTTTGTTTGTTTGTTTTGGGGACATATGAATTGTAATTTTCTTTTTTCTTTTGATACAGCCCAACACATTTACTTCTCTTTGAATCCATATGTTCCTTCTTGGACATACGCGTTTCTGGTAGAGAACTGAGGGCTGATGCTTCAACTGACATAAGCTGCAATGCATAAATAATTCATTGCTCTAACACAACCACTCTTCTACTCCTACGTCTCCTTCTTTTGCCTTGTCCCAAAGGAGGTGGTACGTTGTAAGATAAGCTTATCTTACAATGTACCACCTCATTTGGGACACACCACATGTATTCACCACCATCCCAGCTAAAACAAATCTCCAGCTTGAAAAGGAGAGGGTTTATATTATGAAGTAAAATGGCGTACAGATCAGTGAAGTAGGGATGGTGCCAACACTGGATTTCTACTCTTCTTTCTGGGTTTGATTATATGTACATTATTTGTTTTGCAAGGATCTAGATTTACCAGAATGGTATTGTGAAAACTGAACTGTCATCAGTATGAACTTTATGTACAGTGATTTTGTATTCTCATTAGGTTATGAGGTCACATGAATAATTAAGGGTTATGCTGTACCTTGTATATAACAGTTATTCGGTGTCAACTGTGATGTGCATTGCTCTAAAAAGGATCATGTTAGATGCTGTTTTTTTCCTTGCTATGTTCTGTCACACAGACTGACACACATTTAAACCCACAAGCGCATAAATGTAACCTCATATCAATCTGAGTGTAGCATCTACCGTTTCTCTAAAAAATTAGTCAATAGCTTGTACCAAAAAAAAAAGAAAGTGAGAGATGAGGAACGGAGAGAAGGATGGAAGAAGGAAAGGAAAGGGTTTATGAGAAGCTGGTGGAAGGGGAGAGAGGGAGTAAGACAAAAAATATGGTGGAGTAAAATTTGGACAGTTGAGATTCTATTCAAGATCAGGCTATTGCCTTATTGATGAGACAAAAATTAACAAAATGCCTAATTATAACACACTATAATTATATAAGAGCATTCCCATGAAATTCAAAACTGTTATTTTGAATAGTGCGCAAGGTGGTAAGCATGGATAAAGAAGAGGGAAAGAAAGACATCAAATACAAACAGAGAGAGAGAAAGACTGATGGACTTCACTATATTTTTGAAAGGTAGTGACAATGACACGTACAACTTTAACAGAAAGAGAAAGAGAGAGAGAGTGTGAGAGAAGAGAGAGAGAGAGAGAGAGAGAGGGAGAGGGAGGGAGAGGAGAGGAGAGGAAACGGACAACATTTCAAAATCATCATATAAGCAATGAAAACTAAATACATTAAATTACTAATGCGTAAGAAATGTTATTTCCTGAAGAAAAAGCATTAACTATATTTCATTAATAATAATGTCCAAATGTGTGCTGTTTGAGTTCTTTTTGTTGTTGGTGGTGATAATGGTGGTGATCATGGTGGAGGTGGCCTCTGGAGGTGTTGATGATGGTGTGTGTACTTCTATATGTATGTCTGCGCGCGCATGTGCATGCGCAACTGTGTGTGCATGTGAATGTGTGTGTGTGTGTATGTGTGTGTGTGTGTGTGTGTGTGTGTGTGTGTGTGTGTGTGTGTGTGTGTGTGTGTGTGTGTGTGTGTGTGTGTTGAAAACATGTTGCTAGGGATTTTCCTATTACCTTTTGTTGAAAAGTTACTTCTTTATAAACCACAAACTATTACATGTCAAATTGGGTTGAGTCCACAAGGTCTGAATTATACATTATACCCACAAAATTTTTTAAAATAGGCTCATGGCAACAAAAGAGCTGTCCCAGGTAAAACTGCAGAAAATATATTTTCAAAAATAAGCAAGCAAAAAGGAAAACCAAATAATCATGGCATGCCTCACAAAAGATTTTTTCCCAGGTGCATTACTAAAATTTCTGATGGAAAAATTATTTAACACCGCACACAAAAAACAGAAAGAAATCCATTTGGTAAACATAGTAACTGATGACTGGGGTCGAATAGGTCCTGCTACTTTAAAAATGCATATGATCATGGGTCAAATGTGTAATTCGGAACTTGCATTTTAAGGAATGATAAATTGCAGTAGAATAATTCCACACAGACTCAACTGAATTTGACAGTACTAGTCTGTAATTTATTTTTAATGAAACATTTCATTAATAGGTAATAGGAAAATCACTAACGATATATATTTTACATACAAACACACACACACACACACACACACAATCAAAACACATATATATATAT
>JAPXFY010000023.1:40256716-40261716 GCA_030674185.1 Monoplex corrugatus | reverse complement strand
TGATGACGACAACGACGATGATGATGACAATAAACCACACACAAAGCAATAAGAAAGACGCAAACGACAATAATGATAATAATGATAATAATACGATAATAATAATAATGATAATAAATAATAATAATAATAATAATAAAATAATAATAATGATAGTAATAATGATAGTAATAATGATAATAATAACAATAACAATAATAATAATAATGATAGTAATAATACATGTAATGATGATGATGATGATGATGATAGTAATGATAGTAACAATAGTGATAATAATAATAATAGAATAAAAAAAAAATAATAATAATGATAAAATTAATAATAATAATAATAATAGTAATAATAATAATAACAATAATAATACAAGAAGAAAAAAGAAGAAAACAGCCACCGCAAGAAGAAAACAACAAAAACAACAAGAACAACCACAAGACAACAATAATAGAAATAATGACAATTATAGTAATGATAATAGTGATATCAGTGTTGATGGTGATGGTTGATGGTGATGATGAATGATGATGATGATGATGATGATGATGATGATGATGATGATGATATAGTAATAATAGTAATGATAATAATAATAGTAATACTACTACTACTACTATAATAATAGTAATAATAATATAATAACAATAATAATAATAATAACAAGAAGAAAAAAGAAGAAAAGCAGCCACCACAAGAAGAAGAATAACAACAAAAACAACAAGAAGAACCACAACGACAACAATAATAGAAATAATGATAATTATAGTAATGATAATAGTGATATCAGTGATGATGGTGATGGTGATGAGTGATGATATGATGATGATGATGATGATGATGATGATGATGATGATGATGACGACGACGACGACAGTGACGACGATGACGACAACGACGACAACGACGACGACAATGACGATTACGATGATGGTGATGATGATGGTGCTGGTGAATATGATGATGACGATGATTGTGATAATGATGATGATGACAACGATAATGATGATGACGACGACGAATGATGGTTGTGGAGTATATTTTCATAAATAAAATGAACAAAAGCCCAGCCAACTAATGCTGTGTATATTAATCATCACAATCCATCTAATCACATTTTATTTGCCAATTCTTTGATCAAGAGCCAAACTTTATTCTTCCAAGAATAAGTGTGAAGAAGGAAAAGCAACACATCCCTACTGCCTTTTTTTCTCCGCGACCCTTTCCGACCCCGCATCCAATCAATAATCAATTTATATCCTTCATGCTTCCTAGACTTACGTCCCTTACATTTCAGCCTCTCCGAGTAATGTTTGAACAGGCCCAGTGCAAAGGTCATTGATAAAGATCAGGAATGTCAAGAAGCACACAGGAGTGAGATTACTTTGGCTCCCTAAAATGAACCTTTCCATCAACACCCTTCCACATTTCATCACAAAGAAGGAAGCGAGCAAGACAGGTCAATAATGAAGGGCTGCATATATCTGTCTGTCTGTTTGTCTGACAGTCTGTCTGTCTGTCTGTCTGCTCTCTCTCTCTCTCTCTCTCTCTCTCTCTCTCTCTTCTCTCTCTCTCTCTCTCTTTCTGGTTACTGATTATCTGTAGTTCTGCAATCATTTCGATTTTTGTCTCAATTCAGCTAATGGATGAGACCGTTTTGAAGAGACCTGATGCGTTACTGTTAAGCATGAATTTTCTCTTTGGTGGTTTGTATCTGGCTTCTTAACAAGGTATAAAATGAGTTTTGAATAGAAACAGAGCAGATCTCTTCATAAATGTCTCCTTTAATAGCTGAAACAAATAGATAGCAAAATGGTTTGCAAAACACTTGTTCAGTTTCATAAATAGCGAAGGGGCAGGGAATTCAAGGAAGGGAAACGACCAACAGATTACAGTCATTGGTATAGTGGATACAGTTGACCGTCATGCACTTGGTTTCTAGTTATCCACTGTTCCAGTGCTAGCCTGGCTGCTTTCCAAACTGATAATAACTCGAAGTAACAAATCTCATCACCCCTCACCTCCCCTACATCCTTATACCCCTTTCTTTTGCACAATCCCTTCCATCATCCCTCCCATCTCCGTAAACGATCAATCTGTCTCCTTCAAGCTTCCCAGAGATATGCCCCTCTATTCTCGACTCCTTTCACCTGTTTTAGTTGATCAAGTGCAGAGGTCAATGACGAAAAGAAAAAAAAAATAACCTGAAGCTTCACCCATGTGTAATAGAGACATGCTTTCGCTTTTGCTTTCTCTTTAAGTTATTTCGAGATAACTCCAAACAACCTGAGGCACTGGTTGGGGAAGTCAAAGGATCAGACTAGTCATTAGGCTAACGTCTCCCTCCGCTCTCTCTCTCTCTCTCTCTCTCTCTCTCTCTCTCTCTCTCTCTCTCTCTCTCTCTCTCCCTCCCTCTCTTTCCCGCACTCTGTCTCTCTATTTCTCTTACTACTTGCCGATCTTTTTCGTCCTTTGTGAGAGAGTCAAAAGAGCAGTTTGGTGGTTAGAGTCACAATAATCTCGCTCTTGACATTCCTGGATTTCGTCATTGACCTCTGGACTTGATCAGCTCAACGTGACAGTGAGAGTCAAGAATAGAAGGGCATTAGTCTGGTAAGCTTAAAGGAGACGGACTGATGGTTTAGTTTCAGTTTCACTTTCTCAAGATGACGTCTCTGCTCTCAGAATGAATTCCATATGCACTGACGCCACTGGTAATGTGACGGAGAAGATCCAGCGATGATCATGGCAAAAACTAAAGCCTGGGTGTAAACCTATGAGCTGGCCAGGTCCTGGGGTTCTACCTAGTGTATGGGTTTTGTGTAAACCCATCGCCCACTCAGGGATTCAACCCACAACCCTGTGTTGTCAGAATTGCGCTCTAACAACTGAACTGATGGAGCCACTACAGATCGTTTACTGATGAGAAAGTGTTGCTGGAACAGATCGTCATCATTATCATCGTGTGCCCTGCCAAATGGCGTCGGCGATCATGACCTTTCATATGCGTCTATCCTTGTCGCTGCAAAGTACATCTTCCACCCTCTCTGTCCTCAGCCACCCTGCAAGTCCGACCTGTATTTTCTCCCTCGGTCTGCCTGATGTTCTCTTTCCTTCCAGCTTTCCTGTTGTGACAAGGTGCCGTAATCCCCTTTCTTCGTAAATGGCCTACAAATGTTGCTTGTCTTTTCCTAACCTTCTTTATCAATGATCTTCTGGAACAGATAGTGGAGAAAAAAAGGGTGGATGAATGTAGGGAAGTAGGGGGATGGAAGAGAAGAGATTTATCAGTTCGAGTTATTATCAGTTTAGAAAAACAGACAAGCCACTTCTAGAGCAGAGCTGGATAAACAGAAAACAAATGGATGACATCCAAATTTATTCACAAGAATAAATGTCTAGAATTTTTGCTTGTTTTGTCTCCCCTGAATTCCCTGCATCTTCTCTTAGGTTTGACTGACAGATGTTTTGCAAACTATTTCGCCATTGTACTGTCTTCAGCTATTAATGAGACAGCTGTTATGGGATCTGGTCTGTTGCTATTGAAGCATGGCTTGTATACCTGTGTTAAAGTAGCGGCAGAAACAACACTGCAACGTGTACAAGTAAATGTTTAAACGGAACATATCAGGTCTCATCACAGCTATCTCATCAAATTGTTGAAGACGATAAAATCGAATAGTGTGATGATAATAGACTCAGATACATGCATATATATATATGTATGTGTATGTATGTATAAAGAGACAGATACAGAAAAGACAAAAGGGACAAAGAGAGAGGAGGAGGGAGGGAGAGGAAGAGGGAAACGAGACAGAGAGAGGGAGACAGAGAGAGAGAAAGAGACAGAGATAGAGAGACATTAGGGAGGAGAAAGAGACAGACAGAGACAGAGACAGAGAAGGGAGGGAAGAAGGGAGAGACAGAGAGACAGACAGAAGAAGACAGACAGACAGAGAGAGACAGAGAGAGAGAGAAAGAAAGAAAGAGAGAGACAGAGAGACAAACAGAGAGAGAGAGAGGACAGACAGACAGACATACAACAGAACAGAGAGACACAGAGAGAGGGGAGAGGCTGAGAGAGACAGAGAGAGAGAGAAGACAGATAGATAGACAGACAGAGAGCTTCATCACTGACCTCTTGCCCTGCTTCGTTCTTTCTTTGGATGAAATGTGGAATGATGTTGGAGGAAAGGTTCATTTAAAGGAGCCAAAGTAATCTTACTTCTGTGCGCTTCTTGACATTCCTGATCTTTATCAATGACCTTTGCACTGGGTCAGCTCAAACATCATCCAGAAAGGGCACAATGTAAGGACATAACTCTGGCAAGCTTGAAGGATATAAATTGATTATTGATTGGATGTGGAAGGGAGGGAGAGTAGTGATAAAAAGGGCAATGGGGATTGTTGGTTTTTCCATCTTCACACTTATTCTTGGATTTAGAAAGTCTTGCTCTTGATCAACGTCTTGGCAAACAGTATCTGACTGAGTGAACTGTGATGTCTTTTATACACAATATTGGTAGGCTGGGATGTTTCGCTCTTTTATTGCACTCTCCAGTTCATCCTGCCTGTGCTAACATTTCTGACATCAGGTGGAATATCTGCAGTAAACTAAACGCAGATTTGTCATTAACTGCAAAATTGAAGCCACGTGCCTTGGTCGTATTTGAATGGAAGATGCTGTATGAGTTATTTCTAGTACTGTTATTATCATCATTGTCATTCTTCTTCTTCTTCTTCTTTCTTCTTCTTCTTCTTCTTCTTCTTCTTCTTCTTCTTCTTCTTCTTCTCTTCTTCTCTCTTCTTCTTCTTCTCTTCTTCTTCTTCTTCTTCTTCTTCTTCTTCTTCTTCTTCTTCTTCTTCTTCTTCTTCTTCTTCTTCTTCTTCTTCTTCTTCTTTCTTCTTCTTCTTCTTCTTCTTCTTCTTCTTCTTCTTCTTCTTCTTCTTCTTCTTCTTTCTTCTTCTTTCTTCTTCTCTTCTTCTTTTCTTCTTCTTCTTATCGT
>JAPXFY010000023.1:40244216-40251716 GCA_030674185.1 Monoplex corrugatus | reverse complement strand
TCTTCTTTCTTTCTTTCTTCCTTCTTTTCTTTCTTTATTTCTTTTCACACATCTGACGTTATTTGTATATTCATCTATGTATCCTCCTCTCAGTTGATTATCTGTTTCTGCATTTATTTATGCATTCATTTCTGAACTTATTATTAAGTTAATATTTCTTGATTTCATTTATTTATTTATTTGTGTATTCATTTATTTATTTATTTACTTGAGGGACATATAACTGTTATTTTCTTCTTTATTTTTTCTTTGATACAACCCAACTCATTTACTTTTCCTTGAATCCTTGGTGTTCCTTCTTGGACATACATGTTTCTGGTAGATAAAAGAAGGCTGATGCTTCAGCTGACATAAGCTGCGAAGCATAATTATCTCATTGCCCTGACACAGCCACACTTCTATTCCTACCTCTCTGCTTTTGCCTTATCTTACAACGTGTTTACGTCCTTGGGGACACACTTTTATTTATCCTCCACAATTTGAGCCACCACAGTCTCCAGCTTGGAAATAGAGAAGGGTTTAGATTATGAAGGAAAATGGCGTACATATTAATGAGGTAGGAATGGTGCCAGCACTGGATCTCCACTCTTCTTTCTGTGTTTGATTATATCTAGACCATTCGTTTTGCAAGCATGCGGATGGAGCGGAATGGCATTGTGAAAACTGAACTGTCATCAGTGTGACCATTGTTGTAACAGTGATTTTGTATTCTCATTATGTTATGAGATTACATGAATGGTTAGGCTTATGTTGTTCTTTGCATATAATATTGTTCGGTGTCTATTGTGAAAGTGCATTGCTCTGACAAGGATCCTGTTAGATGCTGTTTCTTCCTTGCTTTGTTCCTTTATACAAACACACACACATTCAAACCCACAAACGCATAAACGAAGCCTCATATCAGTCTGAGTGTACGCATCTAGCGGTTTTCTGAAAATTGAATCATAGAGAACATACAAACGGAAATCGAGAGATGAAGGACAAGAAAAGAAGGATGGAAGAAGGAAGGGAAAGGCATAGTGACGATGAGGTTGAGTGGGAGAGAGGGAGTAAGATAAAAACAAAATATGATGATGTAAAAATTTGGACATATGAGATTTAACGCAAGATCAGGTGTCGCCTTATTGACGGGACCTGATAAATAACAAAATTCCATGCCCTAATTGTAGCGCACTATATGTACATTAATGCATTCACATGAAATTCAAAATCGTTACTTTGAATGGTGCTCAAGGTGGTAAGCATTGATAAAGAAGAAGGAAAGAAAGGCAGAGAGAAAGAGAGAGAGAGAGAGAAGAGAGAAGACAGACAGACAGACAGACAGACAGACAGAAAGAGACAGAAAGAGACAGAAAAAGACTGATTAACTTATCTTTTATTTTCAAACGCTAACGACAATGACACATACAACATACAACATTCATTAACAGAGAGAGAGAGAAGAGAGAAGACAGACAGACAGACAGATTCAGACACAGAGAGAGAGAGACAGACAAGCAGATACAAACACAGACAGACAGACAGAGACAGAAGAAATGAGAGAGAGAATGAGAAAGAAGGGAAGAGGCAATGGACAACAACATTTAAGTATAACCTCAATCATATGAGCAATGAGAACTAAATGCATGAAACTACTAATGGACAAGAAATGTTATTTCCTCAATAAAATGCATTAATAATAATGTATTAATAAATAATGTAATGTCCAAATGCGTGCTGTCTTGAGAAAGGGCTGAATGTTTGATTTTCATTAATTCAGTTAGCTGAGTTATATAAATCAATAAAATTAATCAAAAACAGATTTGGGGCAAGTCATTGACCTTTGCACCTGATCTGCTTGAACATCACCAGCGGAATTACGAAAATAGGGATGTCACACCAGGAAGTTTATACACACAATCTCTCTCTCTCTCTCTCTCTCTCTCTCTCTCTCCTCTCCTCTCTCTCTCTCTCTCTCTCTTCTCTCTCTTTCTCTCTGTCTGTCTGTCTGTCTCTCTCTCTCTCTCTCTGTCTCTCTCTCTGTCTGTTTGGGTGTCTGTCTGTCTGTCTGTCTCCCCCCTCTCTCTCTCTGTCTCTGTGTCGGTGTTTGTCTGTCTATCTCTCTCTCTCTCTCTCTGTGTCTCTCTGATTCTGTCTCTGTCTCTGTGTCTGTCTGTCTGTCTGTCTGTCTCTCTCTCTCTCTGTCACTGTCTCTCTGATTCTGTCTCTGTGTCTGTGTCTGTGTCTGTCTGTCTGTCTGTCTCTCTTTCTTTCTGTCCATCTCTGTCTGTGTCTCTCTCTGTCTGTCTCTCTCTCTCTGTCTCTGTCTGTCTGTCTTCTCTCTCTCTCTCTCTGTCTCTCTCTGTCTGTCTCTGTGTCTGTCTGTCTGACTGTCTGTCTGTACATCTCTCTCTCTGTCTCTCTGATTCTATGTCTCGTGTCTCCTGTCTGTCTGTCTGTCTGTCTGTCTCTCTCTCTCTCTCTCTCTATCTCTTATGTATTCTGATTTTCTCTATGCGTGTATGCACGTTATTATGCCAGCACTGTGCAGACAGTGTAGATTATTCATTGGAGGTGAGTAAGAGCACTGGACAGGAATGCAATGAAGGAGAGCAACAGCAGAATGTGTATCTGTTGCTTTTCTTCCCTCTGATCATTTCTGGGAATTTTGTGATTTTCTTTTTCAGATTTGGTAAATAGAACCTGATTGGGTGGGTGTTGGAAATTGTGCTGTCAGCTTTTCCTGGGGTTAATTGTCTGGGATTGACAAACATGGTTTCAGTCCCAACTCCTGTGGCATTTTTTTTCAATCATGAAACTTAGCTCCTTCTTCGTCTTCTTTTTCTTCTTTCTTTCTTTCTTTTCGTCTTCTTCTTCTTCTTCTTCTTCTTCTTCTTCTTCTTCTTCTTCTTCTTCTTCTTCTTCTTCTTCTTCTTCTTCTTCATTCTTCATTCTTCATTCTTCTTCTTCTTCTTCATTCTTCGTCAAATTCTTCTTCTTCTTCTTCAAATTCTTCAATTCTTTCTTTCTTTCAATTCCCTTTCTTTCTTTCTTCTTCTTCTTCTTCTGTTTTCTCTTTCTTCTTCTTCTTTCTTCTTCTCATCTTTTTCTCTATTTTTAACCAATGTGAAGCCACAAAGACTAGTCTCCCACATTTTTCTCTTTATTCAAGTGTCCAAGCCTAGTCTCTGCAAATTTTCTCTGCGATCTGCACATTGTGAGTTTGTTTGTTTGTTTGTTTGTTTGTTTGTTTGTTGCTTGCTTGCTTGTTTGCTTGTTTGCTTTTGTTTGTTTGTGTATTTGTTTGTTTTGTTTTCTGTCTTCGCCTTCATCTGTCTCCCTCAACAATTCCCTGGAGGATTAATATACAAAGGCGCTTGGATCTTATCATAGGGCCATACCCTGAACTGAAATCAGCAAATTTTCATAGGGTCCATTGTCTGTTGTATCATTTAACACATTTGCTAACTGGTACTGTAATCAGAGTACATGTATTCGATGTTTAGTATCATGCGATAACACCTCATTTCCATGGTGCGGACTTGTCTTTCCGATATGTTGAAAGGATCCATTCTCGCACAAATACAGAAAGATAGACTAACCAGTGCACGCAAGAGTCTGGTGTGTTCCAGGGATATGTTGAAACGTGCCTGAGAGAGGGTAGCCCTGACGACTTCCAACTGAAATATGGAACCATTCTCCAATGGCACCATATGTAAGTATCGCACTAGCTGCTATGGAGAATACATGTAGTTGCTGAATGGTGTTGATCTGGCGTTTGGCAAAGGTCTGTTAATACTTTGCTGCTGATGTGTATTACGTGTTTGAGGCAGATTGCTCTGTTGCCCTGTGAATCTCAGGTGTTTGTTTTTCTTATTTATGTATTTGTATATTCGTTTACTTCAATTCTGTCATAATTCAGATTATTATTAGCATTGACTCAAATAAAGATGATTTGTGTTTTACACAGGCAACAGTTTGTATGTGCATAAGGAAAAAAATAAGAAGTGTTAGAAAAGAGAGAGAGGGGGAGGGTGTACAGACATTGTACACAACTATAATTCCTGAACATAAAAGGAGATAGGAAAACTTCCCTGCTGCTGTGTCCTAATGTGAGAAAAGGAATAACTGACTAAGAGGACATCATAATGGGTTTTTGAGTAAATATGATGTCAGAGCGGAAATGAGAACTATGACGCACTAGCGAAGAGTAGTGTTTGGAATGTATTCAGATAATGCATAAGAGAAAACATAGGCATATGTTCGACAGAATGGGAAAATATTTAATCAAGAATATGGCTAATGTAAATGGATTCCAATGAACTACTTTCTTAGGTCTCCTCAACAAAGGTAAGTTCAATCAAATAATCAGTCCATGTACTAGAGCGAACACTGTCCCAATTTCACTCACTGAACAGACTACCCATCTACCCGTCTACGTCTAGGACACCATTTTAGCCTTATCTTTAATTGAAAGACGCTCCAAAGTCTTTGTGAAAGACGTACTGGGGAATGGGGCATAAGCGAGTCTGGTTAAAGTAAATAAGATAAATGTTGTTGATAACCCTGAGGTCGTAGGTGGTACAGGTACCAACCTTTATCGTGTCCAGTATTATAAGGCAAATGCCCATCTTCAATTTTCTACTTTGCTCTACCAACACATGAGCAATGTGAAGTGCCTTTACACAACTAGGACATTAAAGTTTTTGTTTTAACCCTGGACCTTCTTCAGATAACACAATATTGATATGGCATGACCACTTTTCAAATGGAAGAATTTATCTAACTTCTCCTCTGACATAACATTTACCCACAACAAACACATTATGATGTCATTTTAGTCTTATCCTCCCGCTGGACGAAACAGCAGGGAAGTTCCAGTCTTTTTCTTCTAATTTCGTATTTGGCATTTGTTCGTTTGTGATCTTACGTCTACGCTTAACAATGGGTAGCTGGCCAAAATGTGCGCCTGTCTTGTCAGATTGCATTAAATACGCGTTATGATTCTTTTTTTTCGTGTTTTTTTTTTTCGCTAGGACTAGATGGGCCTGAAGCTGCAGACAGTTTTCTTTATGCAAGACTTGAACTTACATAGTTTGTAGATTATTGTATTTATCAAATAGTTGCAAATGAGTCTCAGATTATCACAAGTGTCACTTATTACTGGTCTCGGTTGTTTTCAGTATCTCGCATTAACACACACGTACACACACAAAACACACACACCACACAAACACCACACACATACACAACACACACACACACACACACACACAACACACAAACACAGCAACACACGAACACACACAACACACCACACCACACACACACACACACACACACACAAACACACACACACACACGCATGCATCAGCTTTGAGTCATTCTGAATTTTTTTGAATTTTCCAATTTCTTCAAGAAGACATTTGATACATGGGCACAAAGAGGGAGAGAGAGAGAGAGAGAGAGAGAGAGAGAGAGAGAGAGAGACAGAGAGACAGACAGACGGACAGACAGACAGACGGACAGACAGACAAGACAGTCAGACAAAGACAGAGACAGAGACAGACAGACAAAGACAGACAGACAGACAGAGGTAAAGACAGAGGCAGAGAGAGACAGAGACAGAGCAGAGGCAAAAACATATAAGGGACAGAGAGAGACAGACACAGACTTCAGAATACCATACTACTCAAAGATAGCAACATCAGGTCTATATACACATAGAAAAAAAACAGAAAGAAACAGAAATGGGGAGAGAAAAAGAGAGAGGGGAAGAGAAGGGAGAGAAAGAGAGAGTGCAAGAGAGAGACAGGGGGGAAAGAGGAGGGGTTGACAGAGAGAGACAGGGAAGGAGAGGAGAGAAGCAGACTGGAAGGAAAATAAAAAGATGGGGAGGGGAGACAACAACAGATAAAAATGACCTCCATCAAATAAGCAATCAGAGACAAATAAAAGAACTAGATGAAGCATAAAAGATGGCACATCCGGAGGAAAAGGCATTAATAATGGTTCTGTGAACACTGTCTAAATGCTTGTTGGCTGAAGAAAAAGAGATAATCTTAAATTCAATTAGCCCAGTTCTTCTTCTTCTTTTTATGTCTATCTGATTTCCAGACTTTATGCACGTGCAAGCATTTCACTTGAATGAAAGATGTGACAGAAACTAGGAGACAAAAATACATAAAAAACTTGGCCAACATCAGGCAGTACCATTATTCCACATACATGTATAGGGTTACTGGATCAGCAACAACGAGTCATTGTGTCACTGTGTTCAGTACGCTTACACCAGAAGTAGGAACTAGAAACGTAGGAACTTGAGTCAACTGCACCAAAAATATTCATTGCAATAACTATTGTAAAACGGGTTTCATTTGATGTTATGAACCTAGTTCATTCATTCATTTATTTGTCCGTTTATCATGTATTCATTCATTCATTTATATGTCCATCTATCCATGAATGAATGAATTAATTCATTTATTTGTCCACTTTTCCATGTATCCATTCATTCATTCATTCATTCATTCATTCATTCATTTTTTGTTAATCAATTGATAAATCCATTCATTCATTCATTTATCCATTCATTCTCCCATTCATTCATTTATTTATTCATTCATTCGTTCATTCATTCATTCATTTATTTAATTTACTTGTTTTCATGATCATCGCATTCATGGAAATATCCTTTGTGCTCACCTTTTCTTTATCTGTTGTTCCTGTTTAATTTTCTACGCCACCTTAATGACCACAGACGCTGGCGCAGTTTTTTTTTTAATATAACGCAGGGATGATTATGACGATGAGGATGATAACCATAATGGTGAGGAGTTCCATCTAGGGTTGAGACTACGTGACAGGGCTGTACTTACCCTTACTCATCATCATCATCATCATCATCAGGTGCCCTGCAGCATGGCGTTGGCGACCATGGACTTCCAACCATCTCTATCTCTCGTTGCCCCCAGCATCTCCCCAACCCTCCTCATCCCCAGCCACTCTGCAAGTCCGTCCAGCATTCTCTCCCTGGGTCTACCTGGTGCTCTCTTTCCCTTCAGCTTCCCCGTTGTGACCAGGTGCTCCAAAATCCCCTTCCTCATAAAATGGCCTATAAATGTTGCTTGTCTTTTCCTAATCTTCCTTATGAGTGATCTACTTGTGTCTGCCTCCATCAAGACTGTCTCGTTTGTTCTCCTTGCCGTCCATGGAACTCTCAACATTCTTCTGAGAAACCACATCTCGACTGCCTCGATTCTGCTCTGGCTTTGCTTGCTGACTGTCCACGCCTCGCATCCATACAACAGTATTGGTTCTATATAACATTCAAGGACTCTCTTTCTGATGTTAATTGATAGGCATTTGTTGGTAAGAATGCTTGTCATCTTCTTGAATGCTGTTCTGGCTTGGCCGATTCTGCCAGCTATTTCCGATGTGCATCTGCCGTCTGATGAAATGACCATTCCCAGGTATTTGCACTTATTAACCTGTGTCAAGGTTGTGCCATTTGCTGTTATT
>JAPXFY010000023.1:40214216-40229216 GCA_030674185.1 Monoplex corrugatus | reverse complement strand
CTCTACCTTTTCTCCTTGAATCCATGAGTTTCTGGTTTAAAACATGGGAGACGGTTACTTTTGAAATAAGATATGCATAATCCATTCCCTTGAAGCAACAGCATGTGGAACAGCATCTTACATTCTCCCACAATTTACCACTGCCTCTTTCTCTAAAAGAATGGGTATAAGAGTGGGAGTGGGTATGTTAGTGTTGCAAAAATCAGGTAGTTAGATATGTATTCTTTTCTCTGACTGACTTAGTTATCATTTATGTCGTTTCTGGAAAGACATTCAACTGGCAGTTGCTGCCTACTGAATATATAAAAGCCAGCGCCATACAAATACATGATTGTGACATAATAGATCAACTGAACAATTACAATGAACTCAAAAATAAAGTATGCATGTTAAATGTTTGTGACTTAGTAGATCAACTGAACAGTTACAATAAACTCAGAAATAGAATGTGTATGTTAAATGTTTGTAACTTGGTAGATCAGCTGATCAATTACAATAAACTCAGAAATAAAATCTGTATGTTAAATGTTTGTGACCTAGTAGATCAACTGAACAATTACAATGAACTTAGAAATAAATTATGTATGTTAAATGTGTGTGACTTAATAGATCAGATGAACAATTACAATGAACTGAGAAACAAAGTGTGTGTGTGAAATGTTTGTGACCTAGTAGATCAACTGAACAATTACAAATAACTCAGAAATAAATTAAGTATGTTAAATGTTTATGACTTAATAGATCAACTGAACAAGTAGCCTACAATGAACTCAAAAATAAATTATATATGCAGTGACTTGGTAATTGTCTTGTGGAATGTTTTTTTGTTTTTCAAACAGTGTTTGGTTTTGCTTGTGTTAGTGTTTCACACACGAATAAATAAGCACACAAACTGACAACGTTTTGTAATGAGTACAATAGATAAGCAGTTTAATGTCAGTACACTTATACGATCCTTTAAGTATATGTGGTTACTAAATGCATTGCAAAAGAAACACACCAGGACTATTGCTTCTCTTTGTGGAAGAAATAACATATAGTCATTTTCTTTCTTGCATTTAGATAAAACTACAAATTATTTTACTTTCTAAGAACACAGTTTCCGACATATTTGAATCAGCATCTTTAATACTTTTGTTTTGTTTGTTTTGTTTTGTTTTGTTTGGTTTATTTTGTTTTGTTTTGTTTTGTTTTTGTTTGTTTGCTTGTTTATTTTCTAGGGCTGTTTTTTTATATTTTGTTTGTTTTTGCTGGCAGACTGCCAAAAAATCCATTTACTAAATACTTATAATCTGTGTTCATTGCTACATTCAGCTAGCGTTTTGTTTAAATAGTTAATTCGTTTACTTCGTTTGTTAGCTTTCCCTCCCGTCTTCAAGTTGTCTTTTCTTTCTTTTCTTCTCAAGACTGAATACATATAAGTATCTCCACTTGCCATTCCTCCACGCCATCCCCATCCCCATTCACCCTTTGATTTTCTCTAACATTATTTACCCAAGTAGATATTAAACCTAACACAAACTATCAGGCATATAAAAACCACTTTTTCTCAGTCTGAATTTACGGTTTGTTAATGCTTTTTTCCTGAGGAAAGATAACACACCTAAAGTGGTACAGAGAACAGACAGAATGTAAAATGAAGACAGACCGAGAGACAGAGAGTGAGAGAGACTGACAGAGACAGAGAGAAAAGGTAAAAGAAAAAGGACTGGCATAATACAACAATTAAGAATAACTTTCATCATCTAAGCGATCAGAAATATATAAAAGAAATACCTGATGTGAAAGATATAAGAAATCAAGAGGAAATAAAAGGAAACTGCATTAATAAGATTCAATGAACATTGTCCAAATGCTTCAGAAAGGAAATAAGTGGCAGATTTTAAAACAATCGATTGCCCAGTTCTGTCTTTTTTGTCTATCTAATTTCCGGATTTTGTGCACATGCCAGAAGTGTGCCTGGTTGAGAGAAATGACGCATACAGAGAGACACAAAATTAAAGGAAAATGTTCAGCATTTGATGCATTAACGTCGCAGCTCCGTCACTCACTGGGTTACTGGACCAAGAGAAAGTCTCCATTACATAGCTGTTTGCACAAGCAATTGAACAACAGTTGATTTTCCTGCTCAAATCTCTATTAGTCAAACACTCATCATCTAACTATAATCTCTATTAGTCAGTCAGTCATTATTTAACTGTTTGGCTGATGTTTGTAACTGCTGCGGTGATTAATAGTATAACACTGTCGGTTTGGATTTTCGTGCAGTTAATACGATGTATGAAAATTGCAAGTTTAGAAAAAAATAACATTCATTGCCAGGGTGGATGAAAACTCAGTATCAATATAAAAATCATCGTTCACTATTTTCAACCTGGAGCAGCTCTTACCCAGTCCTGAATACACTTTCAGATTAATCAAAAATGCTAAGATTCCTAGTGATGTATGCATTTATTGCGCTTGAGAAAGGTGTTTTTTCAGGATTTGATCACCGTCTTTGCTGTGAACATTTTATCTTAGTCTTACTCAAAATACTCAGATTGCAGACACATTCAGTTGGTATCTTTTCTTGGTCTCTAGTCTATATCTATTGCCTGACTGCTTGATTTAGAAACTCCAGCACACCCATGCCATCCAGAATGTTTTCATAAACCCGTCTTTACCTTTTGGTTATTACATTATTTCTGATTGATTCAAGTCAATTGGTCCGGCTGGTTATTATTAACCCATCATTACACTTCTTCACCCACAACAATTCTCTTTCTCCCTCCCTCTCTCTCCCTCTCTCTCTCTCTCTCTCTCTCTCTCTCTCTGCCTCTCTGTCTCTCTCTCTCTCTGTCTCTCTCTCTCTCTCTGAAACTGTTTTATGCTCCTTGCCACAAGGACAAAAATGTCAATGGCAATAAACCATTTTCAGTTTCAGTTTCAGTTTCAGTTTCTCTCTCTCTTTCTCTCTCTCTGTCTCTCTGCCTCTCTGTCTCTGTCTCTCTCTCTCTCTCTCTGTCTCTCTCTTTCTCTCTCTTTCTCTCTCTTTCTCTTAGTGAAGATACAAAAAACATAGAAACAAAAGGATACGTTAGGACCTCAGGACGTGGCCAGCTCATAGGGTTACCTGCATGCTTAAGGCTTGAGCCATGATCATTGTGGATCTTCTCCATCACATGGCACCAATGGCGTCAGTGCACATGATATTCATTCCCAGCGCGATGACGTCATCTTCAAAAGCTGAAACTGACAGGTCTCTCTCTCGTTTTCTGTCTCTGTCTGTCTATTTGTCTGTCTGTCTGTCTGTTTGTCAGTCTGTCTGTCTGTCTGCCTCTCTCTCTCTCTTTCTCTCTCTCTCTCTCTCTCTCTCTCTCTCTCTGGAAAAATGTGAAGGGAATTCTAAGAATGGTCCGCACTACGCAAATTTTACTGCCTCCTGCGTGCATAGCTGTTAAGTTTTTGCCTATGTTATAGGCTTAAAGAGCCCAAATACACTACTTTTGTGTGGTAGAGTAATCCATTTTGATATTGGTAACCTTTGTCATTGACCTCTGCACGTGGCCATCTTGAACGTCACTTACGGGGGTGCAAATAGACAGGCACCGCTGTGGTAAGCGTGAAGGAGCTATTGGAGTGACTATTGATTCATACGAGATAGAGATGAAAGGGATGCAGGGAAGCAAGGGTGCAAGGACTATTGTTTCTCCCTGCACTCAATCCCCATTTATCATCAGACTGTTGCTTCTCCCTACACTCAATCCCCACTTATCATCAGACTATTGTTTCTCCCTGCACTCAATCCCCATTTATCATCAGACTGTCGCTTCACCCTACACTCAATCCCCACTTATCATCAGACGCCAGCTTCTCCCAACACTCAATCCCCACTTATCATCAGACTGTCGCTTCACCCTACACTCAATCCCCACTTATCATCAGACGCCAGCTTCTCCCTACACTCAATCCCCACTTATCATCAGACTGTTGCTTCTCCCTACACTCAATCCTCACTTATCACCAGACAGTTGCTTCTCCCTACACTCAATACCCACTTATCATCAGACTGTTGCTTCTCCATACACTCAATCCCCACTTATCATCAGACTGTTATTTTTCTTTACACTCAATCCCCACTTATCACCAGACTGTTACTTCTCCCTACACTCAATCCTCACTTATCATCAGACTGTTGTTTCTCCCTACACTCAATCCTCACTTATCATCAGACTGTTGCTTCACCCTACACTCAATCCCCACTTATCATCAGACTGTTGCTTTTCTTTACACTCAATCCCCACTTATCATCAGACTGTTGCTTTTCCCTACACTCAATCCCCACTTATCATCAGACGCCAGCTTCTCCCTACACTCAATCCCCACTTATCATCAGACTGTTCCTTCTCCCTACACTCAATCCTCACTTATCATCAGACTGTTGCTTCTCCCTACACTCAATCCCCACTTATCATCAGACTGTTGCTTCTCCCTACACTCAATCCTCACTTATCATCAGACTGTTGGTTCTCCCTACACTCAATCCTCACTTATCATCAGACTGTTGCTTCTCCCTACACTCAATCCCCACTTATCATCAGACTGTTGCTTCTCCCTACACTCAATCCCCACTTATCATCAGACTGTTGCTTCTCTCTACACTCAATCCCCACTTATCATCAGACTGTTACTTCTCCCTACACTCAATCCTCACTTATCATCAGACTGTTGCTTCTCCCTACACTCAATCCCCATTTATCATCAGACTATTGCTTCTCCCTACACTCAATCCCCACTTATCATCAGCCTGTTACTTCTCCCTACACTCAATCCCCACTTATCATCAGACGCCAGCTTCTCCCTACACTCAATCCCCACTTATCATCAGACTGTTACTTCTCCCTAAACTCAATCCCCACTTATCATCAGACGCCAGCTTCTCACTACACTCAATCCCCACTTATCATCAGACTGTTGCTTCTCTCTACACTCAATCCTCACTTATCATCAGACTGTTGGTTCTCCCTACACTCAATCCCCACTTATCATCAGACTGTTGCTTCTCCCTACACTCAATCCTCACTTATCATCAGACGCCAGCTTCTCCCTACACTCAATCCTCACTTATCATCAGACGCCAGCTTCTCCCTACACTCAATCCCCACTTATCATCAGACGTTGGTTCTCCCTACACTCAATCCTCACTTATCATCAGACTGTTGCTTCTCCCTACACTCAATCCCCACTTATCATCAGACTGTTGGTTCTCCCTACACTCAATCCTCACTTATCATCAGACTGTTAATTCTCCCTACACTCAATCCCCACTTATCATCAGACTGTTGCTTCTCCCTACACTAAATCCCCACTTATCATCAGACTGCTGCTTTTCCCTACACTCAATCCCCACTTATCATCAGACTGTCGCTTCTCCCTACACTCAATCCCCACTTATCATCAGACTGTTGCTTCTCCCTACACTCAATCCCCACTAATCATCAGACTGTTGCTTCTCCCTACACTCAATCCCTACTTATCATCAGACTGTTGCTTCTCCCTACACTCAATCCCCACTTATCATCAGACTGTTGCTTCTCCCTACACTCAATCCCCACTTATTATCAGACTGTTGCTTCTCTCTACACTTAATCCCTACTTATCATCAGACTGTCGCTTCTCTCTACACTGAATCCCCACTTATCATCAGACTGTCGCTTCTCTCTACACTCAATCCCCACTTATCATCAGACTGTCGCTTGTCTCTACACTCAATCCTCACTTATCATCAGACTGTCGCTTCTATCTACACTCAATCCCCACTTATCATCAGATTGTTGCTTCTCCCTACACTCAATCCCCACTTATCATCAGACTGTTGCTTTTCTTTACACTCAATCCCCACTTATCATCAGACTGTCGCTTCTATCTACACTCAATCCTCACTTATATCAGACTGTTGCTTCTCCCTACACTCAATCCCCACTTATCATCAGAATGTTACTTCTCCTTACACTCAATCCTCACTTATCATCAGACTGTTGGTTCTCCCTACACTCAACCCCCACTTATCATCAGAATGTTACTTCTCCTTACACTCAATCCTCACTTATCATCAGACTGTTGGTTCTCCCTACACTCAATCCCCACTTATCATCATAATGTTACTTCTCCTTACACTCAATCCTCACTTATCATCAGACTGTTGGTTCTCCCTACACTCAATCCCCACTTATCATCAGAATGTTACTTCTCCTTACACTCAATCCTCACTTATCATCAGACTGTTGCTTCTCCCTACACTCAATCCCCACTTATCATCAGAATGTTACTTCTCCTTACATTCAATCCTCACTTATCATCAGACTGTTGGTTCTCCCTACACTCAATCCCCACTTATCATCAGACTGTTGGTTCTCCCTACACTCAATCCCCACTTATCATCAGACTGTTGCTTCTCTCTACACTCAATCCTCACTTATCATCAGACTGTTGCTTCTCTTACACTCAATCCCCACTTATCATCAGACTGTTACTTCTCCCTACACTCAATCCCCACTTAGCATCAGACGCCAACTTCTCCCTACACTCAATCCCCACTTAGCATTAGACGCCAACTTCTCCCTACACTCAATCCCCACCAAGCATCAGACGCCAACTTCTCCCTACACTCAATCCCCACTTAGCATCAGACGCCAGCTTCTCCCTACACTCAATCCCCACTTAGCATCAGACGCCAACTTCTCCCTACACTCAATCCCCACTTAGCATCAGACGCCAGCTTCTCCCTACACTCAATCCCCACTTAGCATCAGACGCCAACTTCTCCCTACACTCAATCCCCACTTAGCATCAGGCGCCAGCAGGTCAGTTTTTGATGGATGGGATTGACAAAATGAATCGGATTGCTTAAAAATGCGAAATGTGCTGACCACTTTTCCTGATGATTGGCTGCAATTCATTCTCTGTCTGTCTGTCTGTCTGTCTGTCTTTCTTTCTTTCTCTCTCTGTCTCTCTGACATTGTCTCTCTCTGTCTCTGTCTGTCTGTCTCTCTGTCTACCTCTTTCTCTGTCTCTCTCATTCTCTGTCTCCCTGTCTCTGTCTCTGTCTCTCTCTGTCTCTGTCTGTCTCTGTCTGTCTCTCTCTGTCTTTGTCTTTCTGTCTCTCTCTCTCTCCCTCTCTCTCTCTCTCTCTTCTTCTTCTTCTTCTTCTTCTTCTTCTTCTATTTCTTCTTCTTTCTGTTTTTTTGTGTCTCTCTTCCTGTCTTTTTTTTCTCTCTCTGTCTCTCTCTATCTGTCTCTCTCTATCTCTCTGTCTCTGTCTGTCTGTCTCTCTCTCTCTCTCTCTCTCTCTTGTTCTCTTTCTCACTCTCCATATATTCTCTTCTGCTTGTCCTTCTTTTATCTAATCCCATGCGCAATGCAGTCGTTGGAGAGGGGAGTGAAGAGAGCTCATAGGTTCCAGCAGCAGACAGGACTTTCCTTTTCTGTCTGAGGAGCAACTATGATCAATGCAAACAAAGTGGAGTTGATCCAGTCTTCGATATTTGCCACCCAGCTTTGCCTCTGTCGACCTCAGTGGTGGCATCTCTCCAGGTTGTACTCAAGGATGGTCTTATAGATTGTGTCATTGCATGTGATGTGACCAAACCTTGCCAGACTGCATTCTTTCCCAGCTACTAGAAATGTTAAATATAGGCCCACCAATGTGTTAATCCTATTCCAACTAACTCAATTTTTTTTTGTTTGGATGCAAGCGTTTTTCTCAGACTCTTGTTTTCAATGGCCTGAACAGTATTTCCTGAGTCAGCAAGTAATGTGCAAGTGACCTGTAGAGGAGGACAGAGTCTGGGAATGATACGTATAGTCTGTATATGGTGGTAAAGTTGACTACAGTGCATCTACAGATTCTGTTTATTCTGACTAGTGTTGCCATTAGTGTTGAGATGCTAACGCGTATTAATATATTGTGTTGCTGCCATGTTTTGTCCAGGGTAACTGAAACTCTCGACCTTTTCTACTTTCTGGCAATGTTTTTCAAGCTTATGTCATGTTTGCATTTTCGGCAATATGTAATTCAAATACAAGACAACAAATGTCAGAGCAAAATTACGATAACAATGAGGAAGAGAAAAAACAAAACTGAAATACACTCAGCTGAACAAAATCAACATACACGCATAGTGTATGTCATGTATACTTGCATCAAACTTAACTACAAACTGAAAATATGAAAGGTTGAATAATACTATTCAGAGGTAGTTCATCAATGTGTAATTCATGTAGACCTCTGCACTGCTGTTAGTCGTGCTGTTGACCATGACTTTGCCATTTTACATCACGCTATGCTGTTAATGAGTCTGTTGCCATACCCATACACTCGACAAAAACCACCTTAGAATATTAAATACACAGACTGAGGGAAAGAATTAGCTGTAGAATTCATTGTTGGGAAAAGAGGTTGGGTTTTACATTGGATTTAAAAGCAAAGTGTGTGGGTGTAAGGCAAAGGCAGAGCGGAAGTCTATTCCAGGCTGACGGTCCTGAGACAGCAAAAGAACACTGGCCCAAACTTGATAGTTTATATCTAGGGACCTGGAAGGAACGTGTGTATGAAGCTGAGCACAAAGTGCAAGTTGGTGAATAAATATTGATGTTGTCACAAAGGTATGATGGAGCAGACTGGTGATTTGTAACACAAGGTATCCAGCTTATAGCTTGTAGACTAGAGTTAGTGCCCAACAATGAGCTCAGTATCATCTGGCAAACCATAGATTTCAGATGTGCCTATCACCAATAGAAAGGAAGCATGGCAGTCAAGAAGGGTTTTCTGCACTCTTATATTTCCAGGAAGATGTTGAACAGGCCATATCATAGTAGATATCCTCGGCTTACTCATACTGTGGAAAACACCTCCTCTTGTTGATTGTTGAACGCGCATCGCTGATTAAGTTCCTTCACTGAGCTAGAATGATTTGAATAGACGTTTATCAACCACCAAAGCCATTCATGATTTGCCAAAGAGTTTACTGAACCCTCTAGCAATGTCCTTAACAATGCTGGCTATACATAAGTGCATGGAACTTATACACCACTGTCCTACCATTGTCATCTTTACACTCACAATGTCTGTTGCATTATTGTTTTTGCACAGAAAACAACAACAACACTTCTTTATGTGTGGCAAAGGCCCAAATGTATAGATCACTTGAAGTCTAAGGTCTAAAACCTTTCTTTCTGTCTCGCATATATCCCTAGAGACTGTGATGTGAAGGATCTCGCTTCTGTGTGATAGATGTATTCCTCTTGACATTCTGAACCTCGGTTGTTGACCCCTGTATTGCATCAACTTAAAGACATTCAATATTAAAGGGGCACAACTATAGGAACTCCTGAAGGGAATAAAGTCCTGACTGACTGCGAATATCAGTCATCTTCTCCTGTTTGACGAAACACCAGGAACGTTTTGCTATTTTCCCCCTAATGTTTGTATGTGTTGCTTGTTATTTGTTGTTTGTTGCTTTGTGTTTACACTTGACGAAGGCCCGTTAGCTGAAATTTTGCACCCATCTTGTTTGTTGTATTAGATTATGATTCAGTTTTCGTGTTTTCTTGTTTCTTACTTGCTTGAACATGGGCAGTCACACTTGTTTTGGAAATACTGACTGCCAAAATAGGGAATAAATGAGAGGGGGTGGGTGAGTGGAGGCAGGTATGGAGGAGGGATTGCGTGTGGTTGTTATGTGTTGTTGTTTTTTATTATTATTCTTGGATGCAAGTTGGCCAGTTTTTTTTTTATCATGACTGGCAAGTAGGCTGTGATTAGATTAAAACTGGAAATCACTATGTTTACTCTCTCTGCCACTAATTAGTCAAGATTGTCTTCCAACATTTCTTTTGAAGATAAACTGCTTCATTTCCCATGTTCTTTCAGATATCTATGTCGAGGCACATGCACATTCACAAACGCCATACACCCTTTAAACGATGAAAAACAACCTGACCTCTCTCAGCTAAGAAATACAACACAAGTAAAAAAAAAAAAAAAAGTGAAAAGGAAATTAGAATTGTTTGGGAAACCTCTTTAACAATGGCCCAGAGGACACTGCCTGAAAAGCGACTGACGTCACAAGAGTAAGGAAAAAGTAGAGAAAAAACGTTTGCAAACTCAATCGCTTCTGTTGTCGGTTCTTCTGGAGATCTCATTTCCGTGTTGTGTGCATGTGCAAGCATTGCATTCATCTGATTGAAGGTGACAGAAACATACAGTTACTGAACAGAGCTTTGCTTGCGTCACACATCAGATGAAAGAATGCCTCAAATGTCCCAGACAGACAGTAACTTGCTAGGTCAAGAAAAGACCAAATTATTGGTAAGTGTGAAGTGCCACGATTATTAGTTAGTTGGAAAAGCGCCTGGAGTTTTCTCTTTTTCTTGTGTGCGTGCATATGCGCGCGCGCGCGTGTGTGTGTATGTGTGTGTGTGTGTGTGTGTTATGTGTGTGTGTGTGTGTGTGTTGTGTGTGTCTGTGTTGGTGTGTGTGTGGTGTGTCTGGTGTTGTGTGTATTGTGTGGTGTGTGTGTGTGTGTGTATTGTGGTCTGTGTGGGGTGTCTGTGTGTGTGTTGTGTGTGTAGTGTGTGTGTGTGTGTGTGTGTGTGGTGTGTGTTTTGTGTGTGTAGTTTGTGTGTGTGCGTGTCTGAAGGTGACAAGACATACAGTTACTGAGCAGAGCTTTGCTTACGACAGACATCAGACGAAAGAATGCCTCAAATATTTCAGACAGACTGTAAACTGCCAAGTCAAGAAAAGATCTGTTGGAAAGTGTGAGGTGATACAATTATTAGTTGGCTGAAAAAACGCCCGGAGGTTGTTGTTTTGTGTGTGTGTGTGTGTGTGTGTGTGTGTGTGTGTGTGTGTGTGTGTGTGTGTGTGTGTGTGTGTGTGTGTGTGTGTGTGTGTGTGTGTGGTGTATGCGTGTGAGTGTGGTGTGTGTGAGTGTGTGAGTGTGGTGTGTGTGTGTGTGTGTGTGTGTGTGTGTGTGTGTGTGATGTGTGTTGTGGTGTTGTATGTGTTGTGTTAAATCAAAACCAGTTGAACATTGTCTTTGTGGCAGATTTTTTTTCTTTTGTTATTTACCTTATATACTATTGCTGAATGTCATTGGCGTGGTTGAAAAGACTGGAAGTATGTGCACACTTAAGTGGTTTGCTATGAAATAATTACAAAGCAAAAATTGATGTTTTGCTACTTAGGTGGCCCACACCATGGACCCAATCACTAGTCGTCATCTTTCTCAAGGAAGAAAATGTCCAGTATTACCAGAACTAACCAAAATATCAGTTTGACCAGTCAACAAAATAAATGCTCACAATAATTTTGAACAGATAACAGCCACAAGCAGATATCATTATTCCCAAAGAACAGGCTAGATTCTGCCAAGGCAGAAATATCATCAAACAGATATAATAAAAATAATAATAATAATAATAATTACAATATTTATATAGCGCAAAATCTTGATAAAATCAAATCTAAGCGCTGAACAGACACACACGCACGCACGTACACACACGCACGCACACACACACACACATACACACACACATAACACACACACACATCACACACACACACACACACACACACACACACACACACACACACACACACACACACAACACACACACATACACACACACACACACATACACACACACACACACACACACACACACACACACACACACACACACACACACACACACACACACACACACACACACACACACACACGGGCTATAAATGGGGAGAAAGAATAAAAGCAATGGAAAATTATAGAGAGCATATTATATACAATTATATATTACAATGTTTAACCTGTTTACATTTTGAGAAAATTACCTACGACACCAAGGAAGCTCAACCTCTTCTTCATAGACTTTATAAACAATTTTGGCAGAATGTGTAATGAGGCACTGTGGGCAAAAATGAAAAATTTAACACGGAAAAACTCATCAACGCGGTCTAGCGACTATACTCCAAAGCAACCAATGCAGTACTCACACATAATGCTACTGGAGATGAGTTCCATACTTTGGTCGGCGTTTGTCAGGGCTGCATACTATCTCCCATACTTTTCAACATATTCCGCGAACGCATTTGACTGCGCACTTGGTGATCGCGTTAGTGCAAATGAGCTGTGGAGGAGGAATCGTCTAAAACCTTTCCTGTTAAAATTATAGATGGATGGAGAGAAATAAAGATGTGAAGTGGAACCCCCCTACCATCTTTCTTTCAGATTACTATGCCAAAGTGGAAATACGTCACTTGAAATGAGTAACCGAATATAGAGTGAAGGTAAAAAAAAAAAAGTCACTTTTTCCCACAATTTTTACACAGTTTCACACAGAAAGAAACGATCGTCAGCTGCTATTTTGGGTATAAGGACCTCCCTGTTTTTGAGTATAAGGACCGCCCATTTGGAGTAACTAAAGGCTAGTGGAGCACTGTCGGAAGGTCACCTAGGACCTTTCCATCTCCCTAACCCCACACGTTGAAAAGAAATACGCAGTTTTTCCTTCAAAGGTTTGTGTTTCAGTTGTGTTGTTTCAGACCAGTAATCAGGAAACACTTGAAGATGCTGGATGGCAACCTAGGTGTGTCTTGATATAATAAAAGAAATTTGCAATGTCTCCCTGATTAGTTTATGTTTCGAATGTGTCGTTTCAAACCACAGTAATATTGTGTCTAATACAATTAGGGTTTTGGTTGGTTGGTTGGTTGGTTGGTTGGTTGGTCTTACAAACTGCAAGTGAGACAGCCCTACTTTCCCTCCCTTTTGAACTATGGGCAAGAACATTGCTTATATTCTCCAGGAATTTAAAATTAATCATATGTCCTGAAGCTCATATAACGACTCGGGTTTCACGTCTTTGAGTTCAACACTTTTTTTTAGTTTGTGTGGTTTTTATTCTTGTTTTTTTTTTATTCTAATAAAATTCACTTTACTTTGCAGTTGTCAACTTTCTTTTTCTGCCACAGAAAGAAGTGCTTGTGTCACGCATCCATTTCAAGGACGTTCATTTTTCTTTTCAGGATGATCGGAAAAGCGTGCTTGTTATGTATCCTTGGCTGCATCTTATTCCTTCCCCTCCTATCGCGTTTCTAGTTGAATACACAGCTGTCTGACGGAATCATAAAAGGCTGTCACTTGTGATGTTGTAGGCTATGGATGTAGTGTCAATCTTCTTCCTTGGCAAACCATCCTCCCCACGCTTCTCCTTCTTTCTCACCTGCCTGCGTCCTATAAGACACTCTCGTGTCACTATTTCCTACCCGTTATGTTTCCCAGTATATTGGTATGAGACTGATATGTGGTGCTGAGTCGGTAATATAACAGAAACCTTGATTGAGGATGGACAAACGTAATTTTACTCTTGTATTTAGTTTTGCCTCTTATTGTGTGTTCCCTTTGCGCACAGCGATACCAGTTCTGTCTTGTAATGAATTGTCACGTCAGTTCAGAATACAATAATTGTGCAAGCTATCACATGCTGTCGATTCAGCTTCCTATTAGTCAAATACCATTATTCTACAGCTACATGTACTTATTCTACATTTACACAATATAAAGTTAACTGAGGATAGAACTGTGAAAATTGGTGTTTTGACCTAGTCATCATTGCCATTGATTTTGTTTTTGTATGGTTGACCTGCATATAATTTACATCACATCATTCTGATACTCAGTATATATATATTGTTGTTTAGTAGATTTCGGAAATCTGTCGCTGGATGTGTTTAGAGTGGTGTTTGTCAACAAACTTATGACATTTAATAGAGTTTCATTTTATATGTAATTGTGAGTCACTGACACAGATACAAAATAAGATAGAACTTAAATTCGAATCTTGCATTACACTAAACGATACCCTGCCTTTGGAAGGGAATCTGCCATGAGCATACAAAAAACTATTTTAAGGCTTTTCAGCTTTTTTCAAATTCTGACGCAGAAACTGAATGTGCTGTAGGCTCGATTGAAACAACTGGAAAAAAAATGCGTATCTCATGGTTTCCTTTTAATGAAAACTGAATGTGTGCTATTATGTATCTCCTTGACCAAGCCTGTCTTGTCAAATTCTGTCATTTTTTTCAGAAAACGTGAATGTTACCTGCCTTAAATCAGCATCTCCTGAAAAAAGAAACACACAACGTATTTTAAAATATTAGCTCATATGATTAGGTTGTGATACGTGTGGATATAAACAATATTCTGAACATGGGCAATAATCCTTCAGTTACACTATGAAATGTACAGAAATTATATGTGTAGGGATTGTCCTTGTTGCTAAAATCTGAGTAGATATCATTTGGAACGGATTATCAGTTTGAGATTTATATGTGTTCAGGTATTTCCAAATACCTATTGTGAATTCATTGTTCGTATGATATTCTTGTTCGAGAGTTTCTGTAATATGTGACTGGTTCTTGCAACGGGGTCACAAATCGCAACGTGTGAATGAGATACGGGCCTGAAAAGGTGGTGAGGGTCGATCTGGGTGATTTGAGATTTGTTCCTACCCCATTGTCTGACCATTAATCTATCAATTATGGCAAAGATTAAAGTGAAATTTGGGCTGAAAGAGTGTTAAATAACATTTTAAAGGATAACCCATCGAGAATGTGCAGATTTTTTTCCGTGAAAATGATGTGTTTGAGCTTAATTTAGCATGAAACCGTACAGGATCTCAGCAATCGCAAACCGTTGGAATCAGCTCGCGAAATAGCTAGTATGTAGTGCAGAACACTTTATCTATCACTTCACTAAGTTTGATGAAGATAGAATACTGGTTGCTAAGGAAAAAGCAGAGAATTTTGTTTTCCTTCTTTAACTCTGCTTTTCTCAAAATGGCCGTCCCATCATCCACTCCCTTTAAATTACTGTAACTCGCTCGATTTTCCAGTCAGACAGTTGAATTATACATCATTGGAAAGAGCATTTTTTCTGCTTTCAGGTAATATAA
>JAPXFY010000023.1:40204216-40206716 GCA_030674185.1 Monoplex corrugatus | reverse complement strand
GGCAAAGAACTAATTACGCAAGATTTAGATTAAGAACACTTGGTTTCAATGCAAATAAAAATTGGTTTCAACCTGGGACGTCCACAGTATATCCTTGCCCCTTATGTGGAAACAATGTCGATAATGAAAAACACTTTTTATTCCAATGCCAAATTTTTGACACAATACGTGGAAAATGCAAAGTTTTTGAATCCGACATGGCCAAAAGACAAGATGTTGTATCTATTTTGTCATCTGATGACGAAGTCATAATCAAATCAGTGGCACTATACATTGCGGAAGCACAAAAAATAAGACATAAACACTTACAAGCCCGACAATAGTGCTAGACAATATCATACTGGGATTAATTTAATCTCTTTTGACTGATGTGGGCTATATCACGTTAACTCCAAAAGAAGCCGCTTTATTATAGACTCTGTTTTGTAAAGAGCTGTTTTCATTTGCTTTATTTTGCTTTGTTTGCCGATAATTTAAGAGTAGCTAATAATATGAAAATAATGGTATATTTGTAGAATATGTTAGAAGTGGATATTGAAAGGGTATATAGACACTTAAGGGTCTACTATACATGTTAACAAAAACAAAAAAAC
Source organism: Monoplex corrugatus (assembly GCA_030674185.1). NCBI lineage: Eukaryota > Metazoa > Mollusca > Gastropoda > Littorinimorpha > Ranellidae > Monoplex > Monoplex corrugatus. The sequence continues at coordinate 40,206,123 of JAPXFY010000023.1, read as the reverse complement.
AAACAAACTAAAAAACAAATAATTAAAAGGCATAGTGATGTCCCTTGTTAACAGAGTATTTTGGGGCAGTTATGTGAAGATTATATTATTATCACTAAATGTAAGGTTTGGGTGGTCTAGCCCAGATGTTTCATCATATTACAGTTTTGATGTGTGTGTGTGTGTGCGCACGAGCGCGCGCCCGCGTGTGAGCGTATATGGATGCGTGTGAGTGGGTGTGGGTGTTTGAAAAAGATTTTGGTTTGTCTAAACCTAGACAAATTATTGGCCTGAATGTGGGAATATTGTTCTGATATTTTTTGTTGTTGTTTTCTTTGTATTATGTAGTAGTGGTAAAATGGATGATTGTTCATTATATATGATTTGAATATGTTCGACTGTTTAAGGAATGGATGTTCGATATTTTTTTTGATTATGTGTGAAGAATTTGCGCACATACAAAGAGTGGATTATGTGTCGCACTACTGGAAAATTGTTATCCCCCTTGTCAAAAGACCTTTTCGGGTAATGACAATAAACAGTTTCAGTTTCAGTTTCAGTTTCTCTCTCTTCTCTCCTCTCTCTCTCTCTCTCTCTCTCTCTCTCTTTCTCTCTCTCTCTCCTCTTTCTCTCTCTCTCTCTCTTTCTCTCTTTCTCTTTCTCTCTCTCTCTCTCTTTCTCTCTCTCTCTCTCTTTCTCTTCTCTCTCTGTCTCTGTCTCTCTCTCTCTCACTCTCTCTCTCTTCTCATCTCTTCTCTGTCTCTCTCTGTCTCTCTGTCTCTCTGTCTCTCTGTCTGTCTGTCTCTCTCTCTCCCCCACTCTCTCTCTCTCTGTGGTTGTGTGTGTGTGTGTGTGTGTGTGTGTGTGTGTGTGTGTGTGTGTGTGTGTGTGTGTGTGTGTGTGTGTGTGGTGTGTGTGAGTGCGTGTTTGCGTGTGTGCATCTACGTACAAGCTGGACTGACCAAAATACCGTGATTAATAACAACACATATGTACATCATTCATTAAAAAAACAACAACAATTACATGCACTCTGTATCAGAATTTATTCTTGTGAAGCTGTCGTCATTTTGGCCCTGGCATATGCCATCAATATCTGTCACATTCTCCTTGATCAGCACTCCACGAAATACCAACAGTGTCAACATTATCCGAAAAATGCATTTTAACATTGAAATGATTGTTCCCACTTCATAAAGAATCTCTACATCTTAAAGAAAATTATCATCACATGAGTTTATAAAACTGAGACTTTGAAAATTCCACTTCATGAAAATTAATTAACAAGAAACACCTTAGCCTGCTGGATGAGACCCGGATCAGCAATACCTCACCACAGACCAAATATTTATTTTCCAATTTCCGTTGTCACACTGTAGCAATTTCGATGAGCATAGAGGGGTATCCATGCGCTGTATGACCTATTCAGGCCCAGTTATCAGTTACCTTGATCATAAGCCGAATGGCAAGGTGAGAGATCCTGCCAGACCAGTGAAGTCTTTCAGAGTGATGAACATGGCCCGTGTCGAAAAACTCAAAACGAAAAAGAAAAGAAAAAGAAAACTGGACCCGAGTTCACCGGGGTCACAAACCATCGATTAGGACAGTCGAAACACATAAACTACACTTTCAAAATACACTTAAAATATCTTCCATTGTAAATGATAACTCGTTGTGACTCAGTCATGTAAAGTGCAATCTTCTGTTGCTTTTTCTGTAAGTTTTTTTTTTCAACTAAGACTGGGTTGTTAGCCCCATGCCCAATCCCCAACATGGAGGGTAAGGTGTCACATTATACTAGTCCTCCGACCTTTGACCTCTCTAGCTTGGTTGGTGCTATCATTTGTTGAAGATTCCACCAAGATACTTCCAGGAGTCTCTACAGCATGCAGCCCCACCCCCACCCCACTACCACCACCACCACTTCC
>JAPXFY010000023.1:40196716-40199216 GCA_030674185.1 Monoplex corrugatus | reverse complement strand
GTTGATTGTTGGTTGATTGGTTGGTTGTTTGATGACTGGTTGTTAGTGACTGGCTGGTTGGTTGGTTGGTTGGTTGGTGGGTGGGTGGGTGTGTGGGTGGTTGGTTACTTGTCTGTTTCTCTCTCTCTCTCTCTTTGTTTGTCTTTTTGTTTGCTTTTTGTTTGTTTGTTTTTGTTTGTTTGTCTATGTGTTTGTTTGTTTGTTTGCTTGCTTGTTTGTTTGTTTGTTTCTTTCTTTCTTTCTTCTTTCACCCAGAAGTTCACCTCATCCAGTGTGCTCAACAAGGGCGGGTGACCGGGTGGGAGGAGCATGTAGTGGAAAGAAAGATTGGATGGAGTGAGATCTGGGAGTGGAATACATCGAGGTTAAGCTTTCTTCTCCGGTCCACCTACGATGTTCTGCCTCACCAATGAACTTAGTCAGATGGAAGGTCCAGGAAGATGACAAGTGCAGACGCGGCAAACTAGGAACCATGAAGCATATCCTCTCAAACTGCCACCTGGCCCTGAATAGATACACCTGGAGACACATGAAGTGCTCAGGGTGTTTACCAAGATGGCGAAGGAGCAGGTGGAGGAGGGAAAATACGCTCTTAAATCGCAGAAACAAGGACTGGGCAAGATCATGTTTGTACCGCAAGGAAGCAAGGTTCCTGATGGAAAGAAGGCAAGCGAGGCCACGGATGGCCAGTGTGGTGGTCTGTGGGAGGTAGCCGCAGACCTTGAGGGCTGCGAGAGATTCTTCCCCATCCCAACAACGAAGAAGCCAGACCTGGTGGTATGGAGCAAGGAAGAGAGAGAGGTGCACCTTGTGGAGCTGACGGTGCCCCACGAAGACAATATCAGCTGCACACGAGCGGAAGGAGAATCGCTACGAGGCTCTTGTCGATGAATGCGAGGAGGCGGGATGGAAAGCAACGCACTTCCCAGTCGAAGTCGGCTGCAGAGGTTACATCGCAAATAGCGTCAGAAAGTGGATGAAAGTGGCTGTACTTGGTCCGAAGAAAGTGAAAACCATGACAAAAGCTCTACAGAAGACCGTAGAGAAAGCAAGTCATTGGATCTGGTTGAAGAGAGAGGACACCTCCTGGAGCGAGTCCTGACGGTTGATGGCAAAGGCATACAGTCGAACTGGCAGGGAGACCTCACATCGGTGAGGGGGCTCGGTGCGTCATTGAAGCTGTAGAGAGGAAGAGCCCGAAACAGCGACGCATTCTCTCCTGATGATCTCCACGCCAGAGTCCGGCCCTCGGAGCTTTCGACTGTTAGCAGTGTAAGCTGTTTTCAATGATTTACTCAGCTTTAACTCTTGTGAGAATATGGTCTTTCACCTTCTTAAGCAAAATGAAAAGTGCCAGTCTTGTATTCAACATGGAAAAATGTAGGCGTGTGATGGAACAAAACTAGGACAGATTATTCGAGATGAAGTTTCCAACAGAATGAAAAACTCGCTAATTCTGTAAAATTGTATTTACATTTGAGGATAAAGAAAATACGAGTGTATGCTGAAGATGAAAGGAAACAAGATGGAATGTTAATATGCTGAGTCTCAGACATAGGCAGTTATGTCTCATGATGCATGGCAGATACAGTGTAATCATTTCTATGAAGATAAAAAAAAAATCCAATTGAATCTGATCAAAATAGAATTGCATGGTCTTGAATACTTCAGTGGGCTGGTGTTTTTCATCCCGTTTCTTAGAGACACATTCTTAATTCTCAACATGATTTTTGTTTTTGTTGTTTTGTTTTGCATATTTTCTTTAGTTGATGGTGCATATTTCATAAATACCCATAAATCATGAAAATTTAAAATGGACATGATTATTACATACCAAATGAAGAAAGGAAAACGAAGAAAATAATGAAGAGATAAAAAAACACAAAGAAAGCAGATTTGTTTTGCTTATTAATTTATTGTTTATCTATAATTTTGCAAGTACAAATTTTTACATTGAAGAGTTTCACTTTGAAGATAATTTTTATCTATTTCCACTACAAACTAGTTTACAGTGAAGGCATAAAACATCTACGTCGAAAACAATACACTTCAAGACAATATGCCTATGATTTTAATATCAATACGATTAGACGATAGTATTTTGCATTTGGCTAAGATGCACGATATAACAGAAATGTTCCAAACGATGGATTCAATATGAAAAGCAATTTAAAAATGAACGCAACCTAGAAATAAATAGTTAAGCAATTCAACAGAACATAATACATCAATATGATGAAGTGACCTGAAGACAGACAGAACAATTATATCAGTGCAGAGACATTTTAAAAAGGTGTCATTTTTGACTGAAAATAAGCATGAACCATCTTGTCTTGTTGTATCAAATACACGTTCTTATTCTTGTTTCGTGTTTTTTCTGGTTCCCGTTTGCTTGAACGCGGGCAGTCACACTTGTTTTGAACATAAGCATGGCAGGCATCTGAAAGCGGTCATTATTGTTTATGTATTGATGTGCCTCCAGCACGCAAACCCTTGATTT
>JAPXFY010000023.1:40184216-40191716 GCA_030674185.1 Monoplex corrugatus | reverse complement strand
AGAGGAGAGAGAGAGAGATCAAACAACAACGTCAACAAACAGTATGTATGTATGTATGTATGTATGTATGTATGTATGTATGTATGTGTGTGTATGTATGTATGTATATTTATATATATATGTATGTATGTATGTATGTATATATGTATGTATGTATGTATATATGTATGTATGTATGTGTGGAATGTATGTATGTATATATGTATGTATGTATGATGTATGTATGTATGTATGTATGTATGTACGTATGTATGCATGTATGTATGTATGTTGTATTATGCATGTATGTATGTATTATATATGTATGTAGCCATATATGAATGTATACATCTATGTGTTTATACATCAGTTTGCTTTGGCAATTCCTCATCATCATCAGGTGCCCTGCCGCATGGCGTTGGCGACCATGGACTTCCAGCCATCTCTGTCTCTCGTTGCCCGTAGCATCTCCCTCACCCTCCTCATCCCCAGCCACTCTGCAACTCCGTCCAGCATTCTCTCCCTGGGTCTACCTGGTGCTCTCTTTCCCTCCAGCTTTCTCGTTGTGATCAGGTGCTCCAAATCCCCCTTCCTCATAAAATGGCCTATAAATGTTGCTTGTCTTTTCCTAATCTTCCTTATGAGTGATCTACTTGTGTCTGCCTCCATCTTCTTCCTCTTTCTTTTGTCCATGGTTTTCCTGGAGAAAACTACGATGGTGGTTTCCCCTTGCCTTCCATCGGTTTTTTTTCAGGGTTAACTCCCTTAGCCTTACTCTCTCCCGAGATGTCCACAAGGCAGTGGAGCAATTTACCCATAGCTTGAGGATCTGGTTCTTGGGCACCAGGGCATATCCACACGCCGGTGGGCCGGCATGCCGCACGTCTGGGGGCCAGACTTCCTCCGAGTCCTACGAGATTTAGCCTGAGTCCATGAGGTGCTCAGTTACCGCCTCTCGCCATGAGGAGGCACAACGTAGGGCTTGCAGATGGAGAGGCAATTAGATATGAAAAATACACAAGTATCAAGAACAATGTTTAGTCATTCATTTAAAATTGCGTATCTGAATTTGATAATGGCGTGCATGCATAGACACACAGAGAGAGATAGAAAAAAGTGAGAGGGAGAGAGAGAGAAAAAGAGACAGAGACAGAGACAGAGAGAGAGGCAGACACAGCGACAGAGACAGAGAACGCCAGAGACATAGAGAGACAGACAGAGAACTAACAAGCTTCATTTGATAACTGGAAATGACAAAGACAGTTTGCACAGACAAGGAAAGTCACTGATAGATCAAAGTGAAGAAAACACAGTCAATAGATAATGAATAAAAGCATAAACACACAACAACACGCAAATAACAAAACCGTGTTCAGATAATAACAAAAGAGTTTACAAAATAGCATAGCAGAAGATAAGTTTTTTTCCCTTTATCTTCTGGAAATGAATTAGCAGCAAGGGAACAGGTATAGTTTGCAAAATGGAATTGAACAATGTTTTTAGACCTTTGTCCTCTCAGGCTGTCTGATTCTGCATCCATCAAGACTGGAAAAATGGACATTGTGTCCAAATGCTCTCTCTTCTCTCTCTCTCTCTCTCTCTCTCTCTCTCTCTCTCTCTCTCTCTCTCTCTCTTTCTATCTCTCTGTGTCTATCTCTCTCTTTCTCCTTCTCTCTCTCTTTCCACCCCCCCTCTCTCTCTGTCTTTCTCTTTCTTTCTTCGATGATAATAATAATGATGATGATCATCATCATCATCATAATAATGATAATATCATGATGATAATGATCATGATTAATGACGATGATAATGATAATGATGATGACGATGATGATGGTGATAATGATAATGATATTGTGATTATCTATGATGATAATAATATAACAATAATAATAATAGTAATAATGATAATAATAATGATAATAAATAATAATAATAATAATAATAATAATAAAATAATATCATAATAATAACTACAGTAAGAACAATAGTAATAGTAATAATAATAATGATAATAAGGAGAAGCAGAAAAAAGAACAACAGCAAACTAATGTTGCGTATAATTACAAAAACTGAACCAAAATGTACGATATTAAAACAAAAATTTGAAAACATGAGGCGTAAATGCAACTTCGAAAGGCAGACAAGAGTAGTAATGAAGACGGACATGTTCTGGTGCATTACTGTGTAGAAGAGAAACCGAACTGACTGGAGAATAGGGGGGTGGAAGGGAAGGGAGAACACTGCAATCAGGGAAGACAACTCGCTGACCTGGAAAAAGAAAGGATTTTTGAGCTGGCAGTGGGGACAGTCATCCGTTCTATCATTGTCAGAAGGATTCACACAAAATGATCTCGGCTATTTTTGAAATCCTTTAAGTTTGATTCCACTGAGAGACAGAGAAAAAAGAGTGACAGAGAGAGAGAGAGGGAAAGAAAGACAGACAGAGACAGAGACAGACAGACAGATAGAAAGAGAGACAGAGAGATAGAGTGAGAGAGAGACAGAGACAGAGAGTGGAGAGAAGAGAGAGAGAGAAGGAGAGAGAAAGAGAGACAGAGAAAGAGAGAAGAGAGGGAGATCAGAACACGTTAGTACCCAGAGAGAGAGAGAGAGAGAGAGCTGAACAATTTATTACTCAAGAGAGAGAGAGGGGGGTAGACAGACAGACAGACAGAGAAGAAGTCAGCCAGAGAGAGAGAGACAGACAGACAGACAGAGACAGAGAAGCAGACAGAGAGAGGGCGTAGAGACAGAGAAACACAGAGTTCCGAAAACTTTATTACTCAAGAGAGAGAGAGATAGAGAGAAGAGAGAGAGAGAGAGAGAGAGAGAGAGAGAGAGAGAAAGAGACAGAGAAAGACAGAGAGAGTTCACAAAACGTTATAACGCAAGAGAGAGAGAGACAGACAGACAGACAGACAGGCAGACAGACAGACAGACAGAAAAGACAGAGACAGAGACATAAAATTCAGAATACTTTATTACAAGAGAGAGAGAGGGGGGCGAGGGAGGGAGAGTTGCAAACACTTTATTACTCAAGAAGAGAGACAGAGACAGAGACAGAGAGACACAGTGTTCAGAAGACTTGATTATTCAAAAGAGAGAGATAGACAGACAGAAGAGAGAGAGACAGACAGAGACAGAGACAGAGACAGAGACGGAGACAGAGACAGAGAGAGATGCGTAAATGCAACTGCGACAGGCACGCAAGAGTAATAATGAAGACAGACATGTTAGAGAAGGGAGATATAGCAGAACACGCTATTACTCAAGAGAGAGGGGAGAGAGAGAGCGTGAGAGAGAGAGGAGAGAGAGAGAGAGAGGAGAGAGAGAGAGAGAAGGCGTAAATGCAACTTCGAAAGACAGACAAGAGTAGTAATGAAGACAGACATGTTCTGGTGCATCACTGTGTAGGACAGAAAAAGAACTGACTGGAGAAAAGGGGGATGGAAGGGAAGGGAGAAAACTACAATCAGGGGAGACAACTCGCTGACCTGGAAAAAGAAGGATTTTTGAGCTGGCAGCGGGGACAGTGATCCGTTCTGTCGTTGTCAGAGGATTCACACAAAATGATCCAGGCAGTTTTTGGAATTGTTTAAATTTGATTCCACTGAGAGACAGAGAAAGGGGGAGAAAGAGAGAGACAAAGAGAGAGAGGAGGGAGATCAGAATACTTTATTACTCAGAGAGAAGGAGTGAGTGAGAGAGAGAGACAGAGAGAGAGAGAGTTAGAGAGCTAAACACTTTATTCCTCAAGAGAGAGAGAGAGAGAGAGAGAGAGAGAGAAACAGAGACAGAGACAGAGAGAGGGAGACAGAGACAGTGACAGAGGCAGAGAGACAGAGTTCAGAAAACTTGATTATTCAAAAGAGAGAGAGAAAGCGAGTCAGACATAGATAGACAGAGAGAGAGAGGGGGGAGGGAGAGAGAGGTGAGGGACACAGAGAGACAGAGCAGAACAATTTATTATTCAAGACAGAGAAAGAGAGAGAAAGAGACAAAGAAGGAGAGAGAAAGGGAGACACAGACGGCGACAGGGACAGAGAGACACAAATTTCAGAAGACTTGATTGGTCAAAAGAGAGAGAAAGACAGAAAAAAGAGAGAGAGACAGACAGACAGACAGAAGACAGACAGACAGACAGAGAGAAAAAGAGAGAGAATGAAAGAGAGAGAGAAAGAGAGAGAGAGAGAAAAAGAGAGATCAGAACACGTTATTACGCAAGATAGAGAGAGAGAGAGAAGACAGCCAGAGAGAGAGAGGGAGAAAGAAAAAAGAGAGAGAGTCAGACAGACAGACAGACAGAGACATAGAGACAGAGAGATAAATGGAGAAAGAGACAGAGACAGAGAGACACTGAGTTTTGAAAAGCTTTTGTAGACAACCACAGAGAGAGAGAGAGCGAGAGAGACAGAGAGAGAGTTTACAACACTTTATTACTCAAGAGACATAGAGATAGACAGAGAGTTCAAAACACTTTATTACAAGAGAGAGAGAGGGGCGAGGGAGGGAGAGTTCCAAACACTTTATTACTCGTGAGAAGAGAGAGAGAGAGAGAGAGAGAGAGAGAGAGAGAGAGAGAGAGAGAGAGAGAGAGAGGAAAGGCGTAAATGCAACTACGACAGGCAGACAAGAGTAATAATGAAGACAGACATGTTCTGGTGCATCACTGTGTAGGACAGAAAAAGAACTGACTGGAGAAAAGAGGGATGGAAGGGAAGGGAGAACACTGTAATCAGGGGAAACAACTCTCTGACCTGGAAAAAGAAGGATTTTTGAGCTGACAGCGGGGACAGTGATCCGTTCTGTCATTGTCAGAGGATTCACACAAAATGATCTTGGCAGTTTTGGGAATCGTTTAAATTTGATTCCACTGAGAGACAGAGTGAGAGAGAGAGAAAGAGTGAGAGAGAGACAGACAGACAGATGGACAGACAGACAGACAGACAGAGACAGAGAGAAGGGGGGGGGGAGATCACAGTACTGTATTACTCAAGAGAGAGACAGACAGAGACACAAAGAGAGAGAGAGAGAGAGAGAGAGAGACAGGCAGACAGACAGACAGACAGACAGACAGACCATCGAGAAAGAGAAAGGGACAGAAAGGCAGAGAGTTCAGAAATTTGTTTTACGAGATAGAGAGCGAGAGAGAGAGAAGAGAGAGAGAAAGGAAGGAGAGAGAAAGGAAGAGAGAGAGAAAGGAAGAGAGAGAGAAAGAAGCGTGAATGCAACTTCAAAAGCAGGTAAAAGAGTGTGTGTGTGAGAGAGAGAGAGAGAGAGAGAGAGAGAGAGAGAGAGAGAGAAAGGGAAAACTTTTTTTTTACTCACAGAGAGAGAGACAGAGACACAGAGAGAGAGAGAGACAGAGAGAGAGCAGTACACTTTATCCTTCAAGAGAGAGACAGACAGACAGACACAGAGAGATACAGAGTGAGAAAGAGAAAGAAAGTGAAAAAGAGAGGGGGAGGGAGGTAGAGAAGGGCGAGAGATCAGAACACTTTATTACTCAAGAGAGAGGGACAGAGAGATATATATATATATATATATATATATATATATATATATATATATATATAAACGAGACAGAGACACAGAGACTGAGAGAGAGAGAGAGAGAGACAGGCAGACAGACAGAGAGCTTAGAACACTTTATTACTCAAGAGACATAGAGACAGAGAGTTCAGAACACTTTATTATGAGAGAGAGGAGGGGGGAAGGAGAGAGTGAGAATTCAGAACACTTTATTACGAGACAGAGAAAGAAGAAAGAAAGAAAGAGAGAGAGAGACAGAAGCGTAAACGTAACTACGAAAGGCAGACAAGAGTAGTAATGAAGACAGACATGTTCTGGTGCATCACTGTGTAGGACAGAAAAAGAACTGACTGGAGAAAAGGGGGCTGGAAGGGAAGGGAGAAAACTACAATCAGGGGAAACAACTCTCTGACCTGGAAAAAGAAGGATTTTTGAGCTGACAGCGGGGACAGTGATCCGTTCTGTCATTGTCAGAGGATTCACACAAAATGATCTCGGGAGTTTTTGGAATCGTTTGAATTTGATTCCACGGAGAAACAGAGAGATAGAGTGAGAGAGAGGGAAAGACAGACAGACAGACAGACAGAGAGAAAGGAGGGAGATCACAACACTTTATTACTCAAGAGACAGACAGACAGACAGATACACAAAGAGAGAGAGAGAGAGAGGAGGGAGATCAGAATATTTTATTACTCAGAGAGAAAGGGAGAGAGAGAGAGAGACAGAAACAGAGACAGAGAGAAAAACAGAGAGAGAGATCAGAATACTTAATTACTGAGAGAGAAGGGGGCAGGGAGAGCGAGAGAGAGAGAGAGAGAGAGAAGACAACGAGAGACACAAAGAGAGATAGACAGAAATAGAGACAGAGACACATAGTTCAGAAAACTTTCTTTTTTTTACGAGAGAGAGAGAGAGAGAGAGAGAGAGAGAGAGAGAGAGAGAGAGAAGCGAGGAAGAGAGTTTAGAACACTTTAGTACTGAGGAGAGATTATAAGAGATAGAGGAAGCGAGACAGAAGGAGAGACAGGGAGAGAGAGAGAGAGAGAGAGAGAGAGAGAGAGAGAGAAAAGAGAGAGACAGTCAGAGGGATAAAGAGAGGGACAGACAGACAGAGACGAAGACAGAGACACAGAGAGAGAGAGAGACGAAGAGACAGACAGAGACAGAGAGAAGGAGACAGAAAAAGTGAAGGAGAGAAAGAAAGTGAGAAGGAAGAATATAGAGAGTGAGAAATACAGAAAAAGAGAAAATATACACAGAGAAAAGAAAACGGAGAGGGAGAGAACAAAAAGAGGTGGAGAGAAAGAGAGAGACAAAAAGAAAGAGACAGACAGAGATAGAGAGAGAGACATACAGAGAGAGAGAGAGAAAGTGAGTGAACAAGTGAGAGAGAGAGAGAAAGAGAGAGAGAGATGGAGGAAGAGAGAGAGAAAGAGAGAGAAAGAGAGAGAGAGAGAGAGAGAGAGAGAGAGAGAGAGAGAGAGAGAGAGAGAGAGAGAGAGAGAGAGAGAGAGAGAGAGAAATCTGCCAAGTGACGGACTCGACAGTCAGATGGATAACCATCGGACTTCCAGCCAGAAGATCTGGGATTTAACCTGCCTAGACACGTCCACCTGGTGGCAAAAGGTGGATAGTTTTCCTATCTCCTTGTGTGCAGAGCTGCCAGTGCCCATATCCCTCTCGTGTGTCTACGCCTGCAGAATATCAAGTATGCACAGCCAAGATCCCGTAATTCAAGCCTGTGGCTATTTATGTAAACATAAAAAAAAAACAATTGCATGCGAGCCCACAAAAGAGAAAAAAGAAGAAGAAGAAGAACAAAAAACAAAAACAAACAAAACAAACAAGAAAAGAAAAAGAAGAAGAAGAACAAAAAGAGAAGAAGAAGAAGAAGAAGAAAAGAAAAGAAGAAGAAAAGAAAAAGAAAGAAGAAGAACAAGAAGAACAAGAAGAACAAGAAGAACAAGAGAAGAAGAAGAAAGAACA
>JAPXFY010000023.1:40176716-40179216 GCA_030674185.1 Monoplex corrugatus | reverse complement strand
CACAAAGCATAAAGTGGTAAGCTCAGAACATGCTTTGTGTCTGCGTCTATGCTAACTGAATCGGTAGCGCAAACCGTGTTGGGTTTGAGAAATTCTACATGGGAGATAACTCCGTGACTCTCAAGAGTTATGTTACTTAGTTGATAATAGCAGATGGTCAAGCCAAATGTAGATCAGATGAGTCTCTACCCCATACCCACTAGGCGGAAGGTACCTATCAGGCGTAAGCCCAGACTTTCGGGTTGAAAATTCGATGTTTGACTGATTTGATTATCACTTCCCTCACAACAACTATATTTGCAAGCTATAGTATTTGTGCTTATTAGATAATAAGTCATCAGAAGACAAAACGTTTGCACATTAACGTTTTCTACATGTTTGTCAGCAACGCATAAACAGAAAGAAGCAAATTAAAGTTCAAACAGACATCGACGAACGAAGGCAGGAAGACAGATATACGTAAAGAAGACAAGATATACGTAAAGAAGACAAGATATACGTAAAGAAGACAAGATATTCGTAAAGAAGACATATACGTAAAGAAGACAGATATGCGTAAAGAAGACATATACGTAAAGAAGACATATATACTTAAAGAAGACAGATATACGTAAAGAAGAGAAGATATACATAAAGAAGAAGAGAAGATATACGTAAATAGAAGACAGATATACGTAAAGAAGAGAAGATATACGTAAAGAAGACAGATATACGTAAAGAAGACAGATATACGTAAAGAAGACAAGATATACGTAAAGAAGACAGATATACGTAAAAACTGACACGTAAAAGTAAACAAAGAGAAACGAAAGAGAATACGAAAAAACGAAAAAGACAAGAAGCAAAAGATATTTTAGTAATGCAAATCAAAGGGCATTCATCATCTATCTCGAAGGATCACACAATTGCATGGTGAGTGGATTTGGGATTGAACTCCAGAGTTTGTACTTAATACGTTAGCTTGGGCAGGGTTATATCGAAAACAAGATTTTGCCCAAAAGGCGAGTCTTCCATCTCCATGCTGCTAATGAAGCCTTAGGGAAAACAAGTATAGTGTCTGTGCAACTTGGCTAAAGCGATGTTTCAGGAGTTGCTGAAATGAGATTGGGAACAGGAACAGCATCAAATCACCTAAGAGACTCCAGCTCCGGATTTCTGTCAGATTTACTCCTTAGTCTTTCTTTCACCAAAGATTTCTGCAAGCCAACAGGGTTTTATGGATGGCCGTTGAGTCTGGCTGAGTTCGTCTGCCCTTTGAAGGGTCTTAATCTTTATCATGTCAGGGTCCCATTACCTATAAAGGCCCCTCCTGGGGATGCTGGGGGTTCTTTCAGTATAAATACTACCCCCACCTTCTGGAAATTCCGTGCTAGAAATGTCCTCTTTACTGTCACTCTCTTTGTTTCTGCCTTGTTCCTTTGCTCTCTGTCATTTCTTTCTATCATTTTCTGCCTTGTTGGTCTATTCACCCGTATGTTTTCGATAGTCTTACAAAGTTTCCTTTTAGAAATGATTATTGGGTACATGTATTGAGTGCATTTTTGGCTCTAGGGAAATGAGACATGCAGAAGCAATTTTTTGGTAATATAGGCCCGTTTTTATGTATGTTTTAGTGTCCTTAGTTACGTTCAAATTTGTATTCATATCTCCTCTCCTGGCACAACTTCACTGGCTCCCTGTATCAAAGCGCATACAGTACAAACTAGACACCATGTGCTACAAAAGCCTCAATAACGCAGCCCCCGATTACCTGTCAAGCCTACTTGAGATCTATCTTCCCTCACGTACCCTCCGCTCTGCCTCCGATCCTCTGACTTTTCGCTTTCCACGCACTAAGCTCAATACCTATGGTCCACGAGCCTTCTCTGTTTCTGGTCCACTCTCCTGGAACAAACTTCCTCTCTCAGTCCGTCAGCAACCTACTTTTGTCTCCTTCAAGTCCGCTCTCAAAACTCACCTTTTCTCCTCCGCATAAAATCCTAACCTCACTCAACCCCCCCCCCCCCCCCTCTGCAGCCTGTCTCCGCTCGGAGGGAATCACATGGTTATAATATATAATTGTATATGCTATGCTCTCTATAATTTTCCATTGCTTTTATTCTTGCTTTTATTGCTTTTATTCTTTTCTCCCATTTATAGCCATGCGTGTGTGTGTGTGTGTGTGTGTGTGTGTGTGTGTGTGTGTGTGTGTGTGTGTGTGTGTGTGTGCGTGCGTGTGTGTGCGTGCGTGCGTGCGTGCGTGCTTACGTGTGTGTCTGCTTCAGCGCTTAGATTTGATTTTATCAAGATTTTGCGCTATATAAATATTGTAATTATTATTATTATTATTATTATTGTTTTTTAATCCCATGTGCGATAAATTGGACGGAGTGGTCAACACCAGGGGCATTTCCTTAGATTATGTACGCGAATGTATCGATTTGTGCACTTAATTCTCTTTTCATTTTTTTTCTTGTTGAAGTTTGGTGTATGTTTTAAAACGGTTATAGCCCTGATATGG
>JAPXFY010000023.1:40169216-40171716 GCA_030674185.1 Monoplex corrugatus | reverse complement strand
GCTGTGACGAATTAGTTAAGTTCATATTGAAGAGCAGCATAACACGTTTTTTGTGTTTTTCAAGTTTGGTAGAGGGGTAAAATGAGTTATAAACAGCATGCCTGAATTGTGAAAATTGAGTGGGCACTGACTTGATGCTTCATTTCCTTTCTGATGGGGTAATCATAATGGGGAAATGTGGCAAATTACAATTTTTTGTTCCTCTTGATACTTTGTCTGTCTGTCTGTCTGTCTGTCTGTCTGTCTTCTGTCTCTCTCTCTCTCTCTCTCTCTCTCTCTCTCTCTCTCTCTCTCCTCTCTCTCCCCGTCCATCTCCTCTCTTTCACTCTCTCTCTCACCTCTCCCTCACTCTCTTTATTCCTCTCTCTCTTTCTATTCCTCTCTCTCTTTCTATTCCTCCCCTCTCTCTCTCTTTGGCCTAAATCCCAATGTGATGAATATGTGTCCATCAAAAGCTTGAAATAATAGGATAAGCATTTACTTACATACAATCTCAAACACACACAAAAAGACATGCATAGGTTACATGAGAATGCGTGTGTACAGCCTTCTGCAAATGTGTGCTGACTAAAAGAAATGGTTATAAAAGGAAGTTACTACCGGGAGTTGTACTGTTTGTTTTTTTTTATAGAAAAGTTGAAACAAATAGAGTAGGTTTGTGGCACACACACACACACACACACACACACACACACACACACACACACACACACACACACACACACACACACACAACACACACACACACACACACACACACACACACACACACTCACAAACAAACACACACACACACGCACACATACGCACGTACGCATGCACACATGCACGCAGACTCACACACACACACACACACACAAACAAACAAACAAACAAACAAACAAACACACACGAACCACACATACACACATCATCTGATTAGATTATGTTATGATCAAATTCATTTATAAAATGCATGCAAAGAAAACCTTTTGCAAAGAATTAGGTCAATACAAAACAAACAAAAAGACACAAGAGGGAGAGAAAACATTGGCTTTGAAATTTTGCTTCCATTCAAGCAACCTAGGAGATAATGGCTGTGACAGATTAGCAAAATCCATATTGAGAAGAGAGACCACATTTTTGTGTTGTTTTTTTTTCAATTCAATAGAGAAGTAAAATGAATTATGAATTGCACGCCTGAGTTGTGAGAAATGAGTGAGCACCGACTTTACATGACCCTTCATTTCCTTTTTATGGGCTTGTTATAATGGGAAAAAAATCATGAGGTTATTATGATGAAAATAAAAGATAATGATTTTATTGTTCCACAGGATGGCATCTCCTTTTGTTTGTCTGTATATCTGCATGTATATGTGCCTGTCAGACTGTTCTTTAGTAATACATATTTTCAAATTTCAAGTAACTCTCTGTCTGTGTTTGTGTCTGTCTGTCTGTCTCTGTCTCTCTATCTCTTTCTCTGTCTCTATCTCTTTCTCTGTCTCACACACTCTCTCTCTCTCTCTCTCTCTTTCTCTCGCTTTCTCTCTGAGTTTTCCCCCCGATTTATGCTTGTCTCCAAACCTGCATGTTTAAGCTCCCATCTGTCTCTCTTTCTCTTCTTCAGTAAAGCATGTTTTCAATTTTCAAGTCTATTTTCCTCTGCGTCTGTCTGTGTCTCTGTCATGTGCGCAGGGTGGTGCGTGCTCTTGATTTTTGTGTCGTGTGCATGGAGTGATGTATGCATGAGTTTTATGTTGCGTGCGGAAGGAAATTTTGTGTGTGTGTGGTTGAGTTTTCGGAAAACAGCTCACCCAAGTTAAAAACAAAAAGGAGATGAAGTATTGGAGGTAGTCGCCAAAGAACCGCCATAGAAGGAAGGTGTCTCGACAAAAACCGCCTATAGAAAGGAGAAGGAGAAGAACAAAGAACAAGAAGAAGGGCGAAAAGATGAAGAAAAGAAGGAAACAAAAAAGAGAGAAGAAAGAAAGAATTAGATAAAGGGAAGAAGAAGAAGAGGAAGAGGAGAGGAAAAGGAGAAAAAGAAAAAGGGAAAAAAGATAAGAAGGAAAAGGAGACGAGGAGAGAAGGAGACGAGAGAAGAAAGAAAAGAACAAGAAGGAAACGAGGAATAGGAGACGAAGAGGGAGGAGAAAACGGAGGAGAGAAAGAGTATGAAGGTGCGTGGTTGTGTATGTTGTATGTTGTATGTTGTATTAGTGGTGGGTGAAAGTTAGTAAAAATAAATGTAAAAAAAAGAATATATCGCAGTTTGTTTAGTGCCATTGGTTGGAAGGAGTGCGTGCTGCTGCGTGACGGACGAATGCTTTTTTGGCATGTGTTTGAGTGCGTGAATATGTGTACACTAAAAAGTATGACAGTCTCTGTCTGTCTGTCTGTCTGTCTGTCTGTCTCTGTCTGTCTGTCTCTGTCTGTCTCATTTTCTCGCGCTCTCTCTCTCTCTCTCACTCCTCTCTCTCTCTCTCTCTCTCTCTCTCTCTCTCTCTCTCTCTCTCTCTCT
>JAPXFY010000023.1:40161716-40164216 GCA_030674185.1 Monoplex corrugatus | reverse complement strand
TATCTACTGTAGTTTCCTTACACTGTAAACCTGTTGGTCTTCTTGTACTTTAAAACGAGTATTCTGTTTGATGTGAAACATAAGGTGGCATTCTAATTGACAAAGAAGCAATAGATAGACAGACAGACAGACCGACAGATACATGCATACATACATACATACATACATACATATATACATACATACATACATAGACAGATAGATAGACAGACAGACAGATAGATAGATAGATAGATAGATAGGTAGATAGATAGATAGGTAGGTAGGTAGATAGATAGATAGATAGATAGATAGGTAGATAGATAGATAGGTACAACCTAGGTAGGTAGATAGATAGATAGACAGACAGGCAGACAGACACATAGATAGATAGGCAGATGGATAGATAGATAGACAGACAGATAGACGGACAGATTGATAGACAGACAGATAGATAGATAGATAGATAGATAGATAGATAGATAGATAGATAGATAGATGGATAGATAGATATGTAGGTAGGTAGGTAGGTAGTAGGTAGGTAGGTAGGTTGGTTGATAGGTAGGTAGATAGACAGAAAGACACACAGACACACAGACAGATAGACAGATGGATAGATAGATAGAAAGATAAATAGATAGATAGATAGATGATAGACAGACAGATGGATAGATAGATAGATAGACAGACAGACAAATAGATAGATAGATAGCTAGATAGATAGATAGATAGATAGATGGTAAACCTTACTATACTTGGCAAACCATACTATACCTGGCAAACATTACTATACTTGGCAAACATTACTACAATTGGCAAACTTCAATATACTTGGCAGACATCATTGTACTTGACAAACCTCACTATACTTGGCAGACCTTACTATACTTGGCAAACCTTACTATACTTAGCAAACTTTACTGTACTTGACTAACCTTAATATACTTGGCAAAACCTTACTATACAGTACAAACCTTACTATACTTGGCAAACCGTACTGTACTTTGCGAAGCCTATTATCCTTGGCAAACCTAACTATACTTGGCAAACCTAACTATACTTGGCAAACCTAACTATACATGGCAAACTTAACTATACTTGGCAAACCTTACTATCCTTGCAAACATTCCTATACCTGGCAAACCTTATTATATATGACAAAATTTACTATACTTGGCAAACATTATTATATATGATAAACTTTACTATGCTTGGCAAACCTTATTATATATGACAAACTTTACTATGCTTGGCAAACCTCATTATATATGACAAACTTTACTATACTTGGCAAACCTTCCTATACCTGGTAACCTTACTATACCTGGCAAACCTTACTATACTTGGCAAACCTTACTATACCTGGCAAACCTTATTATCCTTGGCAAACCTTACTATACCTGGCAAACCTTATTATCCTTGGCAAACCTCATTCCACACGACAAACCTTACTACTTCCGAGCTGGAAGATCAGACATTCGCTCTTGCCATGTGACGTTTGATACATTATGCAGACATGTTTAGTGGAACATTGCAGTTATTGTATGTTATGTTGGCAGATGATTCACTTCTCGTTGCTGTCTCAGTAGGATGCTTAGTACTACTGTTATGTATAGAGTTTTTTTTTTCTGATGAATCTGATGCCATGGTCTGGCAGCAACCTCTTGGTCAACCTTCCAAAGCTTTGGAGATGCCCAGTTTCACCCAACTATCAAGAGATCATTACTGCTTACTGTGTTACCAAAGCATCTATATTCCTGATCTCCCAGTTGTTGATGACAATCGGAGGTGGTGAAGCTTCAGAAGCATGAGAAGATGTTGGCTGAAACATAGCATCTGTCTTGCTGAGGCTCATTGTAGGGCAAAGTGTTTGCTGACTGCTGTAAATAGTTCAACGACGCGCTGAGTGTCCTCGTGCGAGCGTACAACCATTGTCTTGTCATTTGTGGAGAGAAATTCCTACAGGACAGATTTGAGCACTTTGCTTTTGGCTTGAATTCTCCGCAGGTTGAAGAGGTTTTCATCTGAGTAAAACTGTATGTACACACCTGTGAGAGTGTCTCAATGCATCAATCAGCATTAACGTAACAAAGATGAACAAGAATGGGGCACTAAAACGCACCCCTGCTTCACTCCTTTCTGCACTGAATGCCCATTCTCTTGCATCCTGGCAAGCATGTCATTGTGGAAGGCAGCAGTCAATGAGACAAACTTTTGAGGGCAACCAGACTGGCATAGCATCCCCCACAGGCCTTTCCAGTTTATGGTGTCAGATGCTTTGGTCAGATCTGCAAACACTATGTCACTCGTGGCTCTTCCATTACGAAAACTACACAACAAAATCTCAGGAATGATGGCTCAACCACATGGGTGATGATTCTGAATAGAATCTTCCGTACAATGCACAGGGATGGACATCCTGCAGTGATTTTTGCATAGTATTATCGCCCTCTTTTTTCTTCTTCTTGTTGTTGTTGCTGCTGTTGTTGTTGTTGTTGTAAATGTGTCTGATCAAAGCATC